>JANJGN010000459.1:5000-477495 GCA_026770705.1 Isurus oxyrinchus | reverse complement strand
CTAATAAACCCAACGGGGAATTCAGGAGAAACCCCTTTACCCAGAGAGCGGGGAGAATATGGAACTCGCTCCCACAGGGAGTGGTCAAGGTGAATAGTATCGATACATTGAAGGGGGAAGCTGCATAAACACATGAGGGAGACAGGAATAGAAGGATAGGCTGATAGGGGGAGATGAAGATGGGTGGGAGGAGGCTGGTGTGGAGCAGAAAATCCAGCACAGAGCAGAGGGGCTGAATGGCCTTTTTTTATTTGCTGTAAGAATAAGATTGACATCTCTATTGGCTAACCTTTTACACAGGAACAGGAGGAGGCTATTCAAGGGCCTGTTCCACCATTCAGTTAGATCATGGCTGACCATGTCTTCATCCAGCTCCCGACCTTGGTTCCGTAACCCTTAAACCCCTTACCCAACATAACTCTGTCAGTGTCAGGTTTGACATTTTCCAATTGGCCCCCCACAGCCTCACCAGGTCTATGGGTGAGAGAGTTGCAGATTCCCCCTCCCCTTTGTGTGGAGAAGTGCTCTCTGACATCACCCCTGAACGGCCTGGCTCGAATTTTAATGTTCTTCTCCCCTTGTTCTGTACTCCTCCACCCCCCCCTTCCCCCTCTCCCCCGTCTCCCCCCTCTCCTCCCTCTCCCCCTCTCCCCCTCTCCCCCCTCTCCCCCCTCTCCCCCCTCTCCCCCCTCTTCCCCCTCTCCCCCTCTTCCCCCTCTCCCCCCTCTCCTCCCTCTCCCCCCTCTTCCCCCCTCTCCCCCCGTCTCCCCCGTCTCCCCCCGTCTCCCCCCTCTCCCCCCTCCCCCCGTCTTCCCCCTCTCCCCCCACCCACCCACTAGAGGAAATAGTTTCTCTCCATCGACTCTATCGAATCCTTTGGTCTGACAGCATCGGCGGAGAAGAAAAGAGATGACGTTTCGCGTCCTCATGACCCTTCGACAGAACTGAGTGAATATAAGGAGAGGGGTGAAATATAAGCTGGTTTAAGGTGGGGGGGTTGGGGGGTGGGGGGAGGGTGGGTGGTGGGGTGGAGGGAGGGAAGTGGTGGGGGTGGTGTGGTTGTAGGGACAAGCAGTGATAGGAGCAGATAATCAAAAGATGTCACAGACAAAAGAACAAAAGAACACAGAGGTGTTGAAGGTGGTGATATTATCTAAACGAATGTGCTAATTAAGAATGGATGGTAGGGCACTCAAGGTACAGCTCTAGTGGGGGTGAGGTGGAAAGACTAGCAGGGCATAAAAGATTTAAAAATAATGGAAATTGGTGGGAAAAGAAAAATCTATATAAATTATTGGAAAAAACAAAAGGAAGGGGGAAACAGAAAGGGGGTGGGGATGGAGGAGGGAGTTCAAGATCTAAAATTGTTGAATTCAATATTCAGACCGGAAGGCTGTAAGGTGCCTAGTCGGAAGATGAGGTGTTGTTCCTCCAGTTTGCGTTGGGCTTCACTGGAACAATGCAGCAAGCCAAGGACAGACATGTGGGCAAGAGAGCAGGGTGGAGTGTTAAAATGGCAAGCGACAGGGAGGTTTGGGTCATTCTTGCGGACAGACCGCAGGTGTTCTGCAAAGCGGTCGCCCAGTTTACGTTCGGTCTCTCCAATGTAGAGGAGACCACATTGGGAGCAACGAATGCAGTAGACTAAGTTGGGGGAAATGCAAGTGAAATGCTGCTTCACTTGAAAGGAATGTTTGGGCCCTTGGACGGTGAGGAGAGAGGAAGTGAAGGGGCAGATGTTACATCTTTTGCGTGGGCATGGGGTGGTGCCATAGGAGGGGGTTGAGGAGTAGGGGGTGATGGAGGAGTGGACCAGGGTGTCCCGGAGGGAGCAATCCCTACGGAATGCCGATAAGGGGGGTGAAGGGAAGATGTGTTTGGTGGTGGCATCATGCTGGAGTTGGCGGAAATGGCGGAGGATGATCCTTTGAATGCGGAGGCTGGTGGGGTGATAAGTGAGGACAAGGGGGACCCTATCATGTTTCTGGGAGGGAGGAGAAGGCATGAGGGCGGATGCGCGGGAGAGGGCTGGACACGGTTGAGGGCCCTGTCAACGACCGTGGTTTTCCACCCAAACACATCTTCCCTTCACTCCCCCGGCGGCATTTCATAGGGATCGTTCCCTCCGGGACACCCTGGTCCACTCCTCCATCACCCCCTACTCCTCAACCCCCTCCTATGGCACCACCCCATGCCCACGCAAAAGATGTAACATCTGCCCCTTCACTTCCTCTCTCCTCACCGTCCAAGGGCCCAAACACTCCTTTCAAGTGAAGCAGCATTTCACTTGCATTTCCCCCAACTTAGTCTACTGCATTCGTTGCTCCCAATGTGGTCTCCTCTACATTGGAGAGACCAAACGTAAACTGGGCGACCGCTTTGCAGAACACCTGCGGTCTGTCCGCAAGAATGACCCAAACCTCCCTGTCACTTGCCATTTTAACACCCCACCCTGCTCTCTTGCCCACATGTCTGTCCTTGGCCTGCTGCATTGTTCCAGTGAAGCCCAACGCAAACTGGAGGAACAACACCTCATCTTCCGACTAGGCACCTTACAGCCTTCCGGTCTGAATATTGAATTCAATAACTTTAGATCTTGAGCTCCCTCCCCCATCCCCACCCCCTTTCTGTTTCCCCCTTCCTTTTGTTTTTTTCCAATAATTTATATAGATTTTTCTTTTCCCACCTATTTCCATTATTTTTAAATCTTTTATGCCCCGCTAGTCTTTCCACCCCACCCCCACTAGAGCTGTACCTTGAGTGCCCTACCATCCATTCTTAATTAGCACATTCGTTTAGATAATATCACCACCTTCAACACCTCTGTGTTCTTTTGTTCTTTTGTCTGTGACATCTTTTGATTATCTGCTCCTATCACTGCTTGCTTGTCCCTACAACCACACACCACCCCCCCACTTCCCATCCCCCACCCCACCACCCACCTTAAACCAATTTATATTTCACCCCTCTCGTTATATTCACTCAGTTCTGTCGAAGGGTCATGAGGACTCGAAACGTCAACTCTTTTCTTCTCCGCCGATGCTGCCAGACCTGCTGAGTCTTTCCAGGTAATTCTGTTTTTGTTTTGGATTTCCAGCATCCGCAGTTTTTGTTTTTATCTATCGAAGCCTCTAACCATCTTAAACCCCTCGATTAGATCACCCCTTAACCTTCTGAACTGGAGGGAACACAAGCCCAGCCTGGGTGACCTGCCCTCGGAGTTTAACCCTCTGAGTCCCGGTATCATTCTGGTGAATCTGCACTGCCCAACTAGCCCCTCCTCCAAGGCAAATAAATCCTTCCTGGGGTGTGCGGGGGGCCCAGGACTGAGGGGTTATTGTGAGGAGTCTGATTGGTGCAGCGCGTGGTCCCTTTAATGTTGCTCTGAGGCATCTTAAAGGGGATGTTGGCGCGTGTGAGCTGGGAACTTTGTTCTGAAATGTTAGGGGTACAAAGGCCAGCACTTAACACAATCACCCCACCCCCACCCCCCCACCCCCACCCCCACCACTCCCCCACCCCCCCACCCCCCACCCCCACCCCCACCACCTCACCCACCACTCTCCCACCCCCCCACCCCCACCCCCCACCCCCACCCCCACCACCTCACCCACCACTCTCCCACCCCCCCACCCCCACCCCCACCCCCCCACCCCCCACCCCCATCACCTCACCCACCACTCTCCCACCCCCCACCCCCACCCCCACCCCCACCCATTCCTCCACCACCCCACCCACCACTCCCCCACCCCCCCCACTCCCACCCCCACACCCACCCCCACCCATCCCCACCCCCCCACCAATCCCCACCCCCACCCCCACCCACACCCCCACCACCTCACCCACCACTCCCCCACCCCCGCCCCCCACCCCCACCCCCGCCCCCCACCCCCCCCAGACCCACCCACCCCCACCCCCACCCATTCCTCCACCCCCACCACCTCACCCACCACTCCCCCACACCCCCCACACCCACCCCCGCACCCCCAGACGCACTCACCCCCAACCCCCCACCCCCCCACCCCCACCCGCACCACCTCACCCACCCCCAACCCCCCATCCACCACCCCCCCACCCCCCACCCCCACCCCCACCCATCCCCACCTCCCCACCACTCCCCCACCCCCCCACCCAACCCCCCCTACCCCAACCCAACTCCCCCCACCACTCCCCCACCCCCGTCCCCCACTGAAGTCTCCAGCCTTGCTTTGCCGTTGGGTGTTGCTAAACAATTGAAAGCTTGTGACCAATTCCCTTTCCTCCCCACAGAGCCTGCAGCAGCAGCCGGGGCTGAAGGAGAAGGACGGGAAGCTTCTGGAAGTTATCGAGCGCAAGCGGTGCCTGTGCAAGGAGATCAAAGCGAGGAGGAGGCCGGAGAGGACCCTATGCAAACAGGACAGTATGCCCATCCTTCCCAGCTGGAAAAAGGGTTCGGATTCCCGGAAGTCTGGCACACCCCCGTGCCAGCGGCAGCACACCGTCCTGTGGGACACTGCCATTTGACAGTGCCCGTCCCACCCCCTCCCCCTCCCCCTCCCCCTCCCCCTCCCCCTCCCCCACCCCCAACCCCAACCCCCAACCCAGGAGCAAAGGGCGAGGTCGCCTGCCCACAAGTAGGCGCGACCTTTGAACTCCATGGACCAGGCCCTCGGGCCTAGGTCGTCGGCTCTCAGCTGGGCCTCGGGGAGCCCGGATTGTAAATCACCTGAAAAACCCCCTCCCCCTCCCCCATCACCCTCCCCCTCCCCCTCCCCCATCACCCTCCCCCTCCCCCATCACCCTCCCCCTCCCCCTCCCCCATCACCCTCCCCATCACCCTCCCCATCACCCTCCCCCTCCCCCATCACCCTCCCCCTCCCCCTCCCCCTCCCCCATCACCCTCCCCCCATCACCCTCCCCCTCCCCCATCACCCTCCCCCATCACCCTCCCCATCACCCTCCCCCATCACCCTCCCCCTCCCCCATCACCCTCCTCCTCCCCCTCCCCCTCCCCATCACCCTCCCCATCACCCTCCCCCTCCCCCATCACCCTCCCCCTCCCCCTCCCCCATCACCCTCCCCCTCCCCCTTCCCCTCCCCATCACCCTCCCCATCACCCTCCCCCTCCCACTCCTCCATTACCCTCCCCCTCCCACTCCCCCATCACCCTCCCCCATCACTCTCCCCCTCCCCCTCCCCCTCCCACTCCCCCATCACCCTCCCCCATCACCCTCCCCCATTACCCTCCCCCTCCCCCTCCCCCATCACCCTCCCCCATTACCCTCTCCCATCACCCTCCCCCTCCCCCTCCCCTCCCCCATCCCCCTCGCCCTCCCCCTCCCCCTCCCCCATCACCCTCCCATCACCCACCCTCCCCCTCCCCCATTAGCCCCCCTCCCCCTCCCCCATCACCCCATGACTGCCCACTCACCCCTCTATCCTCCTGGAACCACCCCCCCCCTCATCATCAATTCACCTGAAGCAGAATGAGTCTTCGGGAAACCCACACACCTCAGCGAGGGGAAAACAACACCCAGGCCGCCTGAGGCCCCATCAACATGGCGTTGGGAGCCGAGGACCCCAAAAACCTCTGCGTCACGTGACACCGAACTGCCCGATCGGCGCTGGAGAGAACCACGGCCGGCAAGCGTTGGAAAGCTGGCCCCGTGGTGGGGGGGGGGCGGAGACAGGCAGGGCTACGGCCACCCACGGAGGACAAGCAGGGCCGCTTCGCTGGCAGTTGACGCTTGACGTGTTTTTCTGCTGGGTCACAGAACAATGGTGCAGAGCCCGGGGAGAATCCATCCTTATTTAGCTGTTTGTGGAGGCCCGTGCGTCCCATCGCTCAGAAACCAAGAAAGATCCGGAAGCGACAGGCCCAGTCCCTCCACCAGGGCCAGTTTATCACTCACTCTCGCCCTACGCACAGACTCGGTGGAAAACCCGCTCCAGTGATCTCGCTTACCCTTCCTCACCCCTGCCCGCCAGTCCTGAAAAGGGGGAAAACCCAACCCAAGTTCCAGAATGACTTCAAGTGCTAAGCCCCAGTTGCCTCGGCGATGCCTTCAATCATGCAGACCGAGGCCGCAGGCCTCTCGCTGAGAGGGAAACTTCCCAGGTCCAGAACAGGGGGTCCGACAAGCGAGTTGGCATCACCCTCAAGGCCCTGGGAGATGGGCGGCGAGGAACACTGAGGGGAATGAGTTAACAGGGGGAACGTGTCAAAGGCGGGTGTCACCACGCCAACGGGAGGAAATCGGACAAGGATTGGCATTATCCAAAATCATGGCGATGAGTGAGAGAGAGAAAGAGAGAGACAACAGGATGAGACCTGAATGAATACATCTCCCTCAAAGCGCTGAGAATCCTGCTGTATATAACACAAGGCTAAATGTATCACCCAGTGTTGAGAACAGCTCTGTGGATGATTAAACTAGGGGCTCATGGTGGGGTCGGTGAGGACTTTACAGCCTCTAGGTGAGGGAAGGTTCCATCACATATTTGGCTCTCCCATTGGAAAAGTGTTTTGTACAGTAGTAAGAAAGAGGAGGTCAATAGTGGCTGTACCTGTTGAGTAAAAGCACAGTGTAGATGCAGCTCCACGCTATATCTAACCCCGTGCTGTACCTGTCCTGGGAGTGTTTGATGGGGACAGTGTAGAGGGACATTTACTCTGTATCTAACCCCGTGCTGTACCTGTCCTGGGAGTGTTTGATGGGGACAGTGTAGAGGGAGCTTTACTGTGTATCTAACCCCGTGCTGTCCCTGTCCTAGGAGTGTTTGATGGGGACAGTGTAGAGGGAGCTTTACTCTGTATCTAACCCCGTGCTGTACCTGTCCTGGGAGTGTTTGATGGGGACAGTATAGAGGGAGACTTACTCTGTATCTAACCCCGTGCTGTACCTGTCCTGGGAGTGTTTGATGGGGACAGTGTAGAGGGAGCTTTACTCTGTATCTAACCCCATGCTGTACCTGTCCTGGGAGTGTTTGATGGGGACAGTGTAGAGGGAGCTTTACTCTGTATCTAACCCCGTGCTGTACCTGTCCTGGGAGTGTTTGATGGGGACAGTGTAGAGGGACATTTACTCTGTATCTAACCCCGTGCTGTACCTGTCCTGGGAGTGTTTGATGGGGACAGTGTAGAGGGAGCTTTACTGTGTATCTAACCCCGTGCTGTCCCTGTCCTAGGAGTGTTTGATGGGGACAGTGTAGAGGGAGCTTTACTGTGTATCTAACCCCATGCTGTACCTGTCCTGGGAGTGTTTGATGGGGACAGTATAGAGGCAGACTTACTCTGTATCTAACCCCGTGCTGTACCTGTCCTGGGAGTGTTTGATGGGGACAGTGTAGAGGGAGCTTTACTCTGTATCTAACCCCGTGCTCTACCTGTCCTGGGAGTGTTTGATGGGGACAGTATAGAGGGAGCTTTACTCTGTATCTAACCCCGTGCTGTACCTGTCCTGGGAGTGTTTGATGGGGACAGTGTAGAGGGAGCTTTACTGTGTATCTAACCCCATGCTGTACCTGTCCTGGGAGTGTTTGATGGGGACAGTGTAGAGGGAGCTTTACTCTGTATCTAACCCCGTGCTGTGCCTGTCCTGGGAGAGTTTGATGGGGACAGTGTAGAGGGAGCTTTACTCTGTATCTAACCCCGTGCTGTACCTGTCCTGGGAGTGTTTCAAGTTGACCCTTAATTGCCCTCTGCAATGGTGTGGCCTGACACTCAGTTCAAGGGTAATTAGGGATGGGTAACAAATGCTGGCCTTGCCAGCAATGCCCACATCCCATGAAAGAATTTTTTAAAAGACGTGACAGGCTTTGTGCTCCAGTTGGTCTCGGTATCTGACAGTCAGCGCAAGGAATTGAATCAACTGGATTGTCCAATCCCGGTCACTATCCTGTCATCCTTCCTCCTTGTCCTACCCCATGAGGAGTGTGGGTGGAGGCTGTGTGGGTGGCTCGGGTCTCACCTCTCTCACACCTGATCCCCGCTGCCGGAATCTCTGGGAATGTTTCCCAACTCGGAGCAGCATCTTCTGGCAGGGGGTGGGAGTGCCCGGGCTGTGGGTGAGCGCTTCCTCTGGGTGAATGGCATGTTGCCCATCTGTATACTTCTCCCCCTCTCACTCTGCATCTGTCAGTGTTCCTGTCTCTACCTCTGTATCTCTGACTTTCAATGTTTCTGTGTTTCCCTCCCTGTACACCTGTGTCTTCCTGAGCGCCTGTCTGTCAGTGCCTGACTGTGTCTACCTATGTGTGAGTTTGACCGTCTTTGTCTGACTGTTGTGCCTGTGTGTCTGTCTATGTACACCTGTCTGTGTGTGTGTATCTGTAACTCTCTGTATGTTTAGCTGTGTGTGTGTGTTTGTATGTGTCTGTCTGATTGCGTTTCTGTCACTGTGCGTCTATCTCTCCTTTCTATGTGTCTCTCCGTGTCTCAGTGTCTGTGTCTGACCGTCTGTGTGTATCTATGGCTGTCTATCTTTCTCTCCCTGTGTCTGTCGCTCTCTGTGTCTCACTGTCTATGTTTAACTGTGCGTGTCTGTTTCTGTGTATCTACAGGTGTTTATCTGTTTCCCTGTTTCTCACTGTGTGTGGTTGTGTGTATCTATTTGTGTGTATCTATGGGTGTCTGCCTCTGCCTCTCTCTTTCTCTCTGACTCTCTTTGTGACTGTGTCTCACTGTCTATGTCTGCCTGAGTGTGTCTGTCTAGGTCTATCAATGGATGTCTGCCTCTGTCTCTCTCTGTATCTGTCTCTGTCTGTCCCTTCATGTCTCACTGTCTGTATCTGTTGGGGTGAGTCTGTCTGGGTCTATCAATGGGTGTCTGCCTCTGTTTCTCTCTGCGTCTGTCTCTGTCTGTCCCTTCGTGTCTCACTGTCTGTATCTGTCGGGGTGTGTCTGTCTGGGTGTATCTATGAGTGTCTGCCTCCCTTTCTCTCACTGTCTGTATCTGTCGGGGTGTGTCTGTCTGTCTGGGTGTATCTATGAGTGTCTGCCTCCCTGTCTCTCACTCCCTGGGCACAATTTAAGTCATGAGATGAGTCTGGGAATGGAGGTGAAGGTTCCTACCTCTGGCTGCCATTCCTGTGTCACAGGACAATCCAGACTCGCAGGCATGTACCTAATGGCCAAGCTGGGTTCAATGTCTCCCCTTCCAAACCTGAGGAAGCAGCAAACAGCTGACTCTCTCCCAGGATTGGAGGGATCCATAGACAGGGAAAAATGCAGGCAGCGGCTGACTGGGGAGAGGAGAGAGGAAGAGAGGGGCAGAGACGGTGAAACCTTTCAGGAAACACACACTGTGTTAGTGCAGGGGGCGAACAACAGGTAAAACCCTTCTCTGTACAGTCTCTCCGTGTGTGTAATTCCCCTCTCTGTACAGCCTCTCCGTGTGTGTGATTCCACTCTCAGTACAGCCTCTCTGTGTGAGTGAGGTTCCTCTCTGTACAGCCTCTCTGTGTGAGTGAGGTTCCAGTCTGTACAGCCTCTCTGTGTGAGTGAGGTTCCTCTCTGTAGAGTCTCTCTGTGTGAGTGTGGTTCCTCTCTGTAAAGCCTCTCTGTGTGAGTGAGATCCTCTCTGTACAGCCTCTCTGTGTGAGTGAGGTTCCTCTGTGTACAGTCTCTCCGTGTGAGTGAGTCCACTCTCTGTACAGCCTCTCAGTGTGAGTGAGGTTCCTCTCTGTACAGACTCTCTGTGTGAGTGAGGTTCCTCTCTGTACAGCCTCTCTGTGTGAGTGAGGTTCCTCTCTGTACAGCCTCTCTGTGTGAGTGAGTTTCCAGTCTGTACAGCCTCTCTGTCTAAGTGAGGTTCCAGTCTGTACAGCCTCTCTGTGTGAGTGAGGTTCCAGTCTGTACAGCCTCTCTGTGTGAGTGAGGTTCCTCTCTGAACAGCCACTCCATGTGAGTGAGTCCCCTCTCTGTCCAGAATTTTCACTATGAGTGAGGTTCCTCGTTGTACTGCCTCTACGAGTGATCCAGTGCCCTCTCTGTACAGCCTCTCCGTGTGAGTGAGTCCCCTCTCTGTACAGTCTCTCTGTGTGTGAGGTTCCTCTCTGTACAGCCTCTCTGTGTGAGTGAGGTTCCTCTCTGTACAGCCTCTCTGTGTGAGTGAGGTTCCTCTCTGTACAGCCTCTCTGTGTGAGTGAGGTTCCTCAATGTACAGACTATCTGTGTGAGTGAGGTCCCTCTCTGTACAGCCTCTCTGTGTGAGTGAGGTTCCTCTCTGTACAGCCTCTCTGTGTGAGTGAGGTTCCTCAATGTACAGTCTCTCTGTGTGAGTGAGGTTCCTCTCTGTACAGTCTCTCCGTGTGAGTGAGGTTCCTTCCTGTACAGCCTCTCCGTGTGAGTGACGTTCCTCTCTGTATCGCCACCAGTGTGAGTGAGGTTCCTCTCTGTGTGAGTGAGATTCCTCTCTGTGCAACCTCTCCGTGTGTGTGATTCCCCAGTCTGTACAGCCTCTCTGTGTGAATGAGGTTCCTCTCTGTACAGCCTCTCTGTGTGAGTGAGGTTCCTCTCTGTACAGCCTCTCTGTGTGAGTGAGGTTCCTCTGTGTACAGTCTCTCCGTGTGAGTGAGTCCCCTCTCTGTACAGCCTCTCTGTGTGAGTGAGGTTCCTCTGTGTACAGTCTCTCCGTGTGAGTGAGTCCCATCTCTGTACAGCCTCTCTGTGTGAGTGAGGTTCCTCTGTGTACAGACTCTCCGTGTGAGTGAGTCCCCTCTCTTTACAGCCTCTCTGTGTGAGTGAGGTTCCTCTCTGTACAGCCTCTCTGTGTGAGTGAGGTTCCAGTCTGTACAGCCTCTCTGTGTGAGTGAGGTTCCTCTCCATACAGCCTCTCTGTGTGAGTGAGGTTCCTCTGTGTACAGTCTCTCTGTGTGAGTGAGGTTCCTCTCTGTACAGCCTCTCTGTGTGAGTGAGTCCCCTCTCTGTACAGCCTCTCTGTGTGAGTGAGGTTCCTCTCTGTACAGCCTCTCTGTGTGAGTGAGGTTCCTCTCTGTACAGCCTCTCTGTGTGAGTGAGTCCCCTCTCTGTACAGCCTCTCTGTGTGAGTGAGGTTCCAGTCTGTACAGCCTCTCTGTGAGAGTGAGGTTCCTCTCTGTACAACCTCTATGTGTGAGTGAGTCCCCTCTCTGTACAGCCTCTCTGTGTGAGTGAGGTTCCTCTCTGTACAGCCTCTCTGTGTGAGTGAGGTTCCTCTCTGTACAGCCTCTCTGTGTGAGTGAGGTTCCTCTCTGTACAGCCTCTATGGGTGAGTGAGGTTCCTCTCTGAACAGCCACTCCATGTGAGTGAGTCCCCTCTCTGCCCAGAATTTTCGCTATGAGTGAGGTTCCTCGTTGTACTGCCTCTACAAGTGATCCAGTGCCCTCTCTGTACAGCCTCTCTGTATGAGTGAGGTTCCTCTCTGTACAGCCTCTCTGTGTGAGTGAGGTTCCTCTCTGTACAGCCTCTCTGTGTGAGTGAGGTTCATCTTTGTACAGACTCTCTGTGTGATTGAGTCCCCTCACTACAGCCTCTCTGAGAGATTAATCCCCTCTCTGTAGAACATCTCCGTGTGAGTGAAGTTCCTCTCTGTACAGCCTCTCTGTGTGAGTGAGGTTCCAGTCTGTACAGCCTCTCTGTGTGAGTGAGGTTCCTCTCTGTACAGCCGCTCTGTGTGAATGAGGTTCATCTTTGTACAGACTCTCTGTGTGATTGAGTCCCCTCACTACAGCCTCTCTGATAGATTGATCCCCTCTCTGTAGAGCCTCTCCGTGTGAGTGAGGTTCCTCTCTGTACAGCCTCTCCGAGTGATTGAGTCCCCTCTCTGTACAGCCTCTCTGTGTGAGTGCGGTTCCTCTCTGTACAGCCTCTCTGTGTGAGTGAGGTGCCTCTAACTACAGCCTCTCTGTGTGAATGAGGTTCATCTTTGTACTGCCTCTCAGTGTGAGTGAGGTTCCTCTTAGTACAGTCTCTCCGGGTGAGTGAGGTTCATCTCTGTACAGCCTCTCTGTGTGAGTGAGGTTCCTCTCTGTACAGCCTCTCAGTGTGAGTGAGGTTCCTCTCTGTACAGTCTCTCCGTGTGAGTGAAGTTCCCCTCTGTACAGCCTCTCCGTGTGAGTGCGTCCACTCTCTGTCCAGACTCTCCATTTGAGTGAGGTTCCTCTTTGTACAGCCTCTCCGAGTGATTCAGTCACCGGTCTGTACAGCCTCTCTTTGTGAGTGAAGTCCGTCTCTGTACAGCCAACCTGTGTGAGTGAGGTTCCTCTCTGTACAGTCTCTCTGTGTGAGTGAGGTTCCCCTCTGTGCAGCCTCTCTGTGTGAGTGCGTCCACTCTCTGTCCAGACTCTCCGTGTGAGTGCCGTTCCTCTCTGTACAGCCTCTCTGTGTGAGTGAGGTTCCTCTCTGTACAGTCTCTCCGGGTGAGTGAGGTTCCTCTCTGTTAAGCCTCTCTGTGTGAGTGAGGTTCCTTTCTGTACAGCCTCTCCGTGTGAGTGAGTCCCCTCTCTGTACAGTCTCTCCTTGTGAGTGAGTTTCCTCTCTGTAGAGCCTCTCCTCTCCGTGTGAGTTGAGTACTCTCTGTACAGCCTCTCAGTGTGAGTGAGGTTCCTCTCTGTACAGCCTCTCTGTGTGAGTGAGGTTCCTCTCTGTACAGTCTCTCCGTGTGAGTGAAGATCCTCTCTGTACAGCCTCTCTGTGTGAGTGAGGTTCCTCTCTGTACAGTCTCTCCGTGTGAGTGAGTTCCGCTCTGTCCAGACTCTCCATTTGAGTGAGGTTCCTCTTTGTACAGCCTCTCCGAGTGATTGAGTCCCCTCTCTGTACAGTCTCTCCGTGTGTGTGAGTCCACTGTCTGTACAGACGCTTCTTTTGAGTGAGGTTCCTCTCTCTACAGTCGATCCATGTTAGTGAGGATCCTCTCTGTACAGCCTCTCTGTGTGTGTTTCCTCTCTGTACAGCGTCTCCGTGTGAGTGAGGTTCCTCTCTGTACAGCCTGTCCGTGTGAGTGAGGTTGCTCTCTGTAGAACCCCTCCATGTTAGTGAGGTTCCTCTGTGTACAGCCTCTCTGAGTGAGTGAGGTTCCTCTCTGTACAGCCTCTCTGTGTGAGTCAGGTTCCACTCTCTATAGCCTCTCTGTGAGAATGAGGTTCATCTTTGTACAGCCTCTCTGTGTGATTGAGTCCCCACACTACAGCCTCTCTGAGCGATTGATCCCCTCTCTGTACAGCTTCTCCGTGTGAGTGAGGTTCCTCTTTGTTCAGGCTCTCTGTGTGAGTGAGGTTCCTCTCTGTACAGCCTCTCTGTGTGAGTCAGGTTCCACTCTCTATAGCCTCTCTGTGAGAATGAGGTTCATCTTTGTACAGCCTCTCTGTGTGATTGAGTCCCCACACTACAGCCTCTCTGAGCGATTGATCCCCTCTCTGTACAGCTTCTCCGTGTGAGTGAGGTTCCTCTTTGTTCAGGCTCTCTGTGTGAGTGAGGTTCCTCTCTGTACAGCCTCTCTGTGTGAGTCAGGTTCCACTCTCTATAGCCTCTCTGTGAGAATGAGGTTCATCTTTGTACAGCCTCTCTGTGTGATTGAGTCCCCTCACTACAGCCTCTCTGAGAGATTGATCCCCTCTCTGTAGAGCTTCTCCGTGTGAGTGAGGTTCCTCTCTGTACACCCTCTATGTGTGAGTGAGGTTCCTGTCTGTACAGCCTCTCTGTGTGAGTGAGGTTCCCCTCAGTACAGCCTCTCCGTGTGAGTGCGTCGGCTCTCTGTCCAGACTCTCCATTTGAGTGAGGTTCCTCTTTGTACAGCCTCTCCAAGTGATTGAGTCACCTGTCTGTACAGCCTCTCTTTGTGAGTGAAGTCCGTCTCTGTACAGCCAACCTGTGTGAGTGAGGTTCCTCTCTGTCCAGTCTCTCTGTGTGAGTGAGGTTCCTTTCTGTACAGCCTCTCTGTGTGAGTGAGGTTCGTCTCTGTACAGCCTCTCCGTGTGAGTGAGGTTCCTGTCTGTACAGCCTCTCTGTGTGAGTGAGGTTCCTCTCTGTACAGTCTCTATGTGTGAGTGAGGTTCCTGTCTGTACAGCCTCTCTGTGTGAGTGAGGTTCCTCTGTGTACAGACTCTCTGTGTGAGTGAGGTTCCTCTCTGTACAGCCTCTCTGTGTGAGTGAGGTTCCTCTCTGT
The DNA here is from genome assembly GCA_026770705.1 of Isurus oxyrinchus. Lineage (NCBI taxonomy): Eukaryota > Metazoa > Chordata > Chondrichthyes > Lamniformes > Lamnidae > Isurus > Isurus oxyrinchus. The sequence continues at coordinate 463,371 of JANJGN010000459.1, read as the reverse complement.
ACAGCCTCTCTGTGTGAGTGAGGTTCCTCTGTGTACAGTCTCTCTGTGTGAGTGAGGTTCCTCTCTGTACAGCCTCTCTGTGTGAGTGAGGTTCCTCTCTGTACAGCCTCTCTGTGTGAGTGAGGTTCCTCTCTGTACAGTCTCTCTGTGTGAGTGAGGTTCCTCTCTGTACAGTCTCTCTGTGTGAGTGAAGTTCCCCTCTGTACAGCCTCTCTGTGTGAGTGAGGTTCCTCTCTGTACAGTCTCTCTGTGTGAGTGAGGTTCCCCTCTGTACAGCCTCTCTGTGTGAGTGAGGTTCCTCTCTGTACAGCCTCTCTGTGTGAGTGAGGTTCCTCTGTGTACAGACTCTCTGTGTGAGTGAGGTTCCTCTCTGTACAGCCTCTCTGTGTGAGTGAGGTTCCTCTCTGTACAGCCTCTCTGTGTGAGTGAGGTTCCTCTGTGTACAGTCTCTCTGTGTGAGTGAGGTTCCTCTCTGTACAGCCTCTCTGTGTGAGTGAGGTTCCTCTCTGTACAGCCTCTCTGTGTGAGTGAGGTTCCTCTCTGTACAGCCTCTCTGTGTGAGTGAGGTTCCTCTCTGTACAGCCTCTCTGTGTGAGTGCGTCCGCTCTCTGTCCAGACTCTCCATTTGAGTGAGGTTCCTTTTTGTACAGCCTCTCCGTGTTAGTGAGGTTCCTCTATTTACAGCCTCTCTGTGTGAGTGAGATCCTCTCTGTACAGCCTCTCCATGTGAGTGAGATCCTCTGTGTACAGTCTCTCCGTGAGTGAAGTTCCTATCTGTACAGCCTCTCTGTGTGAGTGAGGTTCCTATCTGTAGAGCCTCTCTGTGTGAGTGAGGATCCTCTCTGTACAGCCTTTCTGTGTGAGTGAGGTTCCTATCTGTAGAGCCTCTCTGTGTGAGTGAGGTTCCTCTCTGTACAGCCTGTCCGTGTGAGTGAGGTTGCTCTCTGTAGAACCCCTCCATGTTAGTGAGGTTCCTCTGTGTACAGCCTCTCTGAGTGAGTGAGGTTCCTCTCTGTACAGCCTCTCTGTGTGAGTCAGGTTCCTCTCTCTATAGCCTCTCTGTGAGAATGAGGTTCATCTTTGTATAGCCTCTCTGTGTGATTGAGTCCCCTCACTACAGCCTCTCTGAGAGATTGATCCCCTCTCTGTAGAGCTTCTCCGTGTGAGTGAGGTTCCTCTCTGTACACCCTCTATGTGTGAGTGAGGTTCCTGTCTGTACAGACTCTCTGTGTGAGTGAGGTTCCTCTCTGTACAGCCTCTCTGTGTGAGTGAGGTTCCCCTCTGTACAGCCTCTCCGTGTGAGTGCGTCCGCTCTCTGTCCAGACTCTCCATTTGAGTGAGGTTCCTCTTTGTACAGCCTCTCCGAGTGATTGAGTCCCCTCTCTGTACAGCCTCTCCGTGTGAGTGAGGTTCCTCTCTGTACAGCCTCTCCGTGTGAGTGAGTTACCTCTCTGCACAGCCTCTCCGAGTGATTGAATTCCCTCTCTGTACAGCCTCTCTGTGTAAGTGAAGTTCCTCTCTGTACAGTCTCTCCGTGTGAGTGAGGTTCCTCTCTGTACAGCCTCTCCGTGTGAGTGAGATCCTCTGTGTACAGTCTCTCCGTGTGAGTGATGTTCCTATCTGTACAGCCTCTCTGTGTGAGTGAGATCCTCTCTGTACAGCCTCTCTGTGTGAGTGAGGTTCCCCTCTGTACAGCCTCTCCATGTGGTGCGTCCGCTCTCTGTCCAGACTCTCCATTTGAGTGAAGTTCCTCTTTCTACAGCCTCTCCGAGTGATTGAGTCCCCTCTCTGTACAGCCTCTCCGTGTGAGTGAGGATCCTCTCTGTACAGCCTCTCCGTGTGTGTGAGTTACCTCTCTGCACAGCCTCTCTGTGTGTGAGGTTCCTCTCTGTACAGCCACTCTGTGTGAGTGAGGTTCCTCTCTGTACAGCCTCTCTGTGTGAGTGAGGTTCCTCTCTGTACAGCCTCTCCGTGTGAGTGCGTCCGCTCTCTGTTCAGACTCTCCATTTGAGTGAGGTTCCTCTTTGTACCGCCTCTCCGAGTGATTGAGTCCCCTCTCTGTACAGCCTGTCCATGTGAGTGAGGTTCCTCTCCGTACAGTCTCTCTGTGTGAGTGAGGTTCCTCTCCGTACGCCTCTCTGTGTGAGTGAGGTTCCTCTCTGTACAGCCTCTCTGTGTGAGTGAAGTTCCCCTCTGTACAGCCTCTCCGTGTGAGTGCGTCCGCTCTCTGTCCAGGCTCTCCATTTGAGTGAGGTTCCTCTTTGTACAGCCTCTCCGAGTGATTGAGACCCCTGTCTGTACAGCCTCTCAGTGTGAGTGAGGTTCCTCTCTGTGTGTGTGAGGTTCCTCTCTGTACAGCCTCTCCGAGTGATTGAGTCCCCTGTCTGTACAGCGTCTCCGTGTGAGTGAGGTCCCTCTCTGTACAGCCTCTATGTGTGAGTGACGTTCCTCTCTCTACAGTCTCTCTGTGTGAGTGAGGTTCCTCTCGGTACAGCCTCTCTGTGTGAGTGAGGTTCCACTCAGTACAGGCTCTCTGTGTGACTGAGGTTCCTCTCTGTACAGCCTCTCTGTGTGAGTGAGGTTCCTCTCTGTACAGCCTCTCTGTGTGAGTGAGGTTCCTCTCTGTACAGTCTCTCTGTGTGAGTGAGGTTCCTCTCTGTACAGCCTCTCTGGGTGAGTGAGGTTCCTCTGTGTAGAGCCTCTCTGTGTAAGTGAGGTTCCTCTCTGTAAAGCCTAGCTGTGTGAGTGAGTATCCTCTCTGTACAGACTCTCTGTGATAGTGAGGTTCCTCTGTGTACAGCCTCTCTGTGTGACTGTGTCCACGCTCTGTCAAGACTCTCCATTTGAGTGATGTTCCTCTCTGTACAGCCTCTCTGTGTGACTGAAGTTCCTCTCTGTACAGCCTCTCTGTGTGAGTGAGGTTCCTGTCTATACAGCCTCTCTGTGTGAGTGAGGTTCCTCTCTGTACAGCCTCTCTGTGTGACTGAAGTTCCTCTCTGTACAGCCGCTCTGTGTGAGTGAGGTTCCTGTCTGTACAGCCTCTCTGTGTGAGTGAGGTTCCTCTTTGTACAGCCTCTCCGTGTGAGTGAGGTTCCTCTCTGTACAGCCTCTCTGTGTGAGTGAGGTTCCTCTCTGTACAGACTCTCCGTGTGACTGAGGTTCCTCTCTGTACAGCCTCTCTGTGTGAGTGAGGTTCCTCTCTGTACAGCCTATCTGTGTGAGTGAGGTTCCTCTCTGTACAGCCTCTCTGTGTGAGTGAGGTTCCTCTCTGTACAGCCTCTCTGTGTGAGTGAGGTTCCACTCTCTATAGCCTCTCTGTGAGAATGAGGTTCATCTTTGTACAGCCTCTCTGTGTGATTGAGTCCCCACACTACAGCCTCTCTGAGCGATTGATCCCCTCTCTGTACAGCTTCTCCGTGTGAGTGAGGTTCCTCTCTGTTCAGGCTCTCTGTGTGAGTGAGTCCCCTCCCTGTACATGCTCTCTCTGAGTGAGGTTCCTCTCTGTACAGCCTCTCTGTGTGACTGAATTTCCTGTCTGTACAGTCTCTCTGTGTGAGTGAGGTTCCTCTCTGTACAGCCTCTCTGTGTGAGTGAGGTTCCTCTCTATACAGCCTCTCTGTGTGAGTAAGATTCCTCTCTTTACAGCCTCTCTGTGATAGTGAGGTTCCTCTGTGTACAGCCTCTCTATGTGACTGTGTCCACTCTCTGTCAAGACTCACCATTTGAGTGAGGTTACTTTTTGTACAGCCTCTCTGTGTGAGTGAGGTTCGTCTATGTACAGCCTCTCTGTGTGAGTGAGGTTCCTCTCTGTACAGTCTCTCTGTGTGAGTGAGGTTCCTGTCTGCACTGCCTCTCCGTGTGTGTGAATCCACTCTTGTACAGACTCTTCTTTTGAGTGAGGTTCCTCCCTCTACAGTCGATCCGTGTGAGTGAGGATCCTCTCTGTACAGCCTCTCTGTGTGGGTGAGTCCCCTCTCTGTACAGTCTCTCCGTGTGAGTGAGGTTCCAGTCTGTACAGCCTCTCCGTGTGAGTGAGGTTCCTCTCTGTACAGCCTCTCCGTGTGAGTGAGGTTCCTCCCTGTCTCGCCTCTCCGTGTGAGTGAGTCCCCTCTCTGTACAGCCTCTCCTTGTGAGTGCGTCCACTCTCAGTCCGAACTCTCCATTTGAGTGAGTCCCCTCTCTGTAGAGCTTCTCTGTGTGAGTGAGGTTCCTCACTGTACAGCCTCTCTGTGTGACTGAAGTTCCTCTCTGTACAGCCTCTCCGTGTGAGTGGTTCCTCTGTGTACAGCCTCTCTGTGTGACTGTGTCCACTCTCTGTCAAGACTCTCCATTTGAGTGAGGTTACTTTTTGTACAGCCTCTCCGTTTGATTGAGGTTCCTCTCTCTTTAGCCTCTCTGAGTGCGTGATTCCCCGCATTGTAAAGCCTCTCTGTGTGAGTTAGTCCCCTCTTTGTACAGTCTCTGTGTGAGTGAGGTTCCTCTCTGTACAGTCTCTCTGTGTGAGTGAGGTTCCTCTCTGAACAGACTCTCTGTGTGAGTGAGGTTCCTCTCTGTACAGTCTCTCTGTGTGAGTGAGGTTCCTCTCTGTACAGCCTCTCTGTGTGAGTGAGGTTCCTCTCTGTACAGCCTCTCTGTGTGATTGAGGTTCCTCTTTATACAGCCTCTCTTTGTGAGTGATATTCCTGTCTGTACAGTCTCTCTGTGTGAGTGAGTCCCCTCTCTGTACAGACTCTCTGTATGAGTGAGGATCCTCTCTGTACAGTCTCTCTGTATGAGTGAGGTTCCTCTCTGTAAAGCCTCTCTGGGTGAATGAGGTTCCTCTCTGTACAGCCTCTCCGTGTGAGTGAAGATCCTCTCTGTACAGTCTCTCTGTGTGAGTGAGTCCCCTCTCTGTACAGACTCTCTGTATGAGTGAGGATCCTCTCTGTACAGCCTCTCTGTTTGAGCGAGGTTCCTCTCTGTACTGCCTCTCCGAGTGAGTGAGGTTCTGCTCTGTACAGTCTCTCTGTGTGAGTGAGGTTCCCCTCTGTACAGCCACTCTGTGTGAGTGCATCCACTCTCTGTCCAGACTCACCATTTGAGTGATGTTCCTCTTTGTACAGCATCTCCGAGTGATTGAGGTTCCTCTCTGTACAGCCTCTCCGTGTGAGTGAGTCCGCTATCTTTACCGCCTCTCAGTGTGAGTGAGTCCCATCTCTGTACAGCCTCTCCGTGTGAGTCTGGAACCTCCCTGTACAGCCTCTCTGAGTGTGTGATTCCCCGCCTTGTACAGCCTCTCTGTGTGACTGAGACCCCTCTCTGTCATGGCTCTCTGTGTGAGTGAGGTTCCTCTCTGATTAGTCTCTCTGTGTGAGTGAGGTTCCTCTGTGTACAGCCTCTCTGTGTGAGTGAGGTTCCTCTCTGTACAGCCTCTCTGTGTGAGTGAGGTTCCTCTCTGTACAGTCTCTCTGTGTGAGTGAGGTTCCTCTGTGTACAGCCTCTCTGTGTGAGTGAGGTTCCTCTCTGTACAGCCTCTCTGGGTGAGTGAGGTTCCTCTGTGTAGAGCCTCTCTGTGTAAGTGAGGTTCCTCTCTGTACAGTCTCTCTGTGTGACTGTGTCCACTCTCTGTCAAGACTCTCCATTTGAGTGAGGTTCCTCTCTGAACAGACTCTCTGTGTGAGTGAGGTTCCTCTCTGTACAGCCTCTCTGTGTGACTGAAGTTCCTCTCTGTACAGCCTCTCTGTGTGAGTGAGGTTCCAGTCTGTACAGCCTCTCTGTGTGAGTGAGGTTCCTATGTGTACAGCCTCTCTGTGTGAGTGAGGTTCCTCTCTGTACAGCCTCTCTGTGTGACTGAAGTTCCTCTCTGTACAGCCGCTCTGTGTGAGTGAGGTTCCTGTCTGTACAGCCTCTCTGTGTGAGTGAGGTTCCTCTCTGTACAGTCTCTCTGTGTGAGTGAGGTTCCAGTGTGTACAGCCTCTCTGTGTGAGTGAGGTTCCTGTCTGTACAGCCTCTCTGTGTGAGTGAGGTTCCTCTTTGTACAGCCTCTCCGTGTGAGTGAGGTTCCTCTCTGTACAGCCTCTCCGTATGACTGAGGTTCCTCTCTGTACAGCCTCTCTGTGTGAGTGAGGTTCCACTCTCTATAGCCTCTCTGTGAGAATGAGGTTCATCTTTGTACAGCCTCTCTGTGTGATTGAGTCCCCACACTACAGCCTCTCTGAGCGATTGATCCCCTCTCTGTACAGCTTCTCCGTGTGAGTGAGGTTCCTCTCTGTTCAGGCTCTCTGTGTGAGTGAGGTTCCTCTCTGTACAGTCTCTCCGTGTGAGTGAGGTTCCTCTCTGTACAGTCTCTCTGTGTGAGTGAGGTTCCTCTCTGTACAGCCTCTCCGTGTGAGTGCGTCCGCTCTCTGTCCAGACTCTCCATTTGCTGAGGTTCCTCTTTGTACAGCCTCTCCGAGTGATTGAGTCCCCTCTCTGTACAGCCTCTCTGTGCGACTGAGGTTCCTGTCTATACAGCCTCTCTGTGTGAGTGAGGTTCCTCTTTGTACAGCCTCTCCGAGTGATTGAGTCCCCTCTCTGTACAGCCTCTCTGTTTGACTGAGGTTCCTGTCTGTACAGCCTCTCTGTGTGAGTGAGTCCCCTCCCTGTACATGCTCTCTCTGAGTGAGGTTCCTCTCTGTACAGCCTCTCTGTGTGACTGAATTTCCTGTCTGTACAGTCTCTCTGTGTGAGTGAGGTTCGTCTCTGTACAGCCTCTCTGTGTGATTGAGGTTCCTCTCTGTACAGCCACTCTGTGTGAGTGAGGTTCCTCTCTATACAGCCTCTCTGTGTGAGTAAGATTCCTCTCTGTACAGCCTCTCTGTGATAGTGAGGTTCCTCTGTGTACAGCCTCTCTGTGATAGTGAGGTTCCTCTGTGTACAGCCTCTCTGTGTGAGTGAGGTTCGTCTATGTACAGCCTCTCTGTGTGAGTGAGGGTCATCTCTGTACAGCCTCTCTGTGTGACTGTGTCCACTCTCTGTCAAGACTCTCCATTTGAGTGAGGTTACTTTTTGTACAGACTCTCCGTGTGAGTGAGGTTCCTCTCTCTTTAGACTCTCTGAGTGCGTGATTCCCTGCATTGTAAAGCCTCTCTGTGTGAGTTAGTTGCCTCTCTGTACAGTCTCTGTGTGAGTGAGGTTCCTCTCTGTACAGTCTCTCTGTGTGAGTGAGGTTCCTCTCTGAACAGACTCTCTGTGTGAGTGAGGTTCCTCTCTGAACAGACTCTCTGTGTGAGTGAGGTTCCTCTCTGTACAGTCTCTCTGTGTGAGTGAGGTTCCTCTCTGTACAGCCTCTCTGTGTGACTGAAGTTCCTCTCTGTACAGCCTCTCCGTGTGAGTGGTTCCTCTGTGTACAGCCTCTCTGTGTGACTGTGTCCACTCTCTGTCAAGACTCTCCATTTGAGTGAGGTTACTTTTTGTACAGCCTCTCCGTTTGATTGAGGTTCCTCTCTCTTTAGCCTCTCTGAGTGCGTGATTCCCCGCATTGTAAAGCCTCTCTGTGTGAGTTAGTCCCCTCTTTGTACAGTCTCTGTGTGAGTGAGGTTCCTCTCTGTACAGTCTCTCTGTGTGAGTGAGGTTCCTCTCTGAACAGACTCTCTGTGTGAGTGAGGTTCCTCTCTGAACAGACTCTCTGTGTGAGTGAGGTTCCTCTCTGTACAGTCTCTCTGTGTGAGTGAGGTTCCTCTCTGTACAGCCTCTCTGTGTGAGTGAGGTTCCTCTCTGTACAGCCTCTCTGTGTGATTGAGGTTCCTCTTTATACAGCCTCTCTTTGTGAGTGATATTCCTGTCTGTACAGTCTCTCTGTGTGAGTGAGTCCCCTCTCTGTACAGACTCTCTGTATGAGTGAGGATCCTCTCTGTACAGTCTCTCTGTATGAGTGAGGTTCCTCTCTGTAAAGCCTCTCTGGGTGAATGAGGTTCCTCTCTGTACAGCCTCTCCGTGTGAGTGAAGATCCTCTCTGTACAGTCTCTCTGTGTGAGTGAGTCCCCTCTCTGTACAGACTCTCTGTATGAGTGAGGATCCTCTCTGTACAGCCTCTCTGTTTGAGCGAGGTTCCTCTCTGTACTGCCTCTCCGAGTGAGTGAGGTTCTGCTCTGTACAGTCTCTCTGTGTGAGTGAGGTTCCCCTCTGTACAGCCACTCTGTGTGAGTGCATCCACTCTCTGTCCAGACTCACCATTTGAGTGATGTTCCTCTTTGTACAGCATCTCCGAGTGATTGAGGTTCCTCTCTGTACAGCCTCTCCGTGTGAGTGAGTCCGCTATCTTTACCGCCTCTCAGTGTGAGTGAGTCCCATCTCTGTACAGCCTCTCCGTGTGAGTCTGGAACCTCCCTGTACAGCCTCTCTGAGTGTGTGATTCCCCGCCTTGTACAGCCTCTCTGTGTGACTGAGACCCCTCTCTGTCATGGCTCTCTGTGTGAGTGAGGTTCCTCTCTGATTAGTCTCTCTGTGTGAGTGAGGTTCCTCTGTGTACAGCCTCTCTGTGTGAGTGAGGTTCCTCTCTGTACAGCCTCTCTGTGTGAGTGAGGTTCCTCTCTGTACAGTCTCTCTGTGTGAGTGAGGTTCCTCTGTGTACAGCCTCTCTGTGTGAGTGAGGTTCCTCTCTGTACAGCCTCTCTGGGTGAGTGAGGTTCCTCTGTGTAGAGCCTCTCTGTGTAAGTGAGGTTCCTCTCTGTACAGTCTCTCTGTGTGACTGTGTCCACTCTCTGTCAAGACTCTCCATTTGAGTGAGGTTCCTCTCTGAACAGACTCTCTGTGTGAGTGAGGTTCCTCTCTGTACAGCCTCTCTGTGTGACTGAAGTTCCTCTCTGTACAGCCTCTCTGTGTGAGTGAGGTTCCAGTCTGTACAGCCTCTCTGTGTGAGTGAGGTTCCTGTGTGTACAGCCTCTCTGTGTGAGTGAGGTTCCTCTCTGTACAGCCTCTCTGTGTGACTGAAGTTCCTCTCTGTACAGCCGCTCTGTGTGAGTGAGGTTCCTGTCTGTACAGCCTCTCTGTGTGAGTGAGGTTCCTCTCTGTACAGCCTCTCCGTGTGAGTGAGGTTCCTCTCTGTACAGACTCTCCGTGTGACTGAGGTTCCTCTCTGTACAGCCTCTCCGTGTGACTGAGGTTCCTCTCTGTACAGCCTCTCTGTGTGAGTGAGTTTCCACTCTCTATAGCCTCTCTGTGAGAATGAGGTTCATCTTTGTACAGCCTCTCTGTGTGATTGAGTCCCCACACTACAGCCTCTCTGAGCGATTGATCCCCTCTCTGTACAGCTTCTCTGTGTGAGTGAGGTTCCTCTCTGTTCAGGCTCTCTGTGTGAGTGAGGTTCCTCTCTGTACAGTCTCTCCGTGTGAGTGAGGTTCCTCTCTGTACAGTCTCTCTGTGTGAGTGAGGTTCCTCTCTGTACAGCCTCTCCGTGTGAGTGCGTCCGCTCTCTGTCCAGACTCTCCATTTGCTGAGGTTCCTCTTTGTACAGCCTCTCCGAGTGATTGAGTCCCCTCTCTGTACAGCCTCTCTGTGCGACTGAGGTTCCTGTCTATACAGCCTCTCCGTGTGAGTGAGGTTCCTCTTTGTACAGCCTCTCCGAGTGATTGAGTCCCCTCTCTGTACAGCCTCTCTGTTTGACTGAGGTTCCTGTCTGTACAGCCTCTCTGTGTGAGTGAGTCCCTTCCCTGTACATGCTCTCTCTGAGTGAGGTTCCTCTCTGTACAGCCTCTCTGTGTGACTGAATTTCCTGTCTGTACAGTCTCTCTGTGTGAGTGAGGTTCGTCTCTGTACAGCCTCTCTGTGTGATTGAGGTTCCTCTCTGTACAGCCACTCTGTGTGAGTGAGGTTCCTCTCTATACAGCCTCTCTGTGTGAGTAAGATTCCTCTCTGTACAGCCTCTCTGTGATAGTGAGGTTCCTCTGTGTACAGCCTCTCTGTGATAGTGAGGTTCCTCTGTGTACAGCCTCTCTGTGTGAGTGAGGTTCGTCTATGTACAGCCTCTCTGTGTGAGTGAGGTTCATCTCTGTACAGCCTCTCTGTGTGACTGTGTCCACTCTCTGTCAAGACTCTCCATTTGAGTGAGGTTACTTTTTGTACAGACTCTCCGTGTGAGTGAGGTTCCTCTCTCTTTAGACTCTCTGAGTGCGTGATTCCCTGCATTGTAAAGCCTCTCTGTGTGAGTTAGTTGCCTCTCTGTACAGTCTCTGTGTGAGTGAGGTTCCTCTCTGTACAGTCTCTCAGTGTGAGTGAGGTTCCTCTCTGTACAGCCTCTCCGAGTGAGTGAGGTTCCTCTCTGTACTGCCTCTCCGTGTGTGTGAGTCCACTGTCTGTACAGCCTCTTCTTTTGAGTGAGGTTCCTCTCTCTACAGTCGATCCTTGTGAGTGAGGATCCTCTCTGTACAGCCTCTCCGTGTGAGCGAGGTTTCTCTCTGTACAGCCTCTCTGTGTGAGTGAGGTTTCTCTCTGTACAGCCTCTCTTTGTGAGTGAGGTTCCTCTCTATACAGTCTCTCTGTGTGAGTGAGTCCGTTATCTTTTCCGCCTCTCAGTGTGAGTGAGTCCCATCTCTGTACAGCCTCTCCGTGTGAGTCTGGAACATCCCTGTACAGCCTCTCCGAGTGTGTGATTCCCCGCCTTGTACAGCCTCTCTGTGTGACTGAGACCCCTCTCTGTCATGGCTCTCTGTGTGAGTGAGGTTCCTCTCTGATTAGTCTCTCTGTGTGAGTGAGGTTCCTCTGTGTACAGCCTCTCTGTGTGAATGAGGTTCCTCTCTGTACAGCCTCTCTGTGTGAATGAGGTTCCTCTCTGTAGAGCCTCTCTGTCTGAGTGAGGTTCCTCTCTGTACAGCCTCTCTGTGTGACTGAGGTTCCTCTCTGTACAGCCTCTCCGAGTGAGTGAGGTTCCTCTCTGTACTGCCTCTCCGTGTGTGTGAGTCCACTGTCTGTACAGCCTCTTCTTTTGAGTGAGGTTCCTCTCTCTACAGTCGATCCTTGTGAGTGAGGATCCTCTCTGTACAGCCTCTCCGTGTGAGCGAGGTTCCTCTCTGTACAGTCTCTCTGTGTGAGTGAGGTTCTGCTCTGTACAGTCTCTCTGTGTGAGTGAGGTTCCTCTCTGTACAGCCTCTCCGTATGAGTGAGGTTCTGCTCTGTACAGTCTCTCTGTGTGAGTGAGGTTCCTCTCTGTACAGTCTCTCCGTGTGAGTGCGTCCACTCTCTGTCCAGACTCTCCATTTGTGTGATGTTCCTCTTTGTACAGCATCTCCGAGTGATTGAGTCCCCTATCTGTACAGCCTCTCCGAGTGATTGAGGTTCCTCTCTGTACAGCCTCTCCTGTCCGTGTGAGTTGATGCCTCTCTATACTGCCTCTCTGTGTGAGTGAGGTTCCACTCTCTATAGCCTCTATGTGAGAATGAGGTTCATCTTTGTACAGCCTCTCTGTGTGATTGAGTCCCCACACTACAGCCTCTCTGAGCGATTGATCCCCTCTCTGTACAGCTTCTCCGTGTGAGTGAGGTTCCTCTTTGTTCAGGCTCTCTGTGTGAGTGAGGTTCCTCTCTGTACAGCCTCTCCGTGTGAGTGCGTCCGCTCTCTGTCCAGACTCTCCATTTGCTGAGGTTCCTCTTTGTACAGCCTCTCCGAGTGATTGAGTCCCCTTCTCTGTACAGCCTCTCTGTGTGACTGAGGTTCCTGTCTATACAGCCTCTCCATGTGAGTGAGGTTCCTCTTTGTACAGCCTCTCCGAGTGATTGAGTCCCCTCTCTGTACAGCCTCTCTGTTTGACTGAGGTTCCTGTCTATACAGCCTCTCCATGTGAGTGAGGTTCCTCTTTGTACAGCCTCTCTGAGTGATTGAGTCCCCTCTCTGTACAGCCTCTCTGTTTGACTGAGGTTCCTCTCTGTACAGCCTCTCCGAGTGATTGAGTCCCCTCTCTGTACAGCCTCTCTGTGTGAGTGAGGTTCGTCTCTGTACAGCCTCTCCGTGTGAGTGAGGTTCCTCTCTGTACAGCCTGTCCGTGTGAGTGAGTCCCCTCTCTGTACAGCCTCTCTGTGTGAGTGAGGTTCCTCTCTGTACAGCCTGTCCGTGTGAGTGAGTCCCCTCTCTGTACAGCCTCTCTGTGTGAGTGAGGTTCCTCTCTGTACAGCCTCTCTGTGTGCGTGAGGTTCCTCTCTATACAGCCTCTCTGTGTGAGTAAGATTCCTCTCTGTACAGCCTCTCTGTGATAGTGAGTTTCCTCTGTGTACAGCCTCTCTGTGTGACTGTGTCCACTCTCTGTCAAGACTCTCCATTTGAGTGAGGTTACTTTTTGTACAGCCTCTCTGTGTGAGTGAGGTTCGTCTCTGTACAGCCTCTCTGTGTGAGTGAGGTTCGTCTCTGTACAGCCTCTCTGTGTGAGTGAGGTTCGTCTATGTACAGCCTCTCTGTGTGAGTGAGGTTCGTCTCTGTACAGCCTCTTCGTTTGATTGAGGTTCCTCTCTCTTTAGCCTCTCTGAATGCGTGATTCCCCGCATTGTGAAGCCTCTCTGTGTGAGTTAGTCCCCTCTTTGTACAGTCTCTGTGTGAGTGAGGTTCCTCTCTGAACAGACTCTCTGTGTGATTGAGGTTTATCTTTGTACAGCCTCTCTGTGTGAGTTAGTCGCCTCTCTGTACAGTCTCTCTGTGTGAGTGAGGTTCCTCTCTGTTCAGTCTCTCTGTGTGAGTGAGGTTCCTCTCTGTACAGCCTCTCTGTGTGAGTGAGGTTCCTCTCTGTACAGCCTCTCTGTGTGAGTGAGGTTCCTCTCTGTACAGCCTCTCTGGGTGAATGAGGTTCCTCTCTATACAGCCTCTCTGTGTGAGTGAGGTTCGTCTCTTACAGTCTCTCTGTGTGAGTGATATTCCTCTCTGTACAGCCTCTCTGTGTGAGTGAGGTTCCTCTCTGTACAGCCTCTCTGTGTGAGTGAGGTTCGTCTCTCTTTAGCCTCTCTGAATGCGTGATTCCCCGCATTGTGAAGCCTCTCTGTGTGAGTTAGTCCCCTCTTTGTACAGTCTCTGTGTGAGTGAGGTTCCTCTCTGTACAGTCTCTCTGTGTGAGTGAGGTTCCTCTCTGAACAGACTCTCTGTGTGATTGAGGTTTATCTTTGTACAGCCTCTCTGTGTGAGTTAGTCGCCTCTCTGTACAGTCTCTCTGTGTGAGTGAGGTTCCTCTCTGTTCAGTCTCTCTGTGTGAGTGAGGTTCCTCTCTGTACAGCCTCTCTGTGTGAGTGAGGTTCCTCTCTGTACAGCCTCTCTGTGTGAGTGAGGTTCCTCTCTGTACAGCCTCTCTGGGTGAATGAGGTTCCTCTCTATACAGCCTCTCTGTGTGAGTGAGGTTCGTCTCTTACAGTCTCTCTGTGTGAGTGATATTCCTCTCTGTACAGCCTCTCTGTGTGAGTGAGGTTCGTCTCTCTACAGTCTCTCTGTGTGAGTGAGGTTCCTCTCTGTACAGCCTCTCTGTGTGAGTGAGGTTCCTCTCTATACAGCCTCTCTGTGTGAGTGAGGTTCCTCTCTATACAGCCTCTCTGTGTGAGTAAGATTCCTCTCTGTACAGCCTCTCTGTGTGAGTGAGGTTCGTCTCTCTACAGTCTCTCTGTGTGAGTGAGGTTCCTCTCTGTACAGCCTCTCTGTGTGAGTGAGGTTCCTCTCTATACAGCCTCTCTGTGTGAGTGAGGTTCCTCTCTATACAGCCTCTCTGTGTGAGTAAGATTCCTCTCTGTACAGCCTCTCTGTGATAGTGAGGTTCCTCAGTGTACAGCCTCTCTGTGTGATTGTGTCCACTCTCTGTCAAGACTCTCCATTTGAATGAGGTTACTTTTTGTACAGCCTCTCTGGGTGAATGAGGTTCCTCTCTGTACAGCCTCTCTGTGTGAGTGAGGTTCCTCTCTGTACAGTCTCTCTGTGTGAGTGAGGTTCCTCTCTGTACAGCCTCTCTGTGTGAGTGAGGTTCCTCTCTGTACAGCCTCTATGGGTGAGTGAGGTTCCTCTCTGTACAGCCTCTCTGGGTGAATGAGGTTCCTCTCTGTACAGTCTCTCTGTGTGAGTGAGGTTCCTCTCTGTACAGCCTCTCTGGGTGAATGAGGTTCCTCTCTGTACAGTCTCTCTGTGTGAGTGAGGTTCCTCTCTGTACAGTCTCTCTGTGTGAGTGTGGTTCCTCTCTGAACAGACTCTCTGTGTGAGTGAGGTTTATCTTTGTACAGCCTCTCTGTGTGAGTGAGGTTCATCTCTGTACAGCCTCTCTGTGTGAGTGAGGTTCCTCTCTTTACAGCCTCTCTGTGTGAGTGAGGTTCCTCTCTGTACAGTCTCTCTGTGTGAGTGAGGTTCCTCTCTGTACAGTCTCTCTGTGTGAGTGTGGTTCCTCTCTGATCAGACTCTCTGTGTGAGTGAGGTTTATCTTTGTACAGCCTCTCTGTGTGAGTTAGTCGCCTCTCTGTACAGTCTCTGTGTGAGTGAGGTTCCTCTCTGTACAGCCTCTCTGTGTGAGTGAGGTTCCTCTCTGTACAGTCTCTCTGTGTGAGTGAGGTTCCTCTCTGTACAGTCTCTCTGTGTGAGTGAGGTTCCTCTCTGTACAGTCTCTCTGTGTGAGTGAGGTTCCTCTCTGTACAGTCTCTCTGTGTGAGTGAGGTTCCTCTCTGTACAGTCTCTCTGTGTGAGTGTGGTTCATCTCTGAACAGACTCTCTGTGTGAGTGAGGTTTATCTTTGTACAGCCTCTCTGTGTGAGTGAGTCCCTTCTCTGTACACCCTCTCCATGTGAGTGAAGTTCCTCTCTGTACTGCCTCTCCGTGTGTGTGAGTCCACTGTCTGTACAGCCTCTTCTTTTGAGTGAGGTTCCTCTCTCTACAGTCGATCCTTGTGAGTGAGGATCCTCTCTGTACAGCCTCTCCGTGTGAGTGAGGTTCCTCTCTGTACAGTCTCTCCGTGTGAGTGAGGTTCCTCTCTGTACAGCCTCTCTGTGTGAGTGAAGTTCCTCTCTGTACAGCCTCTCTGTGTGAGTGAAGTTCCTCTCTGTACAGCCTCTCTGTGTGTGTTTCCTCTCTGTACAGCGTCTCTATGTGGGTGAGTCCCCTCTCTGTAGAGCTCCTCCATGTTAGTGAGGTTCCTCTGTGTACAGACTCTCTGTGTGAGTGAGGTTCCTCTCTGATTAGTCTCTCTGTGTGAGACAGGTTCCTCTCTGTAGAGCCTCTCTGTGTGAGTGAGATTTCACTCTCTATAGCCTCTCTGTGAGAATGAGGTTCATCTTTGTACAGCCTCTCTGTGTGATTGAGTCCCCTCACTACAGCCTCTCTGAGCGATTTATCCCCTCTCTGTAGAGCTTCTCCGTGTGAGTGAGGTTCCTCTCTGTTCAGGCTCTCTGTGTGAATGAGTTTCCTCTCTGTACAGCCTCTCCGTGTGAATGAGTTTCCTCTCTGTGCAGCCTCTCCTTGTGAGTGACTCCCCTCTCTGTACAGCCACTCCGTGTGAGTGAGTTCCCTCTCTGTACAGCCTCTCTGTGTGAGTCAGGTTCCTCTCTGTACAGCCTCTCCTTGTGAGTGCGTCCACTCTCTGTCCTGACTCTCCATTTGAGTGAGTCCCCTCTCTGTACAGCCTCTCTGTGTGACTGAGGTTCCTCTCTGTACAGCCTCTCCGTGTGAGTGAGGTTCCTCTCTGTACAGCCTCTCAGTGTGACTGAGGTTCCTTTCTGTACAGCCTCTCCGTGTGAGTGAGGTTCCTCTGTACAGCCTCTCTGTGTGAGTGAGTCCCCTCTCTGTACAGCCTCTCTGTGTGAGTGAGGTTCCTCTGTGTACAGCCTCTCCGTGTGAGTGAGGTTCCTCTCTGTACAGCCTCTCCGTGTGAGTGAGGTTCCTCTGTGTGAGTGAGGTTCCTCTCTGTACAGTCTCTCTGTGTGAGGTTCCTCTCTGTACAGTCTCTCCGTGTGAATGAGTTTCCTCTCTGTACAGCCTCTCCGTGTGAGTGAGTTTCCTCTCTGTACAGCCTCTCTGTGTGAGTGAGGTTCCTCTCTGTACAGCCTCTCTGTGTGAGTGAGGTTCCTCTCTGTACAGTCTCTCTGTGTGAGGTTCCTCTCTGTACAGTCTCTCCGTGTGAATGAGTTTCCTCTCTGTACAGCCTCTCCGTGTGAGTGAGGTTCCTCTCTGTACAGCCTCTCTGTGTGAGTGAGGTTCCTCTCTGTACAGTCTCTCCGTGTGAATGAGTTTCCTCTCTGTACAGCCTCTCCATGTGAGTGAGTTTCCTCTCTGTACAGTCTCTCTGTGTGAGTGAGTCCCCTCTCTGTACAGCCTCTCTGTGTGAGTGAGGTTCCTCTCTGTACAGCCTCTCCGTGTGAGTGAGGTTCCTCTATGTACAGCCTCCCCGTTTGTTTGAGGTTCCTCTCTGTCCAGACTCTCCGAGTGTGTGATTCCCCATATTCTACATCATCACTGTGTGAGTGAATCTCCTCTCTGTACAGCATCTCCGTGTGTGTGTGTCCCCTCTCTTTCCAGCATCTCTGTATGGGTGAGTTTCCTCTCTGTACAGCCTCTCTGTGTGAGTGAGGTTCCTCTCTGTACAGCCTCTCTGTGTGAGTGAGGTTCCTCTGTGTACAGCCTCTCAGTGTGAGTGAGGTTCCTCTGTGTACAGCCTCTCTGTGTGAGTGAGGTTCCTCTCTGTACAGCCTCTCAGTGTGAGTGAGGTTCCTCTCTGTACAGTCTCTCTGTATGAGTGAGGTTCCTCTGTGTACAGCCTCTCAGTGTGAGTGAGGTTCCTCTGTGTACAGCCTCTCTGTGTGAGTGAGGTTCCTCTCTGTACAGCCTCTCTGTGTGAGTGAGGTTCCTCTCTGTACAGCCTCCCCTTGTGTCTCTTTTCCATTTCAGAATCTGGAAGCCGGTACCATTGGTAATATCCGAAAATATTGAATATGCTGTAACTGCGCACCCCCCAACACCCCCTCCCCCACAATACCTCCTCCCCCCCACACCTCATCCCCCTAACACCTCCTCCCCCCCAACACCTCCTCCCCCCCCAACACACACCCTCCCCCCAGCACCTCCTCCCCCCCACACCCCCTCCCCCAACACCTCCTCCCCCCCCACACCCCCTCCCCCAACACCCCACTCCCCCCCACACACCCTCCCCCAACACCCCTTCCCCCAACACCCCTTCCCCCAACACCCCCGCCCCTCACCCCTCCTCCACACCCCTCCTCCACACACCTCCTCCCCCCCGCACCTCCTCCCCCCAACACCCCCTCCCCTGCAACAACTCCCCCCAACACCTCCTCCCCCCCCACACCCCCCTCCCCCAACACCCCCTCCCCAATACCCACTCCCCCACACCCCCTCCCCCAACACCCCCTCCCCCAATACCCACTCCCCCACACCGCCTCCCCCAACACCCCCTCCCCCCAACACCTACTCCCCCCCACACCCCCTCCCCCAACACCCACTCACCCCACACGCCCTCCCCCAACACCCCTTCCCCCCCACACCTCCTCCCCCACACCCCCTCCCCCAACATCCCCTCCCCAACTCCCCCCTCCCCTCACACCTCTCCCCCCTATGCCCCCTCGACCCCCACGCCACCTCCACCCCACGCACCACCCCCCTCCCCTCCCACACCCCTCCCCCCCCACACCCTTCCCCCCACACCCGTCCCCCCCCATGCCCGCTGCAGCCCCACACCCCTCCCCCCCATGCCTCCTACCCCCCCACACCCCTCCCCTCCACCCCCACCCCCCTGCCCCCCACACCCCTCCCCTCCACCCCCACCCCCCTCCCCCCACACCCCCACCCCTCCACACGCTCTCCCCCCATGCCTCCTCCCCCCCCATACCCCCATACCCCCACACCCCCACACCCCTCCCCTCCACCCCCACACCCACACCCACTCCCCCAACACCCCCTCCCCCCAACACCCTCTCCCCCTACAGCCCTCCCCCCCACACCCCTCCCCCCCACACCTCCTCCCCCCTACACACCCCCACCCCCCCACATGCCCTCCCCCCATACCTCCTCCACCCTACACACCCTCTCCCCACACCCCCTCCCCCCACACCCCTCTCCTCGACCCCCACACACCCTCCCCCCACATGCCTTCCCCCCCACACCCCCCTCCACCCCACACCCCTACCCCCCCTCCACCCCACACCCCCTCCCTCGCCCCCTCCACCCCACACCCCTACCCCCCCCCTCGCCCCCTCCACCCCACACCCCTCCCCCCACACCCCCTCCCCCCTACTCACCCTCCCAACATGCCTCCTCCCCCGACACGCCCTACCCCCACAGCCTATCCCCCTCCCCCTTTCCCCCACACTGCACCCCCTCTCCCTCCCCCCAATGCCCCCTCCCCCTCGCCCCATATCCCCTCCCCTCCCCCAACACCTCCTCCCCCCACATGACCTCCCCCTCCCCCACACAACCCCTCCCTCTCCCTCCCTCTGTTCCTCCCCCTCCCTCTCTCCCCTTTCTTTCTCTTTCTCTCTCCCTCCCTCTCCCTCTCTATGCCTGTCTGTCTCTCCCTCTCTCTCCCCTCTCTCTCCCTCTCCTCTCTCCCTCTCCCTCTCTCTCTCTCTCTCTCTCTGTCTCTCTTTCTCTCTCCCTCTCCCTCTCCCTCTCTCTCTCTCTCTCTCTGTCTCTCTTTCTCTCTCCCTCTCTCTCCCTCTCTCTCCCTCTCTCTCCCTCTCCCTATCCTTCTTTCTCTGTCTCTCTGTCCCTGTCTGTCTCTCCCTCTCCGTCTCCCTGTCTGTCTGTCTCTCCCTCTCTCTCCCTCTCTCTCCCTCTCCTCTCTCTCTCTCCCTCTCTCTCCCTCTCCTCTCTCTCTCTCTCTCCCTCTCCTTCTCTCTCTATCTGTCTGTCCTGTCTGTCTCTCCCTCTCCCTCTCCCTCTCCCTCTCTCTGCCTGTCTGTCTCTCCCTCTCTCTCCCTCTCCTCTCTCCCTCTCCCTCTCTCTCTCTCTCTCTCTCCCCCACCCCCCCACCTAACGCTCTGAGGACACTGGTCCAAATCCCACCACAGCAGCGGGTGGAATTTAAATTCGATTTGTAGATCTGGAATTGGAAAGCGAGTCTCAGTCATGGTGACCATCGATTGTCGTAGGAACCCATCTGGGTCACTAATGCCCTTTAGGGAGGGAAATCTGCCCTCCTTACCCGGTCTGGCCTACCTGTGACTCCAGACCCACAGCCACGGGGTTGACTCTTAACTGCACCCCCTGAGATGGCTGAGACAGCCAGGGCAATTAGGGATGGGTAACAAACGTTGGCCTAGCCAGTGACGCCCAGGCCCCAGGAACAAATGAAAGCACACACGACGTGTGACAACACATTCAGCTTCACCCCATCGAGGAGGGTGTCCGGGGAAGATCTGTCAAAGCAAAACCACTTTGTTCTGTCCTGGGAGTCACACAACAGAACATTAAACTGCAGCCTTTAAACAGTAGCCCAAGGCTGATTTAACAATACCCCCACCGCCCCCACCTCCGTAGGGCCTCAACCACCCCGTCAACCTGTGATAACTCAGACAGAACCAGCAACTCACACAGCTTGTTTTCTCCCTCTTCACCTCCGCAATCTCAGGCCCAGGTGTGGGAGGTGGGCTGGGTGGGATTCCACGTTTACCTGATACCCTCAACCAGCCCACCCCAGCAACCCAGTCTTTAACTTGCCTGCATCAGCTATTCCACTCCATGAGGCGCTGCCAGCGAGCCCACTCCTGGTCCCCATCTAACACCTGCTTACGCGTGCTTTCCACCCAATAGCCAGTGACAAGGAGTCCACGGGCGGGATCCCAATCCATTCCTGATCCGTGTTTGTCAAAGGCTAACTCTAGCAGGGCAGACTCATTCCTGGCGGGGTTGGCGGCAGCCAGGAGAGCGGGTAGGTTACCGGGGAAGTCATCCAGCGGCTGGCGCTGAGGCTCGGGAGACAGGGGTGCCAATCACAACACGGCAGGCTCGGGGTAATTTTAAGATCAGTTAGTCAAGTAAACCTGGCATAAGTCACTAGTCTCAGTGACGGTGACCTTGAAACCATCATCGATTGTTTCACCATCACCATCTGCTTCAAGAGTACCCCTTTAGGGAAGGAAATCTGCCCTGCTTACCCGGCCTGGCCTACACGTGACTCCAGACCGCACAGCAGTGCAGTTGACTCTTGACTGTCCGTCTGAAATGGCTGACTCAGCCACTCGGTTGTATTGAAGAAGGCACTTTCTCAAGGGCAGTTAAGGAGGGGTAATAAATGCTGGACTTGCCCGTGATGTCCACATCCCGTGAATGAACAAGATTATAAAGGCATTGGATAACCACACGTCCCGGGATCGAGCCTGAGGCCTAGCTTGGAGGCCTTCTGTGACTCCAGCGCCGCTCTGAGATGCCTTCTGTGACTAATTCTCAAGCGTACCTCTCTTCTATTTCCCTCTCTCTCTCTCTCTCTCTCTCTCTGAGCCCAGGAGGGCCCAATCTTCAGGCCCTGTTGCGGGAGGCCTACTTGAGGCCACTGAGCTCCCTGTGGTGTCCTGTTTGAGCGGGGAGGCTACAAGGCCCAGAGCTGCCAACGGGATGAGATGGGCCCCATCACCAGTGTTCAGGAGGGTGGACGGGGGAGGAGGGGTTAAGCCACTCGTTCATACCAGGTTCCAATGTTCTAATAACCCAGGCCTGCACCAACCAAAGACGACTACATTATTTAATATATATATATATATATATATATCTGTATATATAAAATGTATTTACATGTGAATATTTATTGAGACCCAGGGTCTGTCTGGCAATGAACAGAACTTCCTTTGGCTCACTTTCTGTCCACACCAAGTAGTTCCTGGTACAGGTCAGAGGTCTCCCCACCCCTCCCCGCTCCCTTTTTGCTACCCCACCATTAACCCTGGGCCCTGCCCTCAAAGACACCAGGGGCCCCTTTAATTGTCCGCCCCCACGGGGTCTAGTGGATCGAACCTGAATTTGCCGCTAAGAAGCCGTCTCACTTACCGACTCCGTTTCAGCCCCGCCGCCGGTAGTTTCCTGTCCACCAAAATGGCAGCTAACTCTGGGCGTTCACGGGAAACCGGACAATGGCGGCCGGGAGGTGGTGGTGGGGGTGGGGTCGTTGTGGGGGAGGGGTGGGGGGGGGGGTGCTGGCGGAGAGAGAAAATAACCCCAAAACATGGGCGATCAGGGACCGGCGGCCAACTAGAGCCAGGGGGACCCGTTAAATAATGGCGGACATGGATGACAGGGGGCTGAACAAGAAGGGATGCATGTTGTCCCAAAATGGATTGTCAAACCTTCCATCTCCGTTGTTTGTTTGGGCGCTTGGAGTGGGGGTGGGGAAGGGGGAGGGGGGGGGTGGGGAGGGGAGGGGGGGGCGGAGTGGGAACGGGGTCAGGTATTTGGGGTGAAGCCGGGGAGGGAGGGAGGGGGAAGGCAGGATCCTTGTACTTGAAGCCCCCCCCACAACCCCCACCCCCAGCTCCATCCTGTGAGGGGCTGACTACCGATCAATCTTTTGCACTGTTCACCCTGGGGAGAAATCTTCAGTCGGCCAACAGGTTTGGTCCTGGTTCTGTTGCTAAGCAACCCTGTCTGGAATTAAAACCATCGGAAGCGTTTTTAAAAATCCACCAAACTCTTTATTGCGTAGAATCTTAAAACAAGCATCTTATGTAGCCTATGATGATAACTTTATTGAGTACAGTTTTAATGATTGTGGGTGCAAAAGAAAAGAAATATTGTATGTGTCAAGCTGTACAGTCATTCCAATTATTTATTTTTTAATTTATCTCATATAAATGGAGCAAGGTTCATTAACTCCTTCATCTAGCTGGTGTTTGTGTTTACACTTCCCTGAGTTCCCCTGGCCTCCTACTCTGAGCCTCCTTTGACTAGGCCGCAGCCTTACTCTGACGTGGAGGAGTGGGGTGGGGTGGGGTGGGTGGTGTGGTTGCGGGGGCAGAGAGAGGGGTGTTTGGGAGGGGTGGAGGGGGGGCATGACGACGATGTAGGGGGGTTGGCAGGAGAGGCTTCACGGAGAGATTGAAATCCGTCCGGGTCCAAAAGAGCAGAGAGACGACAGTTTCACACGTGACACAGGAAAAAGTTGACGTGGGGAAAACTGAATGAGAAACGTTGGCTGAAAACCACAACGCCTCCCCCCCGCCAGCAGCCCCCCCAACCCCCAAATAAATACAACATGCTCGAAGGTGGGAAGCATGCATCTTACAAATATTTTAAACAATAGCTATAAATTAGAGGTCATGGGACAAACCAGGAGTCCGTTTTCCCCTCTCTGTACTGGAGGCATTGGCAATTATACATTGGGTGTAGACCCATGCTCTCCAAATTCGGTCAACAAATACATGGCGTAATTCCCACAGAGGCTGATCGAAGATCATTCTGCTGTGGGTAACTGGACTCAGGAGCCTTCAGGAAGACTAATGCTTGAGGGTTTTTGGATATAGCCGTTGTCTAGGTTACCCACAAGGCCTTGGGCTCAAACTTCAACGGCAGGGAGACATCCAGAAATTGGGAAGAACAGGATTCTGGAATTCGGGGAGACGGGACAGCCCGTGCTGTCTCCTCCTCCCTGTGTGACCAGCCCCACTTGTGATCTCCTTGACCTTCAACACCTCGAGACTGGTGAATTCCTAATGGATCATTATGACCAATCGGACCAGGCTTGGCGCAGACACAACTGAAGCAATCGGAGAGGTTCCTGACCCATCGCTCGGATGGAATTTGATGCCCTCCAGCAAGGCGGCTTTGGAGGTGGGGAGGCATTTAATGAGATGGGCGGGGTGGGGTTGGTGAGGGGGGGGGTGCAGGTGGGGGTGGTGGGGCCCTTCATTGTCAGGGACTCGGAGCCTGATCAAGGGACCCGGCATCGGGAAAGGGAGGTCCACTGATAGCCACCTCCATGCCCATGTTGCTGACACCCCTCCCCCACGACCCTCATGCCGCCATCACTGACCTTTGACCCGGTGATCCTGGGCCTCTGCTGGGTACGTTACCAGCTGCTGCCACTGCCTTGCTCTGGCACTGCCAGCGATGGGCAGCTGTCAACCTCTGATTGGCTGGCAGCTGTAAGAAGGGGCGGGATTTCCACCCCAGGGATCCTGATCCCTTGGGAATTCCCAACACTGGTCAGTTAAGAGCCTCTGTGGCGGGCGTTCCCGGGAGGAGCTGGCATGGGTCTCTCCAGAGGATGGGCAAGCCCCGTGACCTGCATTAAATACCAGCCATAGTTACGTTTCACCCATTGTCAGATTTGTTTAATACCATAAGACATAAGACCATAAGACAAAGGAGAAGAAATTAGGCCATTCGGCCCATCGAGTCTGCTCTGCCATTCAATCATGGCTGATAAGTTTCTCAATCCCATTCTCCCGCTTTCTCCCCATAACCTTTGACCCCCTTACCAATCAAGAACCTATCTATCTCGGTCTTAAATACACTCAATGACCTGGCCTCCACAGCCTTCTGTGGCAATGAATTCCATAGATTCACCACTCTCTGGCTAAAGAAGTTTCTCCTTATCTCTGTTCTAAAAGGTCTTCCCTTTACTCTGAGGCTGTGCCCTCGGGTCCTAGTCTCTCCTACTAATGGAAACATCTTCCCCACGTCCACTCTATCCAGGAGTTACCAGTAATACCAGGTTACCTGCTCTGATCCTACAGGCTTTCTCAAAAGACAGTCTGCTGGCCATTTCCCAACTTACCCCTGGCCTGGTTACCCTATCACCCCACCCCGTACTCACTGACTGCCATCGGCTCCCAGTCCAGCTTTGCCTCAGCTGTAAGGTTCTCACCTTTGTTTTCAAATCCCTCCCTCTCTCCATAACCCCCTCCGAGATCTCTGCACTCCCCCAATTCCGGCCTCTTGAGTATCCCCGATTCCCCATCGCTCCACCATTGGCCTTCAGCCTGGGGCCCTGAGCTCTGGAATTCCCTCCCTAAACCCCTCTGCCCCTCTCTCTCTCTCCCTCTCTCTCTCTCTCATCATTAAGTGGATCCTTAAAACCGACCTCTTTGACCAAGCTTTAGGTCACCTGTCCCCATGTGACTCAGTGTCAAATTGTGTCTGATAAGTGGTCCTGTCCAGCACCTCGCTTTGTTAAGGGCCCCCCACCCCACCCCACCCCGCGTGCCCACCATTGGTTGCTGATCCTGTCCACCCTCACCTTCCCACTCTGATTGGACAACGAGCTGATTCTTTGCCACCAGATCTGCTTAAATCTCTGGTTGACACCAGAACAAGAACACAGGAGATAGGAGCAGGATTAGACCATTCGGCCCATCGGGTCTGCTCTGCCATTCATTACGATCATGGCTGATCTTGGGCTTTAACTCCACTTACCCGCCCGCTCCCCATATCCCTGAATTCCCCGTGGGACCAAAACTCTGTCAGTCCCAGCTTTAAATGGACTCAGCGATGGAGTATCCACAACCCTCTGGGGTAGAGAATCCCAGAGATTCACACCCCTTTGAGTGAAGACATTTCTCCTCATCTCAGTCCCTAAATGATCGGCCCCTTATCCTGAGACCGTTCCCCGTGTTCTAAACTCCCCAGCCCGGGGGGGGGACAATCTCTCCGCGTCCACCCTGTCAAACCCCTTCAGAATCCTGAATGATCACCTCTCATTCTTCTCAACTCCAGAGAATATGAACCCAGTTTACTCAGCCTCTCACTATAGGACAACCCCCTCAGCCCAGGGACCAATCCAGTGAATGTTCGCTGTACCACCTCTAACCCAAGTATAACAAAAGAGTCTCTTTTTCCCTGTCCTGTCCAGTTGAGTGCTGTAATTCATACAGTTCTACCAACACTTAAAGCGTTTTCAGCAAACCACTTGGTGTCAGCTCCCCACAGGCAACTGAGTTGGCCGCTAAGTGGCTATAGCAATGCTGAGCCTGGCCTAGGCCTCAATAGTTCTGGAGTAGGGCCTGGGAGTAGAGGCTGAAGTAGCCAGGCTAGGCCTGAAAATCCAGGCCAGGCGGATGGAAAGGTCCCTTCGACTTTACCAACCTTATCTTCGAACAAACTGCTGCAGGAGGTGGTGGAGGCAGAAACTCGAAACTCTTTTAAAACGTACCTGGATCTGCGCCTGAAGTGCTGTCAGCTGCAGGGCTATGGGGCCGGGCGCCGGGGGGCAGGAAGGTGGGATTAGAAAGGGCACCTCTGGGTTGTCCTCGGGCTGGCATGGACAAGATGGGCCGATTGGCCTCCTTCTGTGCTGTAACTTTTCTGTGGTTCTATGGATGTGGCCCCTTGAGCATGCCCCCAATTCCCATCTCTCCACCTGTTGCTAATGCAGCCACCCTTTCTTGGATTGTTGCCCATTTGGCATCGGTCTGGTAGATAGATTCTCTTTTCACGAACGAATGGCTTGTTTGTCCATTGTGGAGAGAGTTTGGAGTTACTGGTGTCGATCATGGAGGTTGTTCCAGACACCTCCCCCCCCCCTTCATTCCCACAGCCATTTTTAACCCGGGCCCTGAGCAACAGACCCAAACTTGACAGAACAGACTTAACATAACAAAGGGAGAGCTCATGTTCCCAGGTTAGTGGCCGCAGAGCGTGAGAACAGGTGGAGACCATTCAGCCCCTCAAGCCCTGCTCCACCATCCAATTAGAGCTGTATCTTAACTCCATCCACCACGTTGGGCCTGTCACCTTTAATGACCTTTCCAAACAAACATCGATCACAATTGCGTTTCCCCTCCAACCCTCCAGGATCGGCCTGGAGTCTCCAGGAGTTGTCGCTTAACCTCCAGACAGGCTTCTCAGGAAAATTCCAGAGAGGAAATTTGTTAAAGTGACCATTTCCTTTCAGCCCTTGTGGATAATATCGGAGACGGGGGTGAGGGGAGGCAGAAGGCAGGTCAGCTGATAAAACCTCCATGGATATGGCCAACCAGGGTTGGCAACCCAACTACAACTAACATGCCAACCTGCAAACCCCCTACCAGTGCGTTACCCCCTACCAGTGCGTTACCCCCTACCAGTGCGTTACCCACTACCAGTGCGTTACCCCCTACCAGTGCGTTACCCACTACCAGTGCGTTACCCCCTACCAGTGCGTTACCCCCTACCAGTGCGTTACCTCCTACCAGTGCTTTACCCCCTACCAGTGCATTGCCCCCTACCAGTGCGTTACCCCCTACCAGTGCATTGCCCCCTACCAGTGCTTTACCCCCTACCAGTGCGTTACCCCCTACCAGTGCTTTACCCCCTACCAGTGCGTTACCCCCTACCAGTGCTTTACCCCCTACCAGTGCATTGCCCCCTACCAGTGCTTTACCCCCTACCAGTGCATTACCCCCTACCAGTGCGTTACCCCCTACCAGTGCATTGCCCCCTACCAGTGCTTTACCCCCTACCAGTGCGTTACCCCCGACTCTCAGCAAAACCGCCCACCGCCTTGGGACCCACAAAGAGGAAAGGGGGCTCCTGAGGGCTCATGCTCGATGACATGGGAAGGAACGTGACCCTTTTGGAGGGGTATCAGGAAGGGAGGGTCGGAGGATAAGCGTAGATGGCCGGGGGGGGGGGGTGGTGGTTTGAGGGGGGGATCAGACATGGGGAGGAGAGGCGTTGGGGATAAGGGGGGCGGGGTGAAGAGGGAGCAGATGGGAGGCGGAAAGGGGGAGGTGATGTTGAAGGGGGAAGGGGGAAAAGGGACAAAGGGGGGAGGGGGAGAGAGGTCAAAGGGCGTACAGAAAAATAAGAGCCCCTCACTGAAGTGAGCTATGAGAAGTGGCAGTGGTGGCACAGCAATCCAGGGGGACGCAGGTTTGAAATCCCACCACGGCAGGCGGTGAGTTCAGTAAAAATCGGGAATTAAAAATCGAACGATGACCATGAAACGATTGCTGTAAAAACCCATCCGGTCCACTAATAGGGAGGGAAATCTGCCCTCCTCACCCGGTCTGGGCCTGCACGTGACTCCAGACCCACGGCCGCGTGGTTGGCTCTTAAATGCCCCTCTGAGCAAGGGCACTTAGGGATGGGCAATAAATGCCGGCCCAGCCAGCGGCGCCCACATCCCATGAACGGATAATTAAAAAGAACACAACCTGTCCTAACATTGTGGCGCGGGCTGTAACTCGTTTAATCCCAGCCAGTTGAAAATTGTTTTAAAATGAGGGAAAATATAAGTCACTTCTTCAAAACTGGGTCATCTCTGCCCCTCGATTGTAACGTCCAAGTTGTTCCCCAGGACATTTTGGCCCCACACATGGAAGACGCCCTTCAACTCACGGGCAGATTGTGAATAGTACCGCTTTGATAACCCAGACACCGGTGGCCTGGATTTTTGTGGGGGGGGGGGGGGGTTGGAGTGGTGGGGGTTGGGGAGGGGGGTGGGGGGGGGTAAGGGAGAGCAGGGCTGGTGTGCTTTAGCGGGTTCCGCCCCCCCCCCCACCCCGGCTGTCTCTGCCCGGGGACGATTGGCTGTCTCGCTGGGCCTCCTGGTTTGGGATGGAGAGGGTGAGGGGTGTGGGCCTCTCCAACACGGCGGACCAGCTCCCAGCATCGTCTGAGGGTCCCCGAAAGCATCGCACCTTCACACCACCCCCCAGCTCACCCACCCCCATGCTGCCCTCCCCCCACCCACAGATCCCCCTCTGTGCCACCTCCATGCCCGCCCCACCCCCAATGTAGAGTCCACACAGCCACTCACCCGGTGTCCACTATGTACAGGGGCTGTGCTGGAGCAGCGGGACTGATTTAAAAACCAGGCATAAAGGAAATATTAAACCCGCTACAAAGTTAGAATAAAAGCAAAATACTGCGGATGTTGGAAATCCAATACAACAATAAAAACAGCTGGAAAAGCTCATCAGGTCTGGCAGCATCTGCGGAGAGGGACACAGTTAACGTTTCCAGTCCGTATGACCCTTCAACAGAGCGAAGTAAAAATAGAAGAGGGGTGAAACAAAGTTAGAAGCCTCTCCTTCCAAACCCTGAACTGCTGGAGTGTGAATACAAAAATCTGCAGCTGGGCAGGAGCCAGCATTTCGTACTGTCGCCCATGGGTAACCCTGAGAGGCTTTCCCACTGCTCCACCCCCACCCCCACCACCCCTTCCGCCACCCCCACCCCCTCTCTCTCCCCACCCACACCGCCCCCCCCCCCCCCCCCCCCCCCCCACTCGTGGACAGAATCAGCCTCGAAGGCCTTTCGCAGCCAGATGCCTCACCGGCTGTTTCTCACACAGGGGGAGAACGTGCCCCTCCTCCCAGCCTCGTTCCCCCTTCCACCTCCCCCCACCAGCGACGGGAGGGTGTACCCCAAGCATCAGTGTGGCGCTGACTTTACAGTATTGGCGCAGTGGTAGTGTCGCTGGACTAGTAATCCAGAGACCCAGGGGAATGCTCTGGGGATCTGGGTTCGAATCCCACCCACGGCAGACAGTGGAATTTGAATTCAATAAAAATCTGCAATTATAAGTCTGATGGTGACCACAAACCCATTGTCGATTTTTGTAAAACCCCATCTGGGTCACTAATGCCCTTTAGGGAGGGAAATTTGTCCTCCTTACCCGGTCTGGCCTACATGTGACTCTAGACCCACAGCAATGTGGTTGATTCTTAAATGCCCCTCTGAGTTGTACCACAATCACTAGAAGGTCAATAAGAAATGAAACCAGACGGAGATCCCACCATCAGCCTAGGTACCAGAAATGACAATGGCAAACTCAACCCTACAAACTCCTCCTTACTAACATCGGGGGGCTAGTGCCAAAATTGGGAGAGCTGTCTCACAGACTAGTCACGCAACAGCCTGACCTAGTCATCCTCACAGAATCCTACCTTACAGATAATGTCCCAGACTCCATCATCACCATCCCTGGGTATGTCCTGTCTCACCAGCAGGACAGACCCAGCAGAGGTGGGGACACAGCGGTATACTGTCGGGAGGGAGCTGCCTTGGGATCCTCAACATCGACTCTGGACCCCATGAAGTCTCATGGCATCAGGTCAAACCTGGGCTAGGAAACCTCCTGCTGATTACCTCATACCGCCCTCCCTCAGCTGATGAATCAGTGCCTCCTCCATGTTGAACATCACTTGGAGGAAGCACTTAGGGTGGCAAGGGCACAGAATGTACTCTGCGTGGGGACTTCAATGTCCATCACCAAGAGTGGCTCGGTAGCACCACTACTGACTGAGCTGGCCGAGTCCTAAAGGACATAGCTGCTAGACTGGGTCTGCAGCAGGTGGTGAGGGAACCAACAAGAGGGAAAAATATACTTGACCTCAACCTTACCAACCTGCCTGCTGCAAATGCATCTGTCCATGACAGTATCGGTAGGTGTGACCACCGCACACTCATTGTGGAGACAAAGTCCCACCTTCACATTGTGGAGACCCTCCATTGTGTTGCGTGGCACTACCACTGTGCTAAATGGGATAGATTTGGAACAGACCGGATACTGCAAAGGCTATGGCCCTGACAATATTCCAGCAATAGTACTGAAGACTTGTGCCCCAGAACTTGCCATGCCCCTAGCCAAGCTGTTCCAGTGCAGCTACAACGCTGGCATCTACCCGGCTATGTACAAAGTTGCTCAGGTATGTCCTGTACACAAAAAGCAGGACAAATCCAACCCGGCCAATTACCGCCCCATCAGTCTACTCTCCATCATCAGTAAAGTAATGGAAGGGATCATCAACAGTGCTATCAAGGGGCACTTGCTTAGCAATAACCTGCTCACTGACACCCAGTTTGGGTTCTGCCAGGGCCACTCAGCTCCTGACCTCATTACAGACTTGGTTCAAACATGGACAAAAGAGCTGAACTCCCGAGGTGAGGTGAGAGTGATTGTCCTTGACATCAAGGCAGCATTTGACCGAGTGTGACATCAAGGAGCCCTAGCAAAACTGGAGTCAATGGGAATCGGGGGAAAACTCTCCACTGGTTGGAGTCATACCCAGCACAAAGGAAGATGGTTGTGGTTGTTGGAGGTCAGTCACCTCAGCTCCAGGACATCACTGCAGGAGTTCCTCAGGGTAGTGTCCTCGGCCCAACCATCTTCAGCTGCTTCATCAATTTCCTTCCTTACCTGGTCTACATGTGACTCCAGACCCACAGCCACGTGGTTGACTCTTAAATACCCCCCTGAACAAGGGCAACTGGGGATGAGCAATAAATGCTAGAGCCCAAATCTGAACCCCCCCTACCCCCCGATAACATATCACCCCTTCACTAATCAAGAACATTTCTAGCCCGGCCTTAAACATGCTCAGTCGCTGCTTCCACCTCCCTCTCAGGAAGAGAGTTCCAAAGACTCGCAACCCTCTGAGTGAAAAAAATTTCACCTCCTCTCTGACCCCTTATCTTTAAACAGTGACCCCCTACTCCTAGACTCTCCCACAAGAGGAAACATGGTCTCCACATCCACCCTGTCAAAACCCCTCAGGATCTTATATGTTTCAATCAAGTCACCTCTTACTCTTCTAACCTCCAGCGGATACAAGCCTAGTCTGTCCAACCTTTCCTCATCAGACAACCCACCCATTCCTGGTATTAGTCTGGTAAACCTTCTCTGAACTGCTTCCAATGCATTTACATCCTTCCTTAAATAAGGCGACCAGTGCCGTACACAGTACTCCAGATGTGGTCTCACTAGTGCTCTGTATAACTGAAGCATAACCTCTTTACTTTTGTATTCAATTCCCCTCTCAATAAATGATAACATTCTATTAGCTTTCCTAATTACCTGCTGTACCTGCACACTAACCTGTTGTGATTCATGCACTAGGACACCCAGATCCCTCTGCACCTCAGAGCTCTGCAGTCTCTCGCCATGTCTTTCTTTTATTCTGCCTGCCAAAATGGACAATTTCACATTTTCCTGCATTATACTCCATTTGCCAGATCTTTGCCCACTCACCTAACCTCTCTATGTATTTTTGTAGCCTCCTGATGTCCTCTTCACAATTTACATTCTTACTTATCTTTGTACCATCAGCAAATTTGGCAACCGTCCCTTCAATTCCTTCATTTATATAAGACATTTATATAAACGGTAAACAGTTAAAGTCCCAGCACTGATCCTTGTGGCACACCATTACATCTTCCCAACCGGAAAAAGACCCACTTATGTCTGCTCTCTGTTTCCTGTTAGCCAGCCAATCTCCTATCCATACCAGTATATTACCCCCTACACCATCAGCTTTTATTTCTGCAATAACCTTTGCTGAGTCACCTTATCAAATACCTTCTGGAAATCTAAGGGCAGAACATCCACCGGTTCCTCTTTATTTTCAAAGGACTGTAATGAGTTGGTTAAACATCATTCTCCTTTCACAAAACCATGTTGACTCTGCCTGATGACCTTGAACTTATCCAAGTGCCTTGCTACAGCTTCTTACACTTCTAGCTTCTAACACTTTCCCTATGAGAGGCAGGGGAGGATGCTGAAGCGTTATCTTTGCCTGTCTGACTATCCCACTTCCACCCTCATTAACCCCCTCCCCCCCCCCCCACACACACACACACAGATGCAGCCAGTGTGTCTGACATTTTCTGGTCTTTATTTTGACTTTCTGGCACTTGCAATGCTTTTGGCTCTTGGCTGCAAAGACTATGTGATTGGCCAATGGGCCAGCCTAAACCTGAGGAGCTTATTGGATGACAGGCCAACGCCAGTGAGATGGCCCTCAATGGCGGAGAAGGGAGGGATTGTGGTGGGTACGTGAGTATCTTGGTGGACATGGGGAGGGTCAAGATTCACTGCGGAGGTCTAAAGGACTCCTTGGGGGGGCCTGGGGTGTGAGGGTGTTCTTAGCCCATTAGCTGTTAAAGAGAATGGACCAGTTGGTTCAATCCATCATGGTTCCTGTTCCGATAACCTGCCTACCACTCTGTCAGGGGGATGTAAACAATCCCACAGTCACTATTGGATGTGTTAGGGCTCTGCTATCTTTAACCCTCCCAGCAAATTTATTCAGTTGAAATTGTCAGCCTTAATCTTTGACAAGGAGAGATTTTAAATGATTATAAGAGCTTAGTCAGCTATACTAGCTATTGACGTGATATCACGTTATCAGCCATGATTGAATGGCAGAGCAGACTCGATGGGCTGAATGGCCTAATTTCTGCTCCTATGCCTTATGGCCTTATTGAAATAAAATGTCACTGAATCATAGAGTCATGAAGGTCTACAGCACAGAAAAAGGCCCTTTGGCCCATCGAGTCTGCGCTGGTTGAACACAAGTACTGAACTATTCTAATCCCATTTCGCAGCACTAGGCCCTTAGCCTTGTATGCCATGACATCGCAAGTGCACATCCAAATACTTCTTAAATGTTATGAAAGTTTCTGCTTCTACCAGTGTTCCAGAGTCCCACCACCCTCTGGGTGAAAAAATTCTTCCTCACATCCCCTCTAAACCTCCTGCCCCTTACCTTAAATCTGTGCCCCCCTGGTTATTGATCCCTCCTCCAAGGGGAAAAGTCCCTTCCTGTCTCCTCCCAGGAGTATTTAGACTAAACAAAAATATCTCAGAATGAAATAAACTTACTAGGCATGTTATAGCAGAAATAACTCTTCTGAGTTAACCTCTGTCCGAACATTGAATCTCCTATTGAAGAATTCTAGAAGAAATTAGCGTCCTGAGGCTTACAAATTGAGTCTATAACTTTTATAATGGCTAATTAATAATATTTTATTATAAGCTTAAATCTTAGATTAAGTTATAGCAATGTTTGCAATATTGTAAGTAAAATAAACTAATCCATCCAAAATAAGCATGTCCACTTAGAAATAAATGCAAGATACAAATCCAGCTAAAAAATAAATGTAGGATATTCAAACAAATAATAAACTAAGTGTATACTCACAAAGTATAAAGCGTAATTTCTGCTTTGTCTCAGCTAAGAGGAGATCTATAAGATCTCAGCTCTGTATCACCATGTAGACCCTGCAGATCTGATCTGATGTTTACCCCAGAGCCTAAATTAAAGAAGTGTTTTTGCTTTAAGGGTAACATAGCCATTGCCTATCATACTCTCAGAGGTTCTTTGTTTGATGATCCTTGAAAGATCAGTTAGTGTTTTTGTGTATGCAGTTATTCTTAGCTTGCTGTAAATAATCTCAAGGCCTTTACTAGCTGAGTATTCACAAGGCCTTTTGCATTTTGTGTTTGAGCACCATGTTGTCTCGCTCTCTCTCCCTCTCTCTTTCTCTGCTCTTGGCAAATATTCAAGTTTTTCATTCACCTTTGGATTAAGGAGTGGACTTCACTAAATTCCTGAAATGAAGGAGATCAGAGGAGATCTTCTTGGTCTCCTGGGGCCAATATTTATCCCTCGGCCTGAGAATTATAGAATCTTACAGCACAGGAGGAGGCCATTCGCCCCATTGTGCCTGTGCTGGCGCTTTGAAAGTGCTATCCAATTATTTCCACTCCCCCCCGGCACTTTTCCCCTAAAGCCCTGCAAATTTTCTCCTTCAAGTGTTTCTCCAATTCGCCCCCTTTTGAAAGTTCCAGTTGAATCTGCTTCCACCGCCCTTTCAGGCAGCGCCTTCCAAATCCACAACAACTCGCTGTGGAAAAGGGTTCTCCTCAGGCCCTCACGTTCTTTCACCATTCACCTGAAATCTGTGTTCCTCTGGCTATTGAGTTCTCCCTTAGTGTTAACACTTCCTCTGTATTCACCGTGAAAACCCTTCATTGTCTCTGAGCTCTTCCATTAAATCCCCTACAGCAGAATCACAGAATTGTTACTGCACAGGAGGAGGCCATTCAGCCCATCGTGTCTGCATCAGCTCTCCGAATGAGTAACTCACCTGGTTCTACACCCCGCCTTCTCCCCATAACCCTGCGCACTCTTCCTTTTCAGGTAACAGTCTAATTCCCTTTTGAAAGCCTCGATTGACCTCAGGTCCACCCTCAGCCTTCTCTGCTCTAAGGAAAACAACCCCAGCCTATCCAGACTCTCTTCATAGCTAAAACGCTCCAACCCAGGCAACACCCTGGTGAATCTCCTCTGCACCCTCTCCAGTGCAATCACATCCTTCCTATAATGTGGTGATATATATATTAATGACCTAGACCTTGGTGGACAGGACACAATTTGAAAATATTCAGACGATCTGAAACTTGGAAGCATTGTGACCTGTGAGGAGAATACTATAGAACTTCAAAAGGACGTAGACAGGTTGGTGGACGGGTGGACAAGTGGCAGATGAAGTTTAATGCAGTGTGGAGTGATTCATTTTGTAGAAGGAACAGAGAGAATGACAATATCAAATAAAGGGTACAGCTCTAAAGGGTTGAGGGGGTGGTTGGGTACAGGAGCAGAGGGACCTTGGGGGTATACATGAAACCGGCAGGACAGATTGGGAACATAGTTAATTATGTTGAACTTGCATAAGTCACTAGTTCAGCCTCAGCTGGAGTGTTGTGTCCAGTTCTGGGTACCACACTTTAGGAAGGATGTGAAGGCTTTGGACAGAGTGCAGAAAAATATCACAAGAATGGTTCCAGAGATGAGGAACTTCAGTTATGACGATGGATAGTGGGGGTTAGGACTCTGCCTTGGAGGAGAGAAGGTTGACAAGAGATTTGATAGAGATGTTCAAAATCATAAGGAGTCTGGACAGAGTGGAACGGGAGAAACTGTTCCCATTGGTGGAAGGACTGAGGACACAGGTTAAGAATAATTAGCAGAAGAAGCATAAACCATATGAGAAAAAACTTTTCACACAGCGAGTGGTTAGGATCTGGAATGCACTGTCTGAGAGTGGTGGAGACAGGGTCAATCGAGTGTGTAAGATTATGAGGGGCATAGATAGTGGAGGTGTCAATAACCAGGGGGCATAGATTTAAGACAAGGGGCAGGAGGTTTAGAGGGGATATGAGGAGAAATGTTTTCACCCAGAGGGGGGTTGGAATCTGGAACTCACTGCCTGAGGGGGTGATAGAGGCAGGAACCCTCACAACATTTAGATGAGCACTTGAAACGGCATAGCATACAGGGCTACAGGGCAAGTGCTGGAAAATGGCATTAGGGTGTAGGTAGGTTCCTGATGGCCGGCATGGACACAATGGGCTGAAGGGCCTGTTTCTGTGCTGTATAACTCTATGGCTCTATCAGGAAAAGCGAGGGTCCCAACACTGACCCCTGGTGAACCCCACTGTATGTCCCCTCCCATCCGAAAAACAATCGTTCATCACGTCTCTCCGTTTCCTGTCACTCAGCCAATTCTGTATCCATGCTGCTCCTGTCCCCTTTATTCTGTGAGCTCACAGGTCTGTTGTGCGACACTGTCTCGGACGCCTTTTGGAAGTCCGTGTACACCACATCAACAGCAGTGCCCTCATCAACCCTCTCGCTTATCTCAGTAAAAATCTCAATCTGGTTAGTCAAACATGATTTCCCTTCAGAAAACCCACGCTGGCCTTTCTTAATTCATCCACACCTGCCCAGGTGATGGTTAATATTGTCCCAGGTGATCATTCCCAAAAGCATTCCCACTTCCCCATCCCCCGCCAAGGTTAAACTGACTGGCCTGTAGTCACCGGGTCTATCTTTGCACTCTTTCTTGGCTCGGATGCAACATCTGCGATACCCTGACACCACCCCTGTATCTAAGGAGGAGTAGGAGGTTATGGCCAGTATTCTGCACTTGCCTTAACTCCTTATTAATTACCTCGTTTCCCTTCGTATCCTCAGGCGCATCTCGCCTTGTCCCAGTGACTTATGAATGTTAAGTACAGCCAAGCCTCCTGAAACCCCCCTAGCAAATCAAGTGTCTCAACCACCTCCTCTTTCATTATGAATTTGGCAGCATCTTCTTCCTTGGATAAGACAGATACAAAATGCTCATTTAACACCTACGTTTTACCCCCTGTCTCCATGTGTAAATCCCTTTTTTTGGTCCTTAATCAGGTCCTTCTACCACCCTTTTACTATTTATATGCTGATGGGAAACTTTTGCTTTCTCTCTTATGTTAGCTGCCAGTCTCTTCTCATACCCTCTCTTTGCTGCTGTTTTTCACATCCCCTCTGAGCTTTGTATATTCAGGACGCTTCTCACTTGTTATTCTCTACCTGACGTCTGTCATACGCCCCCTTTCTCTGCTTCATCTTACTCTCATACTCTTTCGTCATTCAGGGAGCTCTGGATTTTCTTGTCCTACCTCCCCCCCTCTTGGGAATGTACCATGACTGTACTCCAACCATCTCCTCTTTAAAGGTTGCCCATTGTTCTGTTATAACTTTGCTTGCCAATCTTTCATTCCAATATACTCAAAACAGGCTGACCTCACCCCACTGAAGTTGCCTCTCCCCCAATTAATTATTCTTACTTTGGATTGCTTTATTGTCTTTCTTTCATTACCCACCTAAACCTCATGGTGTTATGATCACTATTTCCTAAATGTTCCCCATCTGACACTTGATCCATTTGACCCACCCCATTCCCAGAACCAATAATGCCTCCATTCTCATAGGGGCAGAAATGCGCTGATCAGGAACATTCTCCTGAACACATATCAGAAACTCTTCCCCCTCTCTGCCCTATACTGTCCTTCGGCTGTGTGCTCGTACCCCAACTGCTGGTTCAGTCTCTTCACCCTCCTGTGAGACCACGCTCACCTCGCTTCCCCTTCCCGCTTCCTGTGTGTTGCACTCACAGGCCCCCCCCGGGACCCGTTTCACCGTCATTATAGACCCCCCCCTTTCTCCCACACCAAACAGTGGGAGTTGCCAGCCCTCTAGAACTGGCCTGGAGTCTCCAGCAAAGGGTCAAGTTGGAGGGCACTACTGCAAGTAATGGGACCAGTGGAAAAAATACCCCAGGGACATAAAGCTAAGCTATGCCTGTTTATTCTTCCTTTGCATTGCAAATATACATTTATTTGTTGAAAAAGTATTGAAGGTGGAGGAGGGAAAAGTTTTGACTGACAACTGAGAATCGACGAATCAGCTAGTTGGCATGAGGAGGCGGAGCTGGCTGACCAATGGTGGGACGATCGAAGGGCATGTGTAGAAACCTCCACCAGTACACCTCATCCTGGCCATATGACCTCCGACCCCTGTTATGCTCTTGGGGTTAAACAGTTAGCCCTGTGCAGCTTGGTTTCGAAGCTCCTTCCTGGCTGGTGACCCATTCCCCAGGATCACGAACAGATATCAAAGAGGACGCAGTGGTTTCCAGCTGTTCTATACCCTCCCAGCCAGCCCAGGCAGCTGCTTCTCAACAGCAACAGGAGCAGAGGTGAAGACGCTGCCTCGCCAACCTCAGTCAG
The DNA here is from genome assembly GCA_026770705.1 of Isurus oxyrinchus. Taxonomy (NCBI): domain Eukaryota; kingdom Metazoa; phylum Chordata; class Chondrichthyes; order Lamniformes; family Lamnidae; genus Isurus; species Isurus oxyrinchus. The sequence continues at coordinate 426,155 of JANJGN010000459.1, read as the reverse complement.
AGGCAACGCCAACTGGGCGGACAGGGGACCGGGCCAGAACTGGGTGGTCAATGGGCCAGAGACTGACCTACCAGTTCTGGAAGCTCAGCTTACATTCAGTCCGCCTGACTGGCTGTAAGGACCTAACAGGAAATGGGCGTGGCAGTCCCAACAACAGCTTGCAATTGTTACAGTCCGTTTAGCCTGTAGAACATTCCAAGGCACCTTCACAGGGGCAACAAGACATTGAGGTTGAGCCCGCTTAGCAGGTATTAAGACAGACGACCAAAGGTTTGGCCAAAGATGGAGGTTTCAAAGGGGGTTATTAAACAAGAGAGACAGGCGGCAAAGACAGCCGCAGTGATAGCTGTCATGGTACAGCGATTAGAGGCAGGGGTGCGAGAGGCCAGTATTCGAGAAGCACAGGGACCTTAAAAGGTTGTTTCTATTTTTTTTTGTTCATGGGACATGGGTATCACTGGCCAGACCATCGACAAGGCACAAGTCAGGAGTGTGATGGAATACTCCCCACTTGGCCTGGATGAGTGCAGCTCCCACAACACTCAAGAAGCTCGACACCATCCAGGACAAAGCAGCCCCGCTTGATTGGCACCCCATCCACAAACATTCACTCCCTCCCCCACCGACGTACAGTAGCAGCAGTGTGTGTACCATCTACAAGATGCACTGCAGCAACTCACCAAGGCTCCTTAGACAGCACCTTCCAAACCCACGACCACTACCATCTAGAAGGACAAGGGCAGCAGACACATGGGAACACCATCACCTGGAAGTTCCCCTCCAAGTCACTCACCATCCTGACTTGGAAATATATCGGCCGTTCCTTCACTGTCGCTGGGTCAAAATCCTGGAATCCCTCCCTAACAGCACGGTGGGTGTACCTACACCACATGGACTGCAGCGGCTCAAGAAGGCAGCTCACCACCACCTTCTCAAGGGGTAATTAGGGATGGGCAATAAATGCTGGTCCCAGCCAGCGACACCCACATCTTGTGAATGAATTTTAAAAATTGTGACTGGAATCCTTCAAACTGAGTTTCAGCCAAAAGCTGACTCTGCCTGAAATTGGAAAATTTATTGCTGTTCTAATCTCTGAACTCTACACCTGAAGGGTAAAAATTGAAATCCTCACGCTTGAGACAGAAGGAGGCCCTTCAGCCCACTTAGTCCCTCCCAACCCTGTTGAAAAAAACGTGATCCAGTTTTTCCCCTTCAACTATTTGTCCAATCCTCCCCTTGAAAGTTCCTGTTGAATCTGCTCCCACCGCCCTTTCAGGCAGCTCCTTCCAGATCCACGACAACTCGCTGTGTGAATAACAAATTCTCCTCATCTCCCCCTCTGCCAATTATTCTCTATCTGTGTCCCTCTCCTTATCCCACCCTCAGCCCATCTGTATTGTGGTCCATAACCTGCGATCTCCAGAGGGCTGTACCTGGGAGGTGCAGCAGGAACCGCTGGTGGACCTTGCCACACCCCCACACCCCCGCCAGAGGTCCCCAGGTAAGGAATGCACGGCAACTGCACAGGGAGTTCAAACTTGCAGTGGATGATTAACCTGAATCAGGGTCCGATAGGCCGATTTGAAGCAGAGACGTGGGATGTTCTGATTCGGTTACTGGGATAGTAACCCAGGAAAGGGTGAAAGAATTAAACCCACTTTGAGTTCCTGGGTGACGATAGTACTAATGATAGTAATAATGATAGTACTAATGATAGTAATAATGATAGTACTAATGATAGTACCCCTCAACAGCCCCCACAGGACGCCATGATTACTGCCGTCCCTCCCTCCAACTATCCCCCAACCTAAACAACCCCCCAACCACAACTACCCCCCACACTCCAACTGCCCCCCAACCTCAATCATGCCCCACCTCAACTACCCCCAACCTCAACTACCCCCCACACTCCAACTGCCCCCCAACCTCAATCATGCCCCACCTCAACTACCCCCAACCTCAACTACCCCCCACACTCCAACTACCCCCTACACTCCAATTACCCCCCACACTCCAACTACCCCCCAACCTCAACTAGCCCCCACACTCCAACTACCCCCAACCTCAACTACCCCCCACACTCCAACTGCCCCCAACCTCAATTATGCCCCACCTCAACTACCCCCAACCTCAACTACCCCCCACACTCCAACTAACCCCACACTCCAACTACCCCCCAAACTCAACTATCCCCCACACTCCAACTTCCCCAACCTCAACTACCCCCCACACTCCAACTACCCCCCACACTCCAACTACCCCCCAACCTCAACTATCCCCCACACTCCAACTACCCCCCAACCTCAACAATTTTCCACACTCCATCTACCACCCACCCTCAACTACCCCCACACTCCAAATAGCCCCAACCTCAACTATCCTCCACACTCCAACAACCCCCCAACCTCAACGAAATCCCACACTACAACTATCCCCCAACCTCAACTATCCTCCACACTCCAACTACACCCCAACCTCAACTACCCCCACACTCCAACAACCCCCAACATCAACTACCACCCATACTCCAATTACCCCCAACCTCATCTAGACCCCACACTCCAACTACCGTCCAACCTCAACTACCCCCCCACACTCCAACAACACCCAAACTCAACTACCCCCCACACTCCCACTACCACCATCTCAACTACCCCCAACCTCAACTACACCCCACAGTCCAACAACCTCCAACCTAAACTACCCCCACACTCCAACTACCCCCAAGCTCAACTACCACCCAACCTCAACTATCCTCCACACTCCAACTACACCTCAACCTCAACTAACCCCCACACTCCAACTACCCCCAACCTCAACTACCCCCACACTCCAATTATCCCCAAACTCAACTAGACCCCACACTCCCACTACCCCCAACCTCAACTACCCCCAACCTCAACTACCCCCAACCTCAACTACCCCCCAACCTCAACTACCCTCCACAATCCAACTAGCCCCAACCTCAACTACACTCCACCCTCAAACTAACCCCCAACCTCAACTACTCCCCCAGACTCCAACTACCCCCCAACAGCAACTACACCCCATACGCCAACTATCCCCCAACCTCAACTATACCCCACACTCTAACTACCCCCAAGCTCAACTACCCTCCACACTCTAACTACCCGCCAACCTCAACTATCCCCCAACCTCAACGATGATCCACACTCCAACAACCTCCCAAACTCAACTATCACCTCACACTCTAACTATACCACAACCTCAAATAACCCCCACGCTCCAACAACCACCAACTCAACTAACCACCACAGTCCAACAACCCCCCAAACTCAACTACACCCCACATTCCAACAACGCCCCAACCTCAACTACCCCCCACACTCCAACTACCCCCCAACCTCAACTATCCTCCACACTCCAACTATCCCACAACCTCAACTACCCCCAACACTCCAACAACACCCACCAACTTTAACTAGCCCCCACACTCCAACAACCCCCCAACCTCAACTACCCCTCACACTCCAACAACTTCCCCAACCTCAACTACACCCTAACCCCAACTACACCCAACCTCCACTACCCCGACACTCCAACTTCCCCCAACCTCAACTATCCCCCATACTCCAACTACCCCCAACTCAACTAACCTTCCCACACCAACAATCCCCCCAATCTCAACTACCACCCACATTCCAACTACGCCAACCTCAACTACACCCAACTTCAACTACCCCCCACACTCCAACAACCCCCCAACCTCAACTACCACCTTCCCTCCAACTTACCTCCAACCTCAACTATCCCCCAACCTCAACTACTGCCCACACTCCAACTGTCCCTCAACCTCAACTACCCCCCACACTCCAACAACCCCCCAACCTCAACTACCACCTTCCCTCCAACTTACCTCCAACCTCAACTATCCCCCAACCTCAACTACTGCCCACACTCCAACTGTCCCTCAACCTCAACTACCCCCACACTCTACTCCAACTACCCCCAACCTCAACTAACCCCCACACTCCAACTACCCACACACTCCAACTATCCCCCAACCTGAACTGCCCCGCACACTCCAACTGCCCCCAACCTCAACTACACCCCACACTCCAACTACCCCCAACCGCAACTACCTCCAACCTCAACTACCCCACAACCTCAACTACACTCCACACTCCAACAACCCACCCAATCTCAACTACCCCCACATTCCAACTACCCCCAACCGCAACTACCTCCAACCTCAACTACCCCACAACCTCAACTACACCCCACACTCCAACAACCCGCCCAATCTCAACTACCCCCACATTCCAACTACCCCCAACCTCAACTACCCCCCACACTCCAACTATCCCCCAACTGCAACTACCCCCCATACGCCAACTATCCCCCAACTGCAACTACCCCCCCATACGCCAACTATACCCCAACCTCAACTACCCCGCACAATCCAACTATCCCCCAACCGCAACTACTCCCCATACGCCAACAACCCCCAACCTCAACTACCCCCCCCCACACTCCAACTACTCCCAACCACAACTATATTCCACACTCCAACTACCCCCCCCACCTCAACTATCCCCCACAATCCAACAACCCACCCAACCTCCACTACCCCAAGATTCCAACTACCCCCAACCTCAACTACAGCCAACACTCCAACTACCCCCAACCTCAACTACTCCCCCCCACACTCCAACTACCCCACAACCTCAACTACCCCCCATACGCCAACTACCCCCCAACCTCAACTACCCCCCACATTGCAACTACCCCCAAGCTCAACTACAAACCACACCCCAACAATCCTCCAACCTCAACTTCCCCCAACCTCAACGATCCCCCACACTCCAACTACACCCCAACGTCAACTACCCCCCCACACTCCAACAACATCCCCAACCTCAACTACCCCCCACACTCCAACTATCCCCCTACCTCAACTACCACCCCACACTCTAACAACACTCCAAACTCAACTACCCCCCAGACTCCAACTACACCCAACCTCAACTATCCCCCAGACTCCAACTATACCCAAACTCAAATACCCCCCACACTCTAACTACCCCCAAACTCAACTATCCCCCACACTCCAACCACCCCCACCTCAACTATCCCCCACACTCCAACTAGCCCCCAACCTCAAGTAATCCCCTCCCTCCAACTTCCCTCCAACCTCAACTATCCCCCAATCTCAACTACCACCCACATTCCAACTACGCCAACCTCAACTACACCCAACCTCCACTACCCCAACACTCCAACTACCCTCAACCTCAACTACAGCCAACACTCCAACTACCCCCAACCCCAACTACTCTCCCCCACACTCCAACTACCCCCCATCCACAACTACCCCCCATACGCCAACTATCCCCCGAACCTCAACTGCCTGCAACACTCCAACTAACCCCTAACCTCAAATACCCCCCACACTCCAACTACCCACCAACGTCAACTATCCCCCAAACTCCAACTACCCACCAACGTCAACTATCCCCCAACATCAACTACTCTCCACAATCCAACGTCCCCCCAAACTCAACTAGCCCCCACATTCCAACAACGCACCAACCTCAACTACACCCACACTCCAAATACCCCCCAACCTCAACTATCCTCCACACTCCAACTACCCCACAATCTCAACTATCCCCCATACACCAACTAACCCCAACTCAACTAAACCCAACACTCCAACAACTCCCCCAAACTCAACTACACCCTACATTCCAACCACACCCCACCTCATCTATCCCCCACACTCAAACTGGCCCCCACATCAACTAGCCCCACACTCCAACAACCCCGAACCTCAACTGCCCCCCACACTCCAACTAACTCCCAACGTCAACTAACCCCCAAGGTCCAACAACACACCCAACCTCAACTTCCCTACACATTCCAACTACCCACAACCTCAACTACACCTAACTTCAACTACCCCCCACACTCCAACAACCTACCAAGCTCAACTAACCCCCTCCCTCCAACTTCCGTCCAACCTCAACTATCCCCCAACGTCAACTACCACCCACACTCCAACTGCCCCTCAACCTCAACCCCACACTCTACTCCAACTACCACCCAACCTCAACTACCCCCCACACTCCAACTACCCCCCAACCTCAACTATCCTCCACACTCCAACCAATCCTAACCGCAACTATACCCCACACTCCAATTGCCCCCAACCTCAACTACCCCCCACACTTCAACTACGCCCAACCCCAACTACCCCACAACCTCTACTACCCCCCACACTCAAAATACCCCCCACCTCAACTATCCCCCAACCTCAACTACCCCCCACTTCAACTACCACCCCACACTCCAACAACCCCCCCAACCTCAACTACACCCCACACTCCAACAACCCCCAACCTCAACTAACCCCCACACTCCAACTACCCCCAACCTCAACTACACCTCCTCCACACTCCAACTACCCCCCAACCTCAACTACCCCCTTACGCCAACTATCCCCGAACATCAAATACACTTCACACTCCAACAACACCCAACCACAACTACCCCCCACACTCCAACTACCCTCAATCTCAACTACCCCCCACACTCCAACTACCACCAACCTCAACTACCCCCCAAACTCAACTACCACCCACAATCCAACTACCCCCAACCTCAACTACACCCCACACTCCAACTAACCCCCAACCTCAGCTACCTCCCCCACACTGCAACTACCCCCCAACCGCAACTACCCCCCATACGCCAACTATCCCCCAACCTCAACTACTGCCAACACTCCAACTACCCTCAACCTCAACAACCCCCACACTCTACTCCAACTACCCTCAACCTCAACTAACCCCCACACACCAACAACCCTCCAAACTCAATTTCCCCCAACCTCAACTATCCCCCACACTCCAACTACCCCCAACCTAAACAATGCCCCACCTCAACTACCCTCAACCTCAACTACCCCCCACACTCCAACTACCCCCCACCCTCAACTATCCCCCACACTTCAATGACCCCCCAACCACAACTATTCCCCCACCTCAACTAGCCCCAACACTCCTACTACCCCCCAACCTCAACTACCCCACACACTCAAAAGCCTCCCAACCTCAACTGTCCTCCACACTCCAACAACCCCAACATCAACTACCCCCCACATTCCAACAACACCCCAACATCAACTACCCCCCACATTCCAACAACCCCCAATTTCAACTACACCCCACAATCGAACTACCCCCAACCTCCACTACCCACCAACCTCAACTTTCCCCCAACCTCAACAACCCCCCACACTCCAACTACCCCCAACCTCAACTATTTTCCACACTCCAACTACCACCCAAACTCAACTACCCCCCACACTCCAACAACCCCCAACATCAACTACTCCCCACAATCCAACTACCCCCAACCTCAACTAGACCCCACACTCCAACTACCGCCCAACCTCACCTACACCCCACACACCAACAACACCCAACCTCAACTACCCCCCACACTCCAACTTCACCCAACCTCAACTGCACCCCAACATCAACTACACCACAACCTCAAATACCCCCAACCTCAACTACACCCTACACTCCAACAACCTCAACCTCAGTTATCCCCCAAACTCAACTACACCCAAAACTCAACTACCCCACACACTCCAACCACCCCAACATCAACTACCACCCACACTCCAACTCCTCCCCAACCTCAACTACCCCCCCACACTGCAGCTACACCCAACTTCAACTACACCCACATTCCAACTACCCCCCAACCTCAACAACCCCACATACACCAAATATCCCCCAACCTCAAATACACCCCAAATTCCAACAAACCCCAACCTCAACTACCCCCACACTCCACTACCCCAACATCAACTATCCCCCATACCCCAACAAACCTCCAACCTCAACTACACCCCAACCTCAACTACACCCCACACTCCAAATTCCCCCAACCTCAACTATACTCCACACTCCAACAACCGAACAACCTCAACAACCTCCCATACTCCAACTACTGCCCAACCTCAACGATCCTCCACACTCCAACTACACCCCAACCTCAACTATCCCCCACACGCTAACAACCCCCAACATCAAGTACCCCCCACACTCCAACAACACCCAACCTCAACTACCCCCCACACTCCCACTACCCCCAACCTCAACTACCCCCAAACCTCAACTACCCCTCATAATCCAACTACCCCCAACCTCAACTACAGCCCACACTCTAACTAACCCCCAACCTCAACTATCCCCCCACACTCCAACTACCCCCCAACTGTAACTACCTCCCATATGCCAACTATCCCCCAACTTCAACTACACCCCACACTCCAACAACCTCCAACCTCAACTACCCCCACACTCCAACTACCCCCAACCTCAACTACCCCCCACACGCTAACTACCCCACAACCTCAACTATCCCCCAGCCTCAATGATCCAACACACTCCTACAACCCCCCAAACTCAACTACCACCCCACACTCCAACTATACTCCAACCTCAACTAACCCCCACACTCCAAAAACCCCCAACTCAACTAAACCCCACATTCCAACAACACCCCCAAACACAACTACATCCCACATTCCAACAAAGCCTCAACCTCAACTACCCCCACACTCCAAATTGCCCACATCTCAACTACCCCCCACACTCCAACTGGCCCTCATCTCAGCTACCCCCACACTCCAACTACCCCAAACCTCAACTGCCCCCACTGCTCCAACTAACGCACAATCTCAATTACCTCCACACTCCAACAACACCCGAACCTCAACTACCACCCACATTACAACTACGCAAACCTCAGCTACACCCAACCTCAACTACCCCCACACTCCAACAACCCCACAACCTCAACTAACCCCTTCCCTCCAACTTCCCTCCAACCTCAACTATCCCCCAACCTCAACTACCGCCCACACTCCAACTGTCCCTCAAACTCTACCCCCACAGTCTACTCCAACTACCTCCCAGCCTCAACTAACTCCCACATTCCAACTAAACCCACACTCCAACTAACCCCAAACTCAACTATCCCCCACACTCCAACTATCCCCAACCTCAACTATCCCCCACACTCCAACTATCCCCAAAACTCAACTAGCCCCCACACTCCAACTACACCCAACCTCAACCATCCGCCCTATACTCCAACTACCCCACAACCTCAACTGACGCCCAAACTCCAACTGCACACAACCTCAACTACAACACACACTCCAATTAACCCCAACGGCAACTACCCCCAACCTCAACTACCTACCACACCACAACAACCCTCTAACCTAACTTCCCCCAACCCCAACGATCCCCGACACTCCATCTACCCCTAACCTCAACTACACCCACACTCCAACTACCCCCCAACATCAACTACCCCCCCACAGTCCAAGAACATCCCCAACCCCAACTAGCCCCACACTCCAACTTTCCCCCAACCTCAACTACCACCCACGCCAACTATTCCCCAACATCAACTACACCCCACACTCCAACTATTCCCAATCTCAACTACCCCCTCCCACACTCCAACAAACCCCAACCGCAACTATATCCCACACTCCAACTGCCCCCAACCTCAACAACACACCACACTCCAACTACCCCCAGCCTCAACTACCCCTACCTCAACTACCACACAACCTCAACTAATTCCCACACTCCAACTACAACCCCACCTCAACTATCCCCCAAACTCCAAACACCCGCCCAACCTCCACTACCCCAACATTCCAACTACCCCCAACCTCAACTACAGCCCACACTTGAACTACCCCCCAACCACTACTACCCCCATACGCCAAATATCCCCCAACCTCAACCACACCCCACACTCCAACAACCCCCAACCTCAACTACTCCCCACATTCCAACTACCCCCAACCTCAACTACCCACCACATCCCAACAATCCTGCAACCTCAACTTCCCCCAACCTCAATGATCCCCCACACTCCAACTAACCCTAACCTCAACCACCCCCCAAATTCCAACTACACCCCAATGTCAACCACCCCCCACACTCTAACAACACTCCAAACTCAACTACACCCACACTCCAACTACACCCAACCTCAACTATCTCACAGACTCCACCTATAACCAAAGGCAAATAACCCCCGCACTGCAACTACACCCAACCTAAACTATACCCCCACAGTCCAACAAATCCCCAACCTCAATGATCCCCCAACCTCAAATACCCCACACTCTAACTACCCCCAAACTCAACTATCCCCCTCACTCTAACCACCCCCACCTCACCTATTCCCCACACTCCAAATATCCCACACCTCAACTACCCCCACACTCCACCTACACAGAACCTCAAAAGCATGCAACACTCCAACTAACCCCCAACCTCAAATACCTCCCACAGTCCAACAACCCCCCAACCTAAACTAACCCCAAAACTCCAACAACCCCCCAACCTCAAGTAACACCCACCCTCCAACTTCCCTCCAACCTCAACTATCCCCCAACCTCAACTACCATCCACAATCCAACTGCCGCTCAACCTCAACTACCCCCCACACTCTACTCCAACTAACCCCAACCTCAACTACCCACCACACTCTACTCCAACTAACCCCAACCTCAACTACCCCCCACACTCCAACTATCCCCCTACTTCAACTATCCCCCATATTCCAAGTACTCCCATCCTCAAATACTCCCCAAACTCCAACTAACCCCAACCTCAAATATCCAGCCTACACTCCAGCTAACCCCAACCTCAACTGCCCCCCACACTCCAAATACTCCCAACCGCAATAATACCCCAGATTCCACCGGCCCTCAACCTCAACTACCACCAACAAACCAACTACTCCCAACCTCAGCTACCCACAAACTGAACTATCCCACAACCTCAACTACCCCTACACTCCAGCTAACTGAACTCAACTATCTCCCAGCCTCAACAACCCCCCACACTACAACTACCCCCTACCTCAACTATCCCCCCAGACTCCAACTAACCCCCAACCTTAACTACAACCCCCGTCCACACTCCAACTTCCCGCCAACATCAACAACCTCCCATACACCAACTATACCCCAACAACAACTGCCCCTACACTCCAACTACCCCCAACCTCAGCTACTGCCCCACCTTAACAACCGTCCTACCTCAACTACTCCCCAACCTCAACTAAACCCACACTCTAAATAACCCCAACCTCAACAACCCTCCACACTTCAACTATCCCTCAACTATCCTCCACACTCCAACTACCTCCAAACTCAACTACCCCCCACACTCCAACTACACCCAACCTCAACCATCCGCCCTATACTCCAACTACCCCACAACCTCAACTGACGCCCAAACTCCAACTGCACACAACCTCAACTACAACCCACATTCCAATTAACCCCAACCGCAACTACCCCCAACCTCAACTACCCCACAACCTCAACTACCTACCACACCCCAACAACCCTCTAACCTAACTTCCCCCAACCCCAACGATCCCCGACACTCCATCTACCCCTAACCTCAACTACCCCTACACTCCAACTACCCCCCAACATCAACTACCCCCCCACAGTCCAAGAACATCCCCAACCTCAACTAGCCCCACACTCCAACTTTCCCCCAACCTCAACTACCCCCCATGCCAACTATCCCCCAACATCAACTAGCCCCACACTCCAACTACTCCCAATCTCAACTACCCCCTCCCACACTCCAACAAACCCCAACCGCAACTATATCCCACACTCCAACTGCCCCCAACCTCAACAACACACCACACTCCAACTACCCCCAACCTCAACTACCCCTACCTCAACTACCCCACAACCTCAAATAATCCCCACAAACCAACTACCCCCCACCTCAACTATCCCCCAAACTCCAACCACCCGCCCAACCTCCACTACCCCAACATTCCTCCTACCCCCAACCTCAACTACAGCCCACACTTCAACTACCCCCAAACCGCTACTACCCCCATACGCCAAATATCCCCCAACCTCAACCACACCCCACACTCCAACAACCCCCAACCTCAACTACTCCCCACATTCCAACTACCCCCAACCTCAACTACCCACCACATCCCAACAATCCTGCAACCTCAACTTCCCCCAACCTCAATGATCCCCCACACTCCAACTAACCCTAACCTCAACCACCCCCCAAATTCCAACTACACCCCAATGTCAACTACCCCCCCACTCTAACAACACTCCAAACTCAACTCCCCCCCACACTCCAACTACACCCAACCTCAACTATCCCCCAGTCTCCACCTAACCCCCAAACGCAAATAACCCCCACAATGCAACTACCCCCAACCTAAACTATCCCCCCACACTCCAACAACCCCCCAACCTCAATGATCCCCCAACCTCAAATACCCCACATTCTAACTACCCCCAAAATCAACTATCCCCCTCAATCTAACCACCCCCACCTCAACTATCCCCCATACTCCAAATAGCCCACACCTCAACTACCACCACACTCCACCTACACAGAACCTCAACTGCATGCAACACTCCAACTAACCCCAACCTCAACTACCCCCCACACTGCAACTATCCCCCTAGTTCAACTATCCCCCACATTCCATGTACCCCCATCCTCAAATACTCCCCAAACTCCAACTAACCCCAACCTCAACTATCCAGCCTACACTCCAACTAACCCCAACCTCAACTGCCCCCCACACTCCAAATACCACCACCCGCAATAATACCCCACATTCCACCGGCCCCCAACCTCAACTACCACCAACAAACCAACTAAACCCAACCTCGGCTACCCCAAAACTGAACTATCCCACATCCTCAACTACCCCTACACTCCAGCTAACCGAACTCAACTATCTCCCAGCCACAACTACCCCCCACACTACAACTACCCCCTACCTCAACTATCCCCCCAGACTCCAACTAACCCCCAACCTTAACTACACCCCCCCCACACTCCAACTTCCCGCCAACATCACCAACCCCCCATACACCAACCATACCCCAACCTCAACTGCCCCTACACTCCAACTACCCCCAACCTCAACTACTGCCCCACCTTAACAACCGTCCTACCTCAACTACTCCCCAACCTCAACTACACCCCATACTCTAAATAACCCCAACCTCAACAACCCTCCACATTTCAACTATCCCTCAACTATCCTCCACACTCCAACTACCTCCAAACTCAACTAATCCCCACACTCCAACTACAACCCCACCTCATCTATCCCCGAAACTCCAACCACCTGCCCAACCTCCACTACCCCAACATTCCAACTACCCCCAAACTCAACTACAGCCAACACTTCAACTAACCCCCAACCGCTACTACCCCCATACGCAAAATATCCCCCAACCTCAACCACACCCCACACTCCAACAACCCCCAACCTCAACTACTCCCCACATTCCAACTACCCCCATCCTCAACTACCCACCACATCCCAACAATCCTGCAACCTCAACTTCCCCCAACCTCAATGATCCCCCACACTCCAACTAACCTTAACCTCAACCACCCCCCAAATTCCAACTACACCCCAATGTCAACTACCCCCCCACACTCTAACAACACTCCAAACTCAACTACCCCCCACACTCCAACTACACCCAACCTCAACTATCCACCAGTCTCCACCTATCCCCCAAATGCAAATAAACCCCACACTGCAACTACCCCCAACCTAAACTATACCCCCACAGTCCAACAAATCCCCAACCTCAATGATCCCCAACCTCAAATACCCCACACTCTAACTACCCCCAAACTCAACTATCCCCCACACTCTAACCACCCCCACCTCAACTATCCCCCACACTCCAAATAGCCCACACCTCAACTACCCCCACACTCCACCTACCCAGAACCTCAACTGCATGCAACACTCCAACTAACCCCCAACCTCAAATACCTCCCACAGTCCAACAACCCCCCAACCTCAACTAACCCCCACCCACCAACGTCCCTCCAACCTCAACTATCCCCCAACCTCAACTACCATCCACACTCCAACTGCCGCTCAACCTCAACTACCCCCCACACTCTACTCCAACTAACCCCAAACTCAACTACCCCCCACACTCCAACTATCCCCCTATTTCAACTATCCCCCACATTCCAAGTACCCCCATCCTCAAATACTCCCCAAACTCCATCTAACCCCAACCTCAACTATCCAGCCTACACTCCAACTAACCCCAACCTCAACTGCCCCCCACACTCCAAATACCCCCACCCGCAATAATACCCCACATTCCACTGGCCCCCAACCTCAACTACCACAAACAAACCAACTACTCCCAACCTCAGCTACCCCCAGACTGAACTATCCCACATCATCAACTACCCCTACACACCAGCTAACCGAACACAACTATCTCCCAGCCTCAACTATCCCCCCAGATTCCAACTAACCCCAACCTTAACTACCCCCCCACACTCCAACTTCCCGCCAACATCAACAACCCCCCATACACCAACTATACCCCAACCTCAACTGCCCCTACACTCCAACTACCCCCAACCTCAACTACTGCCCCACCTTAACAACCGTCCTACCTCAACTACTCCCCAACCTCAACTACACCACACACTCTAAATAACCCCAACCTCAACAACCCTCCACACTTCAACTATCCCTCAACTATCCTCCACACTCCAACTACCTCCAAACTCAACTACCCCACACACTCCAACTACACCCAACCTCAACCATCCGCCCTATACTCCAACTACCCCACAACCTCAACTGACGCCCAAACTCCAGCTGCACACAACCTCAACTACAACCCACACTCCAATTAATCCCAACCACAACTACCCCCAACCTCAACTACCTACCACACCCCAACAACCCTCTAACCTCAACTTCTCCCAACCCCAACGATCCCCGACACTCCATCTACCCCTTACCTCAACTACCCTCACACTCCAACTACCCCCCAACATCAACTACCCCCCCCGCAGTCCAAGAACATCCCCAACCTCAACTAGCCCCACACTCCAACTTTCCCCCAACCTCAACTACCCCCCATGCCAACTATCCCCCAACATCAACTACACCCCACACTCCAACTACTCCCAATCTCAACCACCCCCTCCCACACTCCAACAAACCCCAACCGCAACTATATCCCACACTCCAACTGCCCCCAAACTCAACTACTCCTACCTCAACTTCCCCACAACCTCAACTAATCCCCACACTCCAACTACAACTCCACCTCAACTATCCCCCAAACTCCAACCACCCGCCCAACCTCCACTACCCCAACATTCCAACTACCCCCAAACTCAACTACAGCCCACACTGCAACTACCCCCAACCTAAACTATCCCCCCACACTCCAACAACCCCCCAACCTCAATGATCCCCCAACCTCAAATACCCCACACTCTAACTACTCCCAAACTCAACTATCCTCCACACTCTAACCAGCCCCACCTCAACTATCCCCCACACTCCAAATAGACCACACCTCAACTATCCCCACACTCCACCTACCCAGATCCTCAACTGCATGCAACACTCCAACTAACCCCCAACCTCAAATACCTCCCACAGTCCAACAACCCCCCAACCTCAACTAACCCCAACACTCCAACAACCCCCCAACCTCAAGTAACCCCAACACTCCAACTTCCCTCCAACCTCAACTATCCCCCAACCTCAACTACCATCTACACTCCAACTGCCGCTCAACCTCAACTACCCCCCACACTCTACTCCACCTAACCCCAACCTCAACTAGCG
Organism: Isurus oxyrinchus; assembly: GCA_026770705.1. NCBI lineage: Eukaryota > Metazoa > Chordata > Chondrichthyes > Lamniformes > Lamnidae > Isurus > Isurus oxyrinchus. The sequence goes on along the minus strand of JANJGN010000459.1, from coordinate 410,432 downwards.
CCCACACTCTACTCCACCTAACCCCAACCTCAATTACCCCCCACCCTCCAACTATCCCCCTACTTCAACTATCCCCCACATTCCAAGTATCACCATCCTCAAATACTCCCCAAACTCCAACTAACCCCAACCTCAACTATCCAGCCTACACTCCAACTAACCCCAACCATAACTGCCCCCCACACTCCAAATACCCCCAACCGCAATAATACCCCACATTCCACCGGCCCCCAAACTCAACTACCACCAACAAACCAACTACTCCCAACCTCAGCTACCCACAAACTGAACTATCCCACAACCTCAACTACCCCTACACTCCAGCTAACCAAATTCAACCTCCTACCTCAACTTCCCCACAACCTCAACTAATCCCCACACTCCAACTACAACTCCACCTCAACTATCCCCCAAACTCCAACCACCCGCCCAACCTCCACTACCCCAACATTCCTCCTACCCCCAACCTCAACTACAGCCCACACTTCAACTACCCCCAAACCGCTACTACCCCCATACGCCAAATATCCCCCAACCTCAACCACACCCCACACTCCAACAACCCCCAACCTCAACTACTCCCCACATTCCAACTACCCCCAACCTCAACTACCCACCACATCCCAACAATCCTGCAACCTCAACTTCCCCCAACCTCAATGATCCCCCACACTCCAACTAACCCTAACCTCAACCACCCCCCAAATTCCAACTACACCCCAAGGTCAACTACCCCCCACACTCTAACAACACTCCAAACTCAACTACCCCCCACGCTTCAACTACACCCAACCTCAACTATCCCCCAGTCTCCACCTATCCCCCAAACGCAATTAACCCCCACACTGCAACTACCCCCAACCTAAACTATCACCCCACACTCCAACAACTCCCCAACCTCAATGATCCCCCAACCTCAAATACCCCACACTCTAACTACCCCCAAACTCAACTATCCCCCAAACTCTAACCACCCCCACCTCAACTATCCCCCATACTCCAAATAGCCCACACCTCAACCACCCCCACACTCCACCTACCCAGAACCTCAACTGCATGCAACACTCCAACTAACCCCCAACCTCAAATACCTCCCACAGTCCAACAATCCCCCAACCTCAACTAACCCCCACCCACCAACGTCCCTCCAACCTCAACTATCCCCCAACCTCAACTACCATCCACACTCCAACTGCCGCTCAACCTCAACTACCCCCCACACTCTACTCCAACTAACCCTAACCTCAACTACCCCCCACACTCCAAATAGCCCACACCTCAACTAGCCCCACACTCCACCTACCCAGGACCTCAACTGCATGCAACACTCCAACTAACCCCCAACCTCAAATACCTCCCACAGTGCAACAACCCCCCAACCTCAACTAACCCCAACACTCCAACAACCCCCCAACCTCAAGTAACCCCCACCCTCCAACTTCCCTCCAACCTCAACTATCCCCCAACCTCAACTACCATCCGCACTCCAACTGCCGCTCAACCTCAACTACCCCCCACACTCTACTCCAACTAACCCCAACCTCAACTACCCCCCACACTCCAACTATCCCCCTACTTCAACTATCCCCCACATTCCATTTACCCCCATCCTCAAATACTCCCTAAACTCCAACTAACCCCAACCTCAACTATCCAGCCTACACTCCAACTAACCCCAACCTCAACTGCCCCCACACTCCAAATACCCCCAACCACAATAATACCCCACATTCCACCGGCCCCCAAACTCAACTACCACCAACAAACCAACTACTCCCAACCTCAGCTACCCCCAAACTGAACTATCCCACAACCTCAACTACCCCTACACTCCAGCTAAACGAACTCAACTATCTCCCAGCCTCAACTACCCCCCACACTACAACTACCCCCTACCTCAACTATCCCCCCAGACTCCAACTAACCCCCAACCTTAACTACACCCCCCGCCCACACTCCAACTTCCCGCCAACATCAACAACCCCCATACACCAACTATACCCCAACCTCAACTGCCCCTACACTCCAACTACCCCCAACCTCAACTACTGCCCCACCCTAACAACTGTCCTACCTCAACTACTCCCCAACCTCAACTACACCCCACACTCTAAATAACCCCAACCTCAACAACCCTCCACACTTCAACTATCCCTCAACTATCCTCCACACTCCAACTACCTCCAAACTCAACTACCCCACAAAACTCCAACCATCGCCCAACCTCAACTACCGCCCACACTCCAAAAACCCCCAACCTCAACTAGACCCCACACTCCAACAACACACAACCTCAACAACCCCCACACTCCCACTACCCCCAACCTCAATTACCGCCCAACCTCAAGTACTCCCCAACCTCAACTAACCCCCACACTCCAACAACACACAACCTCAACTATCCCCCACACTCCCACTACCCCCAACCTCAACTACCGCCCAACCTCAAGTACCCCCCAACCTCAACTACCCCCCACACTCCAACTACACCCAACTCAACTATCCTCCACACTCCAACTATCCCACAGCCTCAACTACACCCAACACTCAAACAACACCCACCAACTTCAACAACGCCCCACATTCCAACAACCCCCCCAACCTCAACTATCCCCCATACTCCAAATACCCCCAACACAACTAACCCCACACTCCAACAACTCCCCAAACTCAACTGCACCCTACATTCCAACCACACCCCACCTCATCTATCCCCCACACTCGAACTGGCCCCCACCTCAACTACCCCCACACTCCAACAACCCTGAAACTCAACTGCCCCCCACAATCCAACAACCTCGAAACTCAACTGCCCCCCACACTCCAACTAACCCCCAACCTCAACTACCGCCACACTCCAACAACCCCCCCAGCCTCAACTACCACCCACATTCCAAAATAGCCAACCTCAACTACACCCAACCTCAACTACCCCCCACACTCCAACAACCCCCCAACCTCAACTAACCCCTTCCCTCAAACCTCAACTATCCCCCAACATCAACTACCCCCCACACTCCAACAACCCCCCAACCTCAACTAACCCCTTCCCTCAAACCTCAACTATCCCCCAACATCAACTACCCCCACACTCCAACTATCCCCCAACCTCAACTATCCTCCACACTCCAACTACTCCCAACCTCAACTATCCCTCCTACACTCCAACTACACCCAACCTGAACTGCCCCCCAACTGCCCACAACCTCAAGTACACTCCACACTCCAACTACCCCCAACCTCAACTACCCCCAATCTCAACTACACCACTACCTCAACTAGCCCCCACACTCCAACAACCCACCCGACCTCAACTACTCCGTCCCACACACCATCTATGCCCAAACCTCAACTACCCTCCATACGCCAACTAACCCCCAACCTCAACTACAAATCACATTCCAACAACCCCCAATTTCAACTACTCCCCACATTACAACTACCCCCGAACACAACTGCCCACTACACCCCAACAACCCTCCAACCTCAACTTCTCCCAACCTCAATGATCCCCCACACTCCAACTACCACTAACCTCAACTACCCCCCAAACTCCAACTACACTCCAATGTCAACTACCCCCCACACGCCAACAACATCTCCAACCTCAACTACCCCCCACACTCTAACAACACTCCAAACTCAACTAATCCCACACTCCAACCAACCCCACCTCAACTATCCCCCACACTCCAACTAGCGTCTACCTCAACTACCCCCAACTCCACCTACCCCGAACCTCAACTGCCTGCAACACTCCAACTACCCCCAACCTCAACTACCCCCCATACGCCAACTATCACCCAACTCAACTACACCCCACACTCCAACAACCCCCAACCTCAACTACCCACCACACTCCAACTACCCCCAACCTCAACTACCCCCCCACACTCCAACTACAACCAACCGCAACTATATCCCACACTCCAACTGCCCCCAACCTCAAATACACCCCACACTCCAACTACTCCAACCTCAACTACCCACAACCTCAACTAGCCCACGACCTCAACTACACCCCACACTCCAACTACCTCCCACCTCAACTATCCCCCACACTCCAACAACCTGCCCAGCCTCAATTACCTCAACATTCCAACTACCCCAAACCTCAACTAACCCCCATAGGCCAACTATCCCGCAACCTCAACTACAACCCACACTCCAACAACCTCCAACCTCAACTAACCCCCACATTACAACTACCCCCAACCTCAACTACCCACCACACCCCAGCAACCCTCCAACCTCAAGTTCTCCCAACCTCAACGATCCCCCACACTCCAACTACCCCTAACCTCAACTAGCCCCCACACTCCAACTACACCCCAACGTCAACTACCCCCCCACACTCCAACAACATCCCCAACCTCAACTACACCCCACACTCCAACTACACCCACAATCCAACTATCCCCCAACGTCAACTATCCCCCAGACTCCATCTATCCCCCAAACTCAACTACCCCCCACACTACAACTACTCCCAACCTCAACTATCCCCCCTACACTCCAACAACACCAACCTCAACTGCCCCCCACACTCCAACTACCCCCAACCGCAACTACCCCCAACCTCAACTACACAACCACCTCAACTAGCCCCCACACTCCAACAACCCGCCCAACCACAACTACTCCCTCCCACACACCATCTACGCCCAAACCTCAACTACACTCCATAAGCCAACTAACCCCCAACCTCAACTACAACACACACTCCAACAACCCCCAACTTCAACTACCCTCCACATTACAACTACCCCCAAACTCAACTACCCACCACACTCCAACAACCCTCCAACCTCAACTTCTCCCAACCTCAACGATCCCCCATACTCCAATTACCACTAACCTCAACTACCTCCAACACTCCAACTACACCTCAATGTCAACTACCCCCCCAACACTCCAACAACATCCCCAACTTCAACTACCCCACACACTCCAACTATCCCCCAACCTCAACTATCCCCCACACTCCAACTATCCCCCAAACTCAACTACCCCCACACTCCAACTACCCCCAACCTCAACTACCCCCCCCACCTGAACTAGCCCTCATACTCCAACAGCCCCGCAACCTCAACTTCCCCCCAGATTCCAACTACTCCCAACCTCAACCGCCTCCAACCTCAACTACCCCACACACTCCAACAACCCCCCAACCTCAACTAACCCCCTCCCTCCAACTTCCCTCCAACCTCAACTATCCCCCACACTTCAACTATCCGCCACACTACAACTACACCCCAACCTCAACAGCCCCCCACACTCCAACTAACCCCAACCGCAACTATACCCCACACTCCAATTGCCCCCAACTTCAACTACCGGCCACACTCCAACTACGTCCAACCTCAACTACCCCACAACTTCTACTACCCACACACTCCAAATACCCCCCACCTCAACTATCCACCAACCACAACTATCCCCCAACCTCAACCACAACTATCCCCCAACCTCAAATAGCCCCAAATTCAACTACCCCCCACAATCCAACTACCCCCAACCTCAACTATCGCCCACACTCCAATTAACCACCACCTCAACTATCCCCACATACCAACTACCCCAAAACACGACTGCCCCCCACACTCCAACTAACCCCCAAACTCAACTAACCCTCACACTCCAACAACCCCCCAACCTCAACTACCACCCACATTCCAACTACGCCAACCTCAATTACACCCAACCTCAACTACCCCCCACAATCCAACAACCCCCAACCTCAACTTCCCCCAAATTCAGCGATCTCCCACACTCCAACTACCCCCAACCTCAACTACCCCCCACAATCCAACAGCCACCAACCTCAACGATCCCCTTCACTCCAACTTCCTTCCCACCTCAACTATCCCTCAACCTCAACTACCGCCCACACTCCAACTGCCCCTCAACCTCAACTACCCCCACACTCCAACTACCTCCCACACTCTATCAACCCTCCAACCTCAACTATCCCCCAGAATCCATCTATCCCCCAAACTCAAATACCCGCCACACTCCAACTATCCCCCAACCTCAAATACCCCCCATACTCCAACCAACCCCAACTCAACTACCCCCCAAACTCCAACAACATCCCTAACCTCAACTACGCCCTATTTCCAACTATCCCCCAACCTCAACTACCACCCCACACTCTAACAATACTCCAAACTCAAGTACCCCCCACACTCCAACTTCACCCAACATCAACTATCCCCCAGACTCCAACTATCTCCCAAAGTCAAATACCTCCCACACTCTCACTACCCCCAACCTCAACTAGCCCCCACACTCCAATTATCCCCCAACCTGAACTAACCCCCACAGTCCAACTAGCCCCCATCTCAACTACTGCCACACTCTAACTACCCCCAACCTCAACTAGCCCCAACCTCACCTAACCCACAACTTCAACTACGCCCCACATTCCAGCTACCCCCACCTCAACTACCCCCCACACTCCAACTACCCCCCAACCTCAACTACCCCCCACACTCCAACTGCCCCCCAACCTCAACTACACCCCACACTCCAACAAGACCCAAATTCAACTACACCCCACACTCCAACTACCCTCTACCTCAACTACCCCCACGCTCCAACTACCCCAAACCTCAACTGCCCCCCACACTCTAACTAACCCCCAACCTCAAAATACCCCACACTGCAACTGGCCCCCATCTCAAATACCCCCACAATCCAACTACACAAAATCTCAACTGCCCCCCACACTCAAACTAACCCCCAAACTCAACTAACCCCCACACTCCAACAACCCCCCCAACCTCAACTACCACCTACATTCCAAATACGCCATCCTCAACTACACCCAACCTCAAATACCCCCACACTCCAACAACCCTCAACCTCAACTAACCCCTTCACTCCAACTTCCCTCCCACTTCAACTATCCCCCAACCTCAACTACCACCCACACTCCAACTGCCCCTCAACCTCAACTAGTCCCACACTCTACTCCAACTACACAACCTCAACTAACCCCCACACTCCAACTACCTCCCACACTCCAACTATCCCCCAAACTCAACTACCCCCACACTCCAACGACTCCGAACCTCAACTATCCCCCCTACACTCCAATGTTCCCCCAAACTCAACTGCCCCCCACACTACAACTACCACAGCCGCGACTATATCCTACACTCCACCTGACCACAACCTCAACTACACCCCACATTCCAACTACCCCAACCTCAAATACCCCCATCGTCAACTACCCCAAAATGTCAACTAACCCCCACACTCCAACTACTTCCCACACTCCAACTATCCCCTAACCTCAACTACCCCCCACACTCCAACTACTCCCAACCTCAACTATCCCCCCGACACTCCAACTATGCCCCAAACTCAACTACCCCCACAGTTCAACTACTCTCAACCTCAACTATCCCCCCTACATTCCAACAAAACCCCCAACCTCAACTGCCCCCCACAATCCAACTACCCCAACCGCAACTATATCCCACAATCCACCTGCCCCCAACCTCAACTACACCCCACATTCCAACTAACCCAACCTCAACTACCCCAACCTCAACTATCCCACAACGTCAACTACCCCCCACACTCCAACAAACCCCAACCTCAACTTCCCCCAACCTCAACGATCCCCCACACTCCAACTACTCCTAACCTCAACTATCCCCCACAATCCAAATACCCTACAAGCTCAACTACCTCCCACACTCCAACAACATCCCCAACCTCAACTACGCCCCACACTCCAACTATCCCCCAACATCAACTACCACCCCACATTCTAACAACCCTCCAATATCAACTATCCCACAGACTCCAACTATCCCCTAAACTCAAATACCCGCCACACTCCAACTATCCTCCAACCTCAAATATGCCCCACACACCAACTACCCCCAACCTCAACTAGACTCCACACTCCAACAACCCCAACCTCAACTACCCCCACCCTCCAACTACCCCCCAACTTCAACTACCCCCATACTCCAACCATCCCCCAACCTCAACTATCCCCCAAACTCCAACAAGCCCCCAACCTCAACTACCCTGCACACTCCAACAACATTCTCAACCTCAACTACCCCCACTTCCAACTATCCCCCAACCTCAACTACCACTCCACACTCTAACAACACTCCAAACTCAACTTCCCCCCACACTCCAACTTCACCCAACATCAACTATCCCCCAGACTCCAACTATCCCCCAAAGTCAAATACTTCCCACACTCTAACAACACCCAACTTCAACTAGCCCCCACACTCCAACTATCTCCCAACCTGAACTATCCCCTGCACACCAACTAGCCCCCAACTCAACTACCGCCACACTCGAACTACACCAAATCTCAACTGCCCCCCACACTCCAACTAACACCCCACCTCAACTACCCCCACACTCCAACTACCCCAAACCACAACTGCCCCCACACTCCAAATAGCAACCAACATCAAATAACCCCCACACTCCAATTGGCCCCCATCTCAACGACACCCACACTCCAACTACTCCAAACCTCAACTGAGCCCAAACTCCAACTAACCTCCAACATCAACTACCCCCCACATTCCAACAACCCCCAACCTCACATAACCCCTTCCCTCCAACTTCCGTCCAACCTCAACTATCCCCCAACATCAACTACCGCCCACACTCCAACTGCCCCTCAACCTCAAATACCCCCACATTCTACTCCAAGTATCCCCTAACCTCAACTATCCCCCACACTCCAACTATCCCCCAAACTCAACTACCACGCACACTCCAACTACTCCCACCCTCAACTACCCCCACTACACTCCAACAACCCCCAACCTCAACTATCCCCCAACCTCAACTACCCCCAACCTCAACTATCCCCAACCTCAACTAGACCCCACACTCCCACTACCCTTTACCTCAACTACTCCCCACACTCCAACTACCCCCCAACCTCAACTACACCCCACCCTCCAACAACCCCCAACTTCAACTACACCTCACACTCCAACTACCCTCTACCTCAACTACCCCCCACACTCCAACTAACCCCCAACCTCAAAATACCCCACACTGCAACTGGCCCCCATCTCAACTACCCCCACACTCCGAACTACACCAAACCTCAACTGCCCCCCACACTCCAACTAACCCCCAAATTCAACTAATCCCCAAACTCCAACAACCCCCCCAACCTCAACTACCACCCACATTCCAACTACGCCAACCTCAACTACACCCAACCTCAACCAACCCGCACACTCCAACAACCCTCCCAACCTCAACTAACCCCTTCACTCCAACTTCCCTCCCACCTCAACTATCCCCCAACCTCAACTACTGCCCACACTCCAACTGCCCCTCAACTTCAACTACCCCCACACTCTACTCCAACTACCACCCAACCTCAACAAACCCCCACACTCCAACTACCTCCCACACTCCAACTATCCCCCAACCTCAACTACCCCCCACACGCCAACTACTCCCAACCTCAACTACCCCCATACTCCAACTACGCCCAACCTCAAGTACTCCCCTACACTCCAACGTTCCCCCAACCTCAACTGCCCCCACACTCCAACTACCCCAAACACAAATATATCCCACACTCCACCTGCCCCCAACCTCAACTACACCCCACATTCCAACACCCCCAACCTCAAGTACTCCCAACCTCAACTACCCCACAATGTTAATCACCCCCCACGCTCCAACAACCCCCAACCTCAATTTCCCCCAACCTCAATGAACCCCCACACTCCAACTACCCCCAACCTCAACAAGCTCCCACACTCCAAATACCCCGCAACCTCAACTACCCCCCACACTCTAACAACATCCCCAACATCAACTACCCCCACACTCCAACTATCCACCAACCTCAACTACCACCCCACACTCTATCAACCCTCCAACCTCAACTATCCCCCAGAATCCAACTATCGCCCAAACTCAAATACCCACCACACTCCAACCATCCCCCAACCTCAAATACCCCTCACACTCTAACTACCCCCAAACTCAACTATCCCCCACACTCCAACCACCCCCAACTAGCCCCCACCTCAACTACCACCCACACACCAACTACCCCCAACCTCAACTACACCCCACACTCCAACTACCCCCAACCTCAACTACCCCAACACTCCAACTGAACCCCAACCTCAACTACCCCTAACCCTCCAACTACCCCCCAACCTCAACTACCCCCCACACTCCAACAGCATCCCCAACCTCACCTACCCACTATTTCCAACTATCCCCCAACCTCAACTATCACCCCACACTCTAACAACACTCCAAACTCTACTACCCCCACACTCCAACTTCACCCAGCATCAATATTTTCCCCAGACTCCAACTATCCCTAATGTCACATACCTCCCACACTCTAACTACCCCCAACCTCAACTAGCCCCACACTCCAATTATCCCCCAACCTGAACTATCCCCCACACTCCAACTAGCCCCCATCTCAACTACCGCCAACCTCTAACTACCCCCAACCTCAACTAACCCCCACACTCCAACTATTCCCCAACCTGAACTATCCCCCACAATCCAACAAGTCCCCATCTCAACTACCGCCACACTCCAACAACCCCAAACCTCAACTAGCCCCCACATTCCAACTCTCTCCCAACCTGAACTATCCCCCACACTCCAACTAGACCCCATCTCAACTACCGCCACACTCCAACTACCCCAAACCTTAACTGCCCCCACACTCCAAGAACCCCCAGCCTCAACTACCCCCACACTCCAAAGTCCCCAACCTCAACTATCCAGTCTACACTCTAACTGCCCCTCAACCTCAACTACCCCCCACACCTTACTCCAACTACCCCCCAACCTCAACTACCCCCCACACTCCAACTAGCCCCCAACCGCAATACCCCACACTCCAACTACCCCAACCTCAACTACCCCACAATGTCAACTACACCCACACTCCAACAACCCCCAACCTCAAATTGCCCCAACCTCAACGATCCCCCACAGTCCAACTACCCCTCAACCTCAACTACCCCCACACTCCAAATACCCCGCAACCTCAACTACACCCCACACTCCAACAACATCCCCAACCTCAACTACCCCTCACACTCCAACTATCCACGATCCTCAACTAACACTCCACACCCTATCAACCCTCCAACCTCAACTATCCCCCAGAATCCAACTAACACCCAAACTCAAATACCACCCACACACCAACTACCCCCAACCTCAACTAGACCCCACACTCCAACAACCCCCAACCTCAACTACTCCCACACTCCAACTAACCCCAAACCTCAACTACCCCTAACACTTCAACTATCCCCCAACATTAACTACACCCCACACTCCAAGGACCCCCAGCCTCATCTACCCCCACACTCCAACTACTCCCAACCTCAAGTACCCCTGACCCCAACAACCCTACAACATCAACTACACCCAACCTCAACTACTCCCAAACTACAACTACCCCCAACCTCAACTAACCCCCACACTCCAACAACATCCCCAACCTCAACTACCCTCCATTTCCAACTATTCCCCAACCTCAACTACCACCCCACACTCTAACAATACTCCAAACTCAACTACACCCCACAAACCACCTTCACCCAACATCAACTATCCCCCAGACTGCAATTATCCCCCAAAGTCAAATACCTCCCACACTCTCACTACCCACAACCTCAACTAGCCCCCATACTCCAATTATCCCCCAACCTGAACTAACCCCCACACTCCAACTAGCCCCCATCTCAACTACTGCCACACTCTAACTACCCCCAACCTCAAGTAGCCCCCACCTCACCTAACCCATAACCGCAACTACGCCCCACATTCCAGCTAACACCCACCTCAACTATCCCCCAACCTCAACTATCCCCAACCTCAACTACCCCCAACCTCAACTACACCCAACCTCATCTACCTCCACACTCCAACTACCCCCAATCTCAACTACCCCCACTCTCAAACTACCCCTCAACCTCAACTACACCCCACACTCCAACAACACCCAACTTCAACTACACCCCACACTCCAACTACTCTCTACCTCAACTGCCCCCCACACTCCAACTAACACCCAACCTCAAAATACTCCATACAGCAACTGGCCCACATCTCAACTACCCCCACACTCCAACTACACCAAACCGCAACTGCACCCCACACTCCAACTAACCCCTAAACTCAACTAACTCCCACACTCCAACAACCCCCCCAAACTCAACTACCACCCACATTCCAACTATGCCAACCTCAACTACACCCAACCTCAACTACCCCCTACACTCCAACAACCCCCCAACCTCAACTAACCCCTTCACTCCAACTTCCCTCCCACCTCAACTATCCCCCAAACTCTACTACCGCTCTCACTCCAACTGCCCCTCAACTTCAACTAACCCCACACTCTACTCCAACTACCCCCAACCTCAACTAGCCCCCACACTCCAATTATACCCCAACCTAAACTATCCCCCACACTCCAACTAGACCCCATCTCAACTACCGCCAACCTCTAACTACCCCCAACCTCAATTAACCCCCACACTCCAACTATTCCCCAACCTGAACTATCCCCCAAACTCCAACAAGTCCCCATCTCAACTACCGCCACATTCCAACTACCCCAAACCTCAACTGCCCCCCACAATCCAAGAACCCCCAGCCTCAACTACCCCCACACTCAAACGACCTCAGACCTCAACTAGCCCCCACACTCCAACTAACAACCAACATCAAATAACCCCCACACTCAAACTGGCCCCCATCTCAACGACCCCCACACTTCAACTACTGCAAACCTCAACTGACCCGACACTCCAACTAACATCCAACCTCAACAACCCCCACACTCCAACAACCCCCCAACATCAACTACCACCCACATTCCAACTACGCCATCCTCAACGACTCCCCACATTCCAACAACCCCCAACCTCACATAACCCCTTCCCTCCAACTTCCGTCCAATCTCAACTATCCCCCAAAATCAACTACACCCCACATTCCAACTGCCCCTCAACCTCAACTACCCCCAAACTCTACTCCAAGTATCCCCCAACCTCAACTATCCCCCACACTCCAACTATCCCCCAAATTCAACTACCACCCACACTCCAACTACCCCAAACCTCAACTGCCCCCACACTCTACTCCAAGTATCCCCCAACCTCAACTATCCCCCACACTCCAACTATCCCCCAAACTCAACTACCACCCACACTCCAACTACTCCCACCCTCAACTACCCCCTAACACTCCAACAACCCCCCGACCTCAACAGCCCCCCACACTCCAACTTCCCCAATCGCAACTATATGCCACACTCCACCTACTCCTGACCTCAACTACACCCCACATTCCAACTACCCCAACCTCAATTAGCCCCAACCTCAACTACCCCATCACGTCAACTACCCCCACACTCCAACTATCCTCCACCTCAACTATCCCCCACACTCCAACAACTCGCCCAACCTCAATGACCCCCACATTCCAACTACCTCCCAACCTCAACTACCCCCCCACACTCCAACTACCCCCTAACCTCAACTACCCCCCTTACGCCAACTATCCCCCAACTTCAACTACACGCCACACTCCATCAACCCCCAGCCTCAACTAAACCCCACACTCCAATTATCCCCAACCTCAACTACCCACCACACCCCAACAACCCTCCAAACTCAACTTCCCCCAACCACAACGATCACCCACACTCCAAATACCCCCAACTTCAAGTACCCCCACACTCCAAATACCCTCCAACCTCAACTAACCCCCACACTCCAACAACATCCCCAACCTCAACTACCCTCCACACTCCAACTATCCCCCAACCTCAATTACCACCCCACACTCTAGCAACACTCCAACATCAACTATCCCCCAGCCTCCAACTATCCCCCAAACTTAAATACAAGCCACACTCCAACTATCCCCAACAACAAAAACCCCCAACGCTCTAACTACCCCCAAACTCAACTATCCCACAAACTCCAACCACCCCCACCTCAACTAACCCCACACTCCAAGTAGCCCCCACCTCAACTACCTCCCACACACCAACTACCCCCAACCTCAAATAAACCCCATACTCCAACAACCCCCAACCTCAACTACCTCCACCCTCCAACTAACCCCCAACCTCAACTACTCCTAACACTCCCACTGCCCCCAACATCAACTAACCTGAACTATCCCCCACCTCAACTACCCCCACACTCCAACTACCCCCCCACGCTACAACTACCCCCAACCCAACTATCTTCCAAACTCCAACTACCCCCACACTCCAACAAACCCCAACATCAACTACCCCCACACTCCAACTACTCCCCACACTCCAACTACTCCCCACACTCCCACTATACCCCCCACCTCAACTACTCCCCACACTCCAACAACCACCCAACATCAAATATCCCCATCACCTCAACTACCCCCCACACTCCAACAACCCCCCACACTCCAATTACACCACACACTCCAACTCCCCCCAACCTCAACTACCCCCACACTCCAACTACTGCCCACACTCCAACTACTCCCCACACTCCAAAAATCCCCCCACCTCAACTACTCCCCACACTCCAACAACCCCCCAACCTCAACTATCCCCCCACCTCAACTACTGCCCGCACTCCAACAACCCCCCAACCTCAACTATCCCCTCACCTTAACAACACCCCACACTCCAACTAGTCCCCACATTCCAACAAACCCCAACCTCAACTATCCCCCCAACTCAACTACCCCACACACTCCAACCCCCCACACTCCAACTACACCCCACACTGCAACTACCCCCACACTCCAACTACCCCCCACACTCCAACTAACCCCAACCTCAACTATCCCACAAACTCCAACTACCCCCACACTCCAACAACACTCCAACATCAACTACCCCCCACACTCCAATTACACCACACACTCCAACTCCCCCCAACCTCAACTACCCCCACACTCCAACAACCCCCCACACTCCAACTACTGCCCACACTCCAACTACTCCCCACACTCCAACAACCCCCCAACCTCAACTATCCCCCCACCTCAACTACTGCCCGCACTCCAACAACCCCCCAACCTCAACTATCCCCTCACATCAACAACCCCCCACACTCCAACTAGTCCCCACATTCCAACAAACCCCAACCTCAACTATCCCCCCACCTCAACTACCCCACACACTCCAACCCCCCACACTCCAACTACACCCCACACTGCAACTACCCCCACACTCCAACTACCCCCACACTCCAACTAGTCCCCACATTCCAACAAACACCAACCTCAACTATCCCCCCACCTCAACTACCCCACACACTCCAACCCCCCACACTCCAACTACACCCCACACTGCAACTACCCCCACACTCCAACTACCCCCCACACTCCAACTAACCCCAACCTCAACTATCCCCCAAACTCCAACTACCCCCACACTCCAACAACACTCCAACATCAACTACCCCCCACACTCCAATCCCCCAACCTCAACTATCCCCCCACCTCAACTACCCCTCCACACTCCAACTACCCCCCACACTCCAACTACCCCCATACTCCAACTACCCCACAACCTCAACTATCCCCCCACCTCAACTACCCCCCACACTCCAACAACCCCCCAACCTCAACTATGCCCCACTTCACCTAACTCCTACACTCCAACAACCCCCAACCTCAACTATCCCCCACTTCAACTAGCCCCACACTCCAACAACCCCCAACCTCAACTACCCCCCACACTCCAACTACATCCAACCTCAACTATCCCCCATACTCCAACTACCCACACACTCCAACAACCCCCCAACATCTACTACCCTCACACTCCAACAATCCCCAAACCTCAACTATCCCCCACCTCAACTATCCCCCACACTCCAACTACCCCCTACACTCCAACAACCCACCAACCTCAACTATCCCCCATACTCCAACTACCCCCAACATCAACTATCCCCCAAACTCCAACTACCCCCAACATCAACTACCCCCACACTCCAACTCCCCCCATACTCCAACTACCCCACAAACTCAACTACCCCCCCACACTCCAACAACCCCCCACACTCCAACAACCCCCCACACTCCAACTACACCACACACTCCAACTCTCCCCAACATCAACTACCCCCTACACTCCAACTACCCCCCACACTCCAACAACCCCCCAAACTCCAACTACTGCCCACACTCCAACTACTCCCCACACTCCAACAATCCCCACACCTCAACTACTCCCCACACTCCAACAACACCCCAACATCAACTATCCCCCACTTCAACTACCCCCCACACTCCAACAGCCCCCAACCTCAACTAGCCCCCACACTCCAACAGCCCCCCAACCTCAACTAGCCCCCACACTCCAACAGCCCCCCAACCTCAACTATACCCCCACATCAACAACCCCCCACACTCCAACTAGACCCCACATTCCACCAAACCCCAACCTCGAATATCCCCCCCACCTCAACTACCCCACACACTCCAACAACACCCCACACTCCAACTACATCACACACTCCAACTCCCCCCAAGCTCAACTACCCCCTACACTCCAACAACCACCCAAACTCCAACTACTCCCCACACTCCAACTACTCCCCACACTCCAACAATCCCCCCACCTCAACTACCCCCACACTCCTACAACACCCCAACCTCAACTATCCCCCACTTCAACTACCCCCCACACTCCAACAGCCCGCCAACCTCAACTAGCCCCCACACTCCAACAGCCCCCCAACCTCAACTATCCCCCCACATCAACAACCCCCCACACTCAACTAGCCCCCACATTCCACCAAACCCCAACCTCGAATATCCCCCACCTCAACTACCCCACAAACTCCAACAAACCCCCACACTCCAACTACATCACACACTCCAACTCCCCCCAAGCTCAACTACCCCCTACACTCCAACAACCCCCCACACTCCAACTACTCCCCACACTCCAACTACTCCCCACACTCCAACTACCCCCACACTCCAACTACTCACCACACTCCCACTATACCCCCCACCTCAACTACTCCCCACACTCCAACAACCACCCAACATCAAATATCCCCATCACCTCAACTACCCTAAACACTCCAACAACCCCCCACACTCCAACTACACCACACACTCCAACTATCCCCCCACCTCAACTACCTCCCACATTCCAACTACCCCCCAACCTCAACTATCCCCTCACCTCAACAACCCCCCACATTTCAACTAGCCCCCACATTCCAACAAACCCCAACCTCAACTATACACCCCACCTCAACTACCCCACAAACTCCAACAACCCCCCACACTGCAACTACACCCCAACACTCCAACTACATCCCACACTCCAACTACATCCCACACTCCAACTAAATCCCACACTCCAACTACTCCCAATCTCAACTATCCCCCAAACTCCAACTACCCCCACACTCCAACATCAACTACCCCCCAGACTCCAATCCCCCAACATCAACTACCCCCTACATGCCAATTAACCCCAACCTCAACTATCCCCCAAACTCCAACAATCCCCCAACCTCAACTATCCCCCCTCCTCAACAACCCACTACACTCCAACTAGCCCCCACACTCCAACAACCCCCCAACCTGAACTATCCCCCACCTCAACTACCCCCCACACTCCAACTACCCCCCCACGCTACAATTACCCCCAACCCAACTATCTTCCAAACTCCAACTACCCCCACACTCCAACAAACCCCAACATCAACTACCCCCACACTCCAACTACTCCCCACACTCCAACTACTCCCCACACTCCCACTATACCCCCCACCTCAACTACTCCCCACACTCCAACAACCACCCAACATCAAATATCCCCATCACCTCAACTACCCCCCACACTCCAACAACCCCCCACACTCCAATTACACCACACACTCCAACTCCCCCCAACCTCAACTACCCCCACACTCCAACAATCCCCCCACACTCCAACTACTGCCCACACTCCAACTATTCCCCACACTCCAACAATCCCCCCACCTCAACTACTCCCCACACTCCAACAACCCCCCAACCTCAACTATCCCCCCACCTCAACTACTGCCCGCACTCCAACAACCCCCCAACCTCAACTATCCCCTCACCTTAACAACCCCCCACACTCCAACTAGTCCCCACATTCCAACAAACCCCAACCTCAACTATCCCCCCACCTCAACTACCCCACACACTCCAACTCCCCACACTCCAACTACACCCCACACTGCAACTACCCCCACACTCCAACTACCCCCCACACTCCAACTAACCCCAACCTCAACTATCCCACAAACTCCAACTACCCCCACACTCCAACAACACTCCAACATCAACTACCCCCCACAATCCAATTACACCACACACTCCAACTCCCCCCAACCTCAACTACCCCCACACTCCAACAACCCCCCACAGTCCAACTACTGCCCACACTCCAACTACTCCCCACACTCCAACAACCCCCCAACCTCAACTATCCCCCCACCTCAACTACTGCCCGCACTCCAACAACCCCCCAAGCTCAACTATCCCCTCACATCAACAACCCCCCACACTCCAACTAGTCCCCACATTCCAACAAACCCCAACCTCAACTATCCCCCCACCTCAACTACCCCACACACTCCAACCCCCCACACTCCAACTACACCCCACACTGCAACTACCCCCACACTCCAACTACCCCCCACACTCCAACTAACCCCAACCTCAACTATCCCCCAAACTCCAACTACCCCCACACTCCAACAACACTCCAACATCAACTACCCCCCACACTCCAATCCCCCAACCTCAACTATCCCCCCACCTCAACTACCCCTCCACACTCCAACTACCCCCCACACTCCAACTACCCCCATACTCCAACTACCCCACAACCTCAACTATCCCCCCAGCTCAACTACCCCCCACACTCCAACAACCCCCCAACCTCAACTATGCCCCACTTCACCTATCTCCTACACTCCAACAACCCCCAACCTCAACTATCCCCCACTTCAACTAGCCCCACACTCCAACAACTCCCCAACCTCAACTATCTCCCACCTCAACTACCACCCACACTCCAACAGCCCCCCAACATCAACTATTCTCCCACCTCAACAACCCCCCACACTCCAACTAGCTCCCACATTCCACCAAACCCCAACCTCAAATATCCCCCCACCTCAACTACCCCACACACTCCAACAACACCCCACACTCCAACTACATCACACACTCCAACTCCCCCCAAGCTCAACTACCCCCCACACTCCAACAACCCCCCACACTCCAACTACTGTCCACATTCCAACTACTCCCCACAATCCAACAATCCTCCCACCTCAACTACCCCCCACATTCCAACAATCCCCCCACCTCAACTACCCCCCACACTCCAACAACCCCCCACACTCCAACTGCACCCCACACTCCAAATACTCCCCACACTCCAACAACACCCCACACTCCAACGACTCCCCACACTCCAACTACTCCCCACACTCCCACTATCCCCCCACCTCAACTACCCCCCACACTCCAACAACCCCCCAACCTCAAATATCCCCCACCTCAACTACCCCATACACTCCAACAACCCCCCACACTCCAACTACACCGCACACTCCAACTACCCCCAACCTCAACTATCCCCCCACCTCAACTACCCCCCACACTCCAACTCCCCCCATACTCCAACTACCCCACAAACTCAACTACCCCCCCACACTCCAACAACCCCCCACACTCCAACATTCCCCCACACTCCAACAATCCTCCACACTCCAACAACCCTCCACAGTCCAACTGCCCCCCACACTCCAACTACCCCCCACACTCCAACAATCCCCAACCTCAACTACGCCCCACATGCCAACTAACCCCAACCTCAACTATCCCCCAAACTCCAACTACCCCCAAACTCCAACAATCCCCCAACCTCAACTATCCCCCCTCCTCAACAACCCACTACACTCCAACTAGCCCCCACACTCCAACTACCCCCCAACCTGAACTATCCCCCACCTCAACTACACCCCACACTCCAACTACCCCCCCCCCACACTCCAACTACCCCCAACCCAACTATCTTCCAAACTCCAACTACCCCCACACTCCAACAAACCCCAACATCAACTATCCCCACACCTCAACTACCCCCCACACTCCAACTAGCGCCCACACTCCAACTACACCCCAACCTCAACTATCCCCCCACCTCAACTATCCCCCAACATCAACTACCACCACACTCCAACAACCCCTCAACCTCAACTATCCCCCCACACTCCAACTACCCCCCACACTGCAACAACACCCCACTCTCCAAAAAAACCCCCACATTCCAACTACCCCTCACACTCCAACTACCCCCAACCTCAACTATCCCCCAAACTCCAACTAACCCTACACTCCAACTACCCCCAACATCAACTACCCCCACACTCCAACAACCCCCCAACCTCAGCTATCCCCCCGCCTCAACTACCCCCCAGACTCCAACTACCCCCCACACTCCAACAACCCCCCACACTCCAACAACCCCCCACACTCCAACTACCCCCTAACCTCAACTATCCCCCACCTCAACTACCCCCCATACTCCAACTATCCCCACACTCCAACTACCCCCCACACTCCAACTACCCCCCACACTCCAACAACCCCCAACCTCAACTACCCCCCACACTCCAACTACACCCAACCTCAACTATCCCCCATACTCCAACTACCCACACACTCCAACAACCCCCCAACATCTACTACCCTCACACTCCAACAATCCCCCAACCTCAACTATCCCCCACCTCAACTATCCCCCACACTCCAACTACCCCCTACATTCCAACAACCCACCAACCTCAACTATCCCCCACACTCCAACTACCCCCAACCTCAACTATCCCCCAAACTCCAACTACCCCCAACATCAACTACCCCCACACTCCAACTCCCCCCATACTCCAAATACCCCACAAACTCAACTACCCCCCCACACTCCAACAACCCCCCACACTCCAACTACACCACACACTCCAACTCTCCCCAACATCAACTACCCCCTACACTCCAACTACCCCCCACACTCCAACAACCCCCCAAACTCCAACTACTGCCCACACTCCAACTACTCCCCACACTCCAACAATCCCCCCACCTCAACTACTCCCCACACTCCAACAACACCCCAACATCAACTATCCCCCACTTCAACTACCCCCCACACTCCAACAGCCCCCAACCTCAACTAGCCCCCACACTCCAACAGCCCCCCAACCTCAACTAGCCCCCACACTCCAACAGCCCCCCAACCTCAACTATCCCCCCACATCAACAACCCCCCACACTCCAACTAGCCCCCACATTCCACCAAACCCCAACCTCGAATATCCCCCCACCTCAACTACCCCACACACTCCAACAACACCCCACACTCCAACTACATCACACACTCCAACTCCCCCCAAGCTCAACTACCCCCTACACTCCAACAACCCCCCAAACTCCAACTACTCCCCACACTCCAACTACTCCCCACACTCCAACAATCCCCCCACCTCAACTACCCCCACACTCCAACAACACCCCAACCTCAACTATCCCCCACTTCAACTACCCCCCACACTCCAAAAGCCCCCCAACCTCAACTAGCCCCCACACTCCAACAGCCCCCCAACCTCAACTATCCCCCCACATCAACAACCCCCCACACTCAACTAGCCCCCACATTCCACCAAACCCCAACCTCGAATATCCCCCCACCTCAACTACCCCACAAACTCCAACAAACCCCCACACTCCAACTACATCACACACTCCAACTCCCCCCAAGCTCAACTACCCCCTACACTCCAACAACCCCCCACACTCCAACTACTCCCCACACTCCAACTACTCCCCACACTCCAACTAACCCCACACTCCAACTACTCCCCACACTCCCACTATACCCCCCACCTCAACTACTCCCCACACTCCAACAACCACCCAACATCAAATATCCCCATCACCTCAACTACCCTAAACAGTCCAACAACCCCCCACACTCCAACTACACCACACACTCCAACTATCCCCCCACCTCAACTACCTCCCACATTCCAACTACCCCCCAACCTCAACTATCCCCTCACCTCAACAACCCCCCACATTTCAACTAGCCCCCACATTCCAACAAACCCCAACCTCAACTATACACCCCACCTCAACTACCCCACAAACTCCAACAACCCCCCACACTGCAACTACACCCCAACACTCCAACTACATCCCACACTCCAACTACATCCCACACTCCAACTAAATCCCACACTCCAACTACTCCCAATCTCAACTATCCCCCAAACTCCAACTACCCCCACACTCCAACATCAACTACCCCCCAGACTCCAATCCCCCAAACTCAACTACCCCCTACATGCCAATTAACCCCAACCTCAACTATCCCCCAAACTCCAACTACCCCCAAACTCCAACAATCCCCCAACCTCAACTATCCCCCCTCCTCAACAACCCCCCACACTCCAACTACCCCACCACGCTACAACTACCCCCAACCCAACTATCTTCCAAACTCCAACTTCCCCCACACTCCAACAAACCCCAACATCAACTACCCCCACACTCCAACTACTCCCCACACTGCAACTACCCCCACACTCCAACTACCCCCCACACTCCAACTAACCCCAACCTCAACTATCCCACAAACTCCAACTACCCCCACACTCCAACAACACTCCAACATCAACTACCCCCCACAATCCAATTACACCACACACTCCAACTCCCCCCCAACCTCAACTACCCCCACACTCCAACAACCCCCCACAGTCCAACTACTGCCCACACTCCAACTACTCCCCACACTCCAACAACCCCCCAACCTCAACTATCCCCCCACCTCAACTACTGCCCGCACTCCAACAACCCCCCAAGCTCAACTATCCCCTCACATCAACAACCCCCCACACTCCAACTAGTCCCCACATTCCAACAAACCCCAACCTCAACTATCCCCCCACCTCAACTACCCCACACACTCCAACCCCCCACACTCCAACTACACCCCACACTGCAACTACCCCCACACTCCAACTACCCCCCACACTCCAACTAACCCCAACCTCAACTATCCCCCAAACTCCAACTACCCCCACACTCCAACAACACTCCAACATCAACTACCCCCCACACTCCAATCCCCCAACCTCAACTATCCCCCCACCTCAACTACCCCTCCACACTCCAACTACCCCCCACACTCCAACTACCCCCATACTCCAACTACCCCACAACCTCAACTATCCCCCCAGCTCAACTACCCCCCACACTCCAACAACCCCCCAACCTCAACTATGCCCCACTTCACCTATCTCCTACACTCCAACAACCCCCAACCTCAACTATCCCCCACTTCAACTAGCCCCACACTCCAACAACTCCCCAACCTCAACTATCTCCCACCTCAACTACCACCCACACTCCAACAGCCCCCCAACATCAACTATTCTCCCACCTCAACAACCCCCCACACTCCAACTAGCTCCCACATTCCACCAAACCCCAACCTCAAATATCCCCCCACCTCAACTACCCCACACACTCCAACAACACCCCACACTCCAACTACATCACACACTCCAACTCCCCCCAAGCTCAACTACCCCCCACACTCCAACAACCCCCCACACTCCAACTACTGTCCACATTCCAACTACTCCCCACAATCCAACAATCCTCCCACCTCAACTACCCCCCACATTCCAACAATCCCCCCACCTCAACTACCCCCCACACTCCAACAACCCCCCACACTCCAACTGCACCCCACACTCCAAATACTCCCCACACTCCAACAACACCCCACACTCCAACGACTCCCCACACTCCAACTACTCCCCACACTCCCACTATCCCCCCACCTCAACTACCCCCCACACTCCAACAACCCCCCAACCTCAAATATCCCCCACCTCAACTACCCCATACACTCCAACAACCCCCCACACTCCAACTACACCGCACACTCCAACTACCCCCAACCTCAACTATCCCCCCACCTCAACTACCCCCCACACTCCAACTCCCCCCATACTCCAACTACCCCACAAACTCAACTACCCCCCCACACTCCAACAACCCCCCCACACTCCAACATTCCCCCACACTCCAACAATCCTCCACACTCCAACAACCCTCCACAGTCCAACTGCCCCCCACACTCCAACTACCCCCCACACTCCAACAATCCCCAACCTCAACTACGCCCCACATGCCAACTAACCCCAACCTCAACTATCCCCCAAACTCCAACTACCCCCAAACTCCAACAATCCCCCAACCTCAACTATCCCCCCTCCTCAACAACCCACTACACTCCAACTAGCCCCCACACTCCAACTACCCCCCAACCTGAACTATCCCCCACCTCAACTACACCCCACACTCCAACTACCCCCCCCCCCACACTCCAACTACCCCCAACCCAACTATCTTCCAAACTCCAACTACCCCCACACTCCAACAAACCCCAACATCAACTATCCCCACACCTCAACTACCCCCCACACTCCAACTAGCGCCCACACTCCAACTACACCCCAACCTCAACTATCCCCCCACCTCAACTATCCCCCAACATCAACTACCACCACACTCCAACAACCCCTCAACCTCAACTATCCCCCCACACTCCAACTACCCCCCACACTGCAACAACACCCCACTCTCCAAAAAACCCCCACATTCCAACTACCCCTCACACTCCAACTACCCCCAACCTCAACTATCCCCCAAACTCCAACTAACCCTACACTCCAACTACCCCCAACATCAACTACCCCCACACTCCAACAACCCCCCAACCTCAGCTATCCCCCCGCCTCAACTACCCCCCAGACTCCAACTACCCCCCACACTCCAACAACCCCCCACACTCCAACAACCCCCCACACTCCAACTACCCCCTAACCTCAACTATCCCCCACCTCAACTACCCCCCATACTCCAACTATCCCCACACTCCAACTACCCCCCACACTCCAACTACCCCCCACACTCCAACAACCCCCAACCTCAACTACCCCCCACACTCCAACTACACCCAACCTCAACTATCCCCCATACTCCAACTACCCACACACTCCAACAACCCCCCAACATCTACTACCCTCACACTCCAACAATCCCCCAACCTCAACTATCCCCCACCTCAACTATCCCCCACACTCCAACTACCCCCTACATTCCAACAACCCACCAACCTCAACTATCCCCCACACTCCAACTACCCCCAACCTCAACTATCCCCCAAACTCCAACTACCCCCAACATCAACTACCCCCACACTCCAACTCCCCCCATACTCCAAATACCCCACAAACTCAACTACCCCCCCACACTCCAACAACCCCCCACACTCCAACTACACCACACACTCCAACTCTCCCCAACATCAACTACCCCTTACACTCCAACTACCCCCCACACTCCAACAACCCCCCAAACTCCAACTACTGCCCACACTCCAACTACTCCCCACACTCCAACAATCCCCCCACCTCAACTACTCCCCACACTCCAACAACACCCCAACATCAACTATCCCCCACTTCAACTACCCCCCACACTCCAACAGCCCCCAACCTCAACTAGCCCCCACACTCCAACAGCCCCCCAACCTCAACTAGCCCCCACACTCCAACAGCCCCCCAACCTCAACTATCCCCCCACATCAACAACCCCCCACACTCCAACTAGCCCCCACATTCCACCAAACCCCAACCTCGAATATCACCCCACCTCAACTACCCCACACACTCCAACAACACCCCACACTCCAACTACATCACACACTCCAACTCCCCCCAAGCTCAACTACCCCCTACACTCCAACAACCCCCCAAACTCCAACTACTCCCCACACTCCAACTACTCCCCACACTCCAACAATCCCCCCACCTCAACTACCCCCACACTCCAACAACACCCCAACCTCAACTATCCCCCACTTCAACTACCCCCCACACTCCAAAAGCCCCCCAACCTCAACTAGCCCCCACACTCCAACAGCCCCCCAACCTCAACTATCCCCCCACATCAACAACCCCCCACACTCAACTAGCCCCCACATTCCACCAAACCCCAACCTCGAATATCCCCCCACCTCAACTACCCCACAAACTCCAACAAACCCCCACACTCCAACTACATCACACACTCCAACTCCCCCCAAGCTCAACTACCCCCTACACTCCAACAACCCCCCACACTCCAACTACTCCCCACACTCCAACTACTCCCCACACTCCAACTAACCCCACACTCCAACTACTCCCCACACTCCCACTATACCCCCCACCTCAACTACTCCCCACACTCCAACAACCACCCAACATCAAATATCCCCATCACCTCAACTACCCTAAACAGTCCAACAACCCCCCACACTCCAACTACACCACACACTCCAACTATCCCCCCACCTCAACTACCTCCCACATTCCAACTACCCCCCAACCTCAACTATCCCCTCACCTCAACAACCCCCCACATTTCAACTAGCCCCCACATTCCAACAAACCCCAACCTCAACTATACACCCCACCTCAACTACCCCACAAACTCCAACAACCCCCCACACTGCAACTACACCCCAACACTCCAACTACATCCCACACTCCAACTACATCCCACACTCCAACTAAATCCCACACTCCAACTACTCCCAATCTCAACTATCCCCCAAACTCCAACTACCCCCACACTCCAACATCAACTACCCCCCAGACTCCAATCCCCCAAACTCAACTACCCCCTACATGCCAATTAACCCCAACCTCAACTATCCCCCAAACTCCAACTACCCCCAAACTCCAACAATCCCCCAACCTCAACTATCCCCCCTCCTCAACAACCCCCCACACTCCAACTACCCCACCACGCTACAACTACCCCCAACCCAACTATCTTCCAAACTCCAACTTCCCCCACACTCCAACAAACCCCAACATCAACTACCCCCACACTCCAACTACTCCCCACACTCCAACTACTCCCCACACTCCCACTATACCCCCCACCTCAACTACTCCCCACACTCCAACAACCACCCAACATCAAATATCCCCATCACCTCAACTACCCCCCACACTCCAACAACCCCCCACACTCCAATGACACCACACACTCCAACTCCCCCCAACCTCAACTACCCCCACACTCCAACAATCCCCCCACACTCCAACTACTGCCCACACTCCAACTACTCCCCACACTCCAACAATCCCCCCACCTCAACTACTCCCCACACTCCAACAACCCCCCAACCTCAACTATCCCCCCACCTCAACTACTGCCCGCACTCCAACAACCCCCCAACCTCAAGTATCCCCTCACCTTAACAACCCCCCACACTCCAACTAGTCCCCACATTCCAACAAACCCCAACCTCAACTATCCCCCCACCTCAACTACCCCACTAACTCCAACCCCCCACACTCCAACTACACCCCACACTGCAACTACCCCCACACTCCAACTACCCCCCACACTCCAACTAACCCCAACCTCAACTATCCCACAAACTCCAACTACCCCCACACTCCAACAACACTCCAACATCAACTACCCCCCACACTCCAATTACACCACACACTCCAACTCCCCCCAACCTCAACTCCCCCCACACTCCAACAACCCCCCACAGTCCAACTACTGCCCACACTCCAACTACTCCCCACACTCCAACAACCCCCCAACCTCAACTATCCCCCCACCTCAACTATTGCCCGCACTCCAACAACCCCCCAACCTCAACTATCCCCTCACATCAACAACCCCCCACACTCCAACTAGTCCCCACATTGCAACAAACCCCAACCTCAACTATCCCCCCACCTCAACTACCCCACACACTCCAACCCCCCACACTCCAACTACACCCCACACTGCAACTACCCCCACACTCCAACTACCCCCCACACTCCAACTAACCCCAACCTCAACTATCCCCCAAACTCCAACTACCCCCACACTCCAACAACACTCCAACATCAACTACCCCCCACACTCCAATCCCCCAACCTCAACTATCCCCCCACCTCAACTACCCCTCCACACTCCAACTACCCCCCACACTCCAACTACCCCCATACTCCAACTACCCCACAACCTCAACTATCCCCCCACCTCAACTACCCCCCACACTCCAACAACCCCCCAACCTCAACTATGCCCCACTTCACCTATCTCCTACACTCCAACAACCCCCAACCTCAACTATCCCCCACTTCAACTAGCCCCACACTCCAACAACTCCCCAACCTCAACTATCTCCCACCTCAACTACCACCCACACTCCAACAGCCCCCCAACATCAACTATTCTCCCACCTCAACAACCCCCCACACTCCAACTAGCTCCCACATTCCACCAAACCCCAACCTCAAATATCCCCCCACCTCAACTACCCCACACACTCCAACAACACCCCACACTCCAACTACATCACACACTCCAACTCCCCCCAAGCTCAACTACCCCCCACACTCCAACAACCCCCCACACTCCAACTACTGTCCACACTCCAACTACTCCCCACAATCCAACAATCCTCCAACCTCAACTACCCCCCACATTCCAACAATCCCCCCACCTCAACTACCTCCCACACTCCAACAACCCCCCACACTCCAACTACACCCCACACTCCAACTACTCCCCACAATCCAACAACCCCCCACACTCCAACTACTCCCCACACTCCAACTACTCCCCACACTCCCACTATCCCCCCACCTCAACTACCCCCCACACTCCAACAACCCCCCAACCTCAAATATCCCCCACCTCAACTACCCCACACACTCCAACAACCCCCCACACTCCAACTACACCGCACACTCCAACTACCCCCAACCTCAACTATCCCCCCACATCAACTACCCCCCACACTCCAACTCGCCCCATACTCCAACTACCCCACAAACTCAACTACCCCCCCACACTCCAACAACCCCCCACACTCCAACAATCCCCCACACTCCAACAACCCTCCACACTCCAACAACCCTCCACAGTCCAACTGCCCCCCACACTCCAACTACCCCCCACACTCCAACAATCCCCAACCTCAACTACCCCCCACATGCCAACTAACCCCAACCTCAACTATCCCCCAAACTCCAACTACCCCCAAACTCCAACAATCCCCCAACCTCAACTATCCCCCCTCCTCAACAACCCACTACACTCCAACTAGCCCCCACACTCCAACTACCCCCCAACCTGAACTATCCCCCACCTCAACTACCCCCCACACTCCAACTACCCTCCCCACACTCCAACTACCCCCAACCCAACTATCTTCCAAACTCCAACTACCCCCACACTCCAACAAACCCCAACATCAACTACCCCCACACCTCAACTACCCCCCAAACTCCAACTAGCCCCCACACTCCAACTACACCCCAACCTCAACTATCCCCCCACCTCAACTATCCCCCAACATCAACTACCACCACACTCCAACAACCCCCCAACCTCAACTATCCCCCCACACTCCAACTACCCCCCACATTCCAACAACACCCCACTCTCCAAAAAACCCCCCACACTCCAACTACCCCTCACACTCCAACTACCCCCAACCTCAACTATCCCCCAAACTCCAACTAACCCTACACTCCAACTACCCCCAACATCAACTACCCCCACACTCCAACAACCCCCCAACCTCAGCTATCCCCCCGCCTCAACTACCCCCCAGACTCCAACTACCCCCCACACTCCAACAACCCCCCACACTCCAACAACCCCCCACACTCCAACTACCCCCTAACCTCAACTATCCCCCACCTCAACTACCCCCCATACTCCAACTATCCCCACACTCCAACTACCCCCCACACTCCAACTACCCCCCACACTCCAACAACCCCCAACCTCAACTACCCCCCACACTCCAACTACACCCAACCTCAACTATCCCCCATACTCCAACTACCCACACACTCCAACAACCCCCCAACATCTACTACCCTCACACTCCAACAATCCCCCAACCTCAACTATCCCCCCACCTCAATTATCCCCCACACTCCAACTACCCCCTACACTCCAACAACCCACCAAACTCAACTATCCCCCACACTCCAACTACCCCCAACCTCAACTATCCCCCAAACTCCAACTACCCCCAACATCAACTACCCCCACACTCCAACTCCCCCCATACTCCAACTACCCCACAAACTCAACTACCCCCCCACACTCCAACAACCCCCCACACTCCAACAACCCCCCACACTCCAACTACACCACACACTCCAACTCTCCCCAACATCAACTACCCCCTACACTCCAACTACCCCCCACACTCCAACAACCCCCCAAACTCCAACTACTGCCCACACTCCAACTACTCCCCACACTCCAACAATCCCCCCACCTCAACTACTCCCCACACTCCAACAACACCCCAACATCAACTATCCCCCACTTCAATTACCCCCCACACTCCAACAGCCCCCAACCTCAACTAGCCCCCACACTCCAACAGCCCCCCAACCTCAACTAGCCCCCACACTCCAACAGCCCCCCAACCTCAACTATCCCCCCACATCAACAACCCCCCACACTCCAACTAGCCCCCACATTCCACCAAACCCCAACCTCAAATATCCCCCCACTTCAACTACCCCACACACTCCAACAACACCCCACACTCCAACTACATCACACACTCCAACTCCCCCCAAGCTCAACTACCCCCTACACTCCAACAACCCCCCAAACTCCAACTACTCCCCACACTCCAACTACTCCCCACACTCCAACAATCCCCCCACCTCAACTACCCCCACACTCCAACAACACCCCAACCTCAACTATCCCCCACTTCAACTACCCCCCACACTCCAACAGCCCCCCAACCTCAACTAGCCCCCACACTCCAACAGCCCCCCAACCTCAACTATCCCCCCACATCAACAACCCCCCACACTCAACTAGCCCCCACATTCCACCAAACCCCAACCTCGAATATCCCCCCACCTCAACTACCCCACAAACTCCAACAAACCCCCACACTCCAACTACATCACACACTCCAACTCCCCCCAAGCTCAACTACCCACTACACTCCAACAACCCCCCACACTCCAACTACTCCCCACACTCCAACTACTCCCCACACTCCAACTACCCCCACACTCCAACTACTCCCCACACTCCCACTATACCCCCCACCTCAACTACTCCCCACAAACTCCAACAACCCCCCACACTGCAACTACACCCCAACACTCCAACTACATCCCACACTCCAACTACATCCCACACTCCAACTAAATCCCACAATCCAACTACTCCCAATCTCAACTATCCCCCAAACTCCAACTACCCCCACACTCCAACATCAACTACCCCCCAGACTCCAATCCCCCAAACTCAACTACCCCCTACATGCCAATTAACCCCAACCTCAACTATCCCCCAAACTCCAACTACCCCCAAACTCCAACAATCCCCCAACCTCAACTATCCCCCCTCCTCAACAACCCACTACACTCCAACTAGCCCCCACACTCCAACAACCCCCCAACCTGAACTATCCCCCACCTCAACTACCCCCCACACTCCAACTACCCCCCCACGCTACAACTACCCCCAACCCAACTATCTTCCAAACTCCAACTACCCCCACACTCCAACAAACCCCAACATCAACTACCCCCACTCTCCAACTACTCCCCACACTCCAACTACTCCCCACATTCCCACTATACCCCCCACCTCAACTACTCCCCACACTCCAACAACCACCCAACATCAAATATCCCCATCACCTCAACTACCCCCCACACTCCAACAACCCCCCACACTCCAATTACACCACACACTCCAACTCCCCCCAACCTCAACTACCCCCACACTCCAACAATCCCCCCACACTCCAACTACTGCCCACACTCCAACTACTCCCCACACTCCAACAATCCCCCCACATCAACTACTCCCCACACTCCAACAACCCCCCAACCTCAACTATCCCCCCACCTCAACTACTGCCCGCACTCCAACAACCCCCCAACCTCAACTATCCCCTCACCTTAACAAACCCCCACACTCCAACTAGTCCCCACATTCCAACAAACCCCAACCTCAACTATCCCCCCACCTCAACTACCCCACACACTCCAACCCCCCACACTCCAACTACACCCCACACTGCAACTACCCCCACACTCCAACTACCCCCCACACTCCAACTAACCACAACCTCAACTATCCCACAAACTCCAACTACCCCCACACTCCAACAACACTCCAACATCAACTACTCCCCACACTCCAATTACACCACACACTCCAACTCCCCCCAACCTCAACTACCCCCACACTCCAACAACCCCCCACACTCCAACTACTGCCCACACTCCAACTACTCCCCCACACTCCAACAACCCCCCAACCTCAACTATCCCCCCACCTCAACTACTGCCGGCACTCCAACAACCCCCCAACCTCAACTATCCCCTCACATCAACAACCCCCCACACTCCAACTAGTCCCCACATTCCAACAAACCCCAACCTCAACTATCCCCCCACCTCAACTACCCCACACACTCCAACCCCCCACACTCCAACTACACCCCACACTGCAACTACCCCCACACTCCAACTACCCCCCACACTCCAACTAACCCCAACCTCAACTATCCCCCAAACTCCAACTACCCCCACACTCCAACAACACTCCAACATCAACTACCACCCACACTCCAATCCCCCAACCTCAACTATCCCCCCACCTCAACTACCCCTCCACACTCCAACTACCCCCCACACTCCAACTACCCCCTTACTCCAACTACCCCACAACCTCAACTATCCCCCCACCTCAACTACCCCCCACACTCCAACATCCCCCCAACCTCAACTATGCCCCACTTCACCTATCTCCTACACTCCAACAACCCCCAACCTCAACTATCCCCCACTTCAACTAGCCCCACACTCCAACAACTCCCCAACCTCAACTATCTCCCACCTCAACTACCACCCACACTCCAACAGCCCCCCAACATCAACTATTCTCCCACCTCAACAACCCCCCACACTCCAACTAGCTCCCACATTCCACCAAACCCCAACCTCAAATATCCCCCCACCTCAACTACCCCACACACTCCAACAACACCCCACACTCCAACTACATCACACACTCCAACTCCCCCCAAGCTCAACTACCCCCCACACTCCAACAACCCCCCACACTCCAACTACTGTCCACACTCCAACTACTCCCCACAATCCAACAATCCTCCCACCTCAACTACCCCCCACATTCCAACAATCCCCATCACCTCAACTACCCCCCACACTCCAACAACCCCCCACACTCCAACTACTCCCCACACTCCAACTACTCCCCACACTCCAACAACACCCCACACTCCAACTACTCTCCACACTCCAACTACTCCCCACACTCCCACTATCCCCCCACCTCAACTACCCCCCACACTCCAACAACCCCCCAACCTCATATATCCCCCACCTCAACTACCCCACACACTCCAACAACCCCCCACACTCCAACTACACCGCACACTCCAACTACCCCCAACCTCAACTATCCCCGCACCTCAACTACCCCCCACACTCCAACTCCCCCCATACTCCAACTACCCCACAAACTCAACTACCCCCCCACACTCCAACAACCCCCCACACTCCAACAATCCCCCACACTCCAACAACCCTCCACACTCCAACAACCCTCCACAGTCCAACTGCCCCCCACACTCCAACTACCCCCCACACTCCAACAATCCCCAACCTCAACTACCCCCCACATGCCAACTAACCCCAACCTCAACTATCCCCCAAACTCCAACTACCCCCAAACTCCAACAATCCCCCAACCTCAACTATCCCCCCTCCTCAACAACCCACTACACTCCAACTAGCCCCCACACTCCAACTACCCCCCAACCTGAACTATCCCCTACCTCAACTACCCCCCACACTCCAACGACCCCCCCCACACTCCAACTACCCCCAACCCAACTATCTTCCAAACTCCAACTACCCCCACACTCCAACAAACCCCAACATCAACTATCCCCCCACCTCAACTATCCCCCAACATCAACTACCACCACACTCCAACAACCCCCCAACCTCAACTATCCCCCCACACTCCAACTACCCCCCACACTCCAACAACACCCCACACTCCAAAAAACCCCCCACACTCCAACTACCCCTCACACTCCAACTACCCCCAACCTCAACTATCCCTCAAACTCCAACTAACCCTACACTCCAACTACCCCCAACATCAACTACCCCCACACTCCAACAACCCCCCAACCTCAGCTATCCCCCGCCTCAACTACCCCCCAGACTCCAACTACCCCCCACACTCCAACAACCCCCCACACTCCAACAACCCCCCACACTCCAACTACCCCCTAACCTCAACTATCCCCCACCTCAACTACCCCCCATACTACAACTATCCCCACACTCCAACTACCCCCCACACTCCAACTACCCCCCACACTCCAACAACCCCCAACCTCAACTACCCCCCACACTCCAACTACACCCAACCTCAACTATCCCCCATACTCCAACTACCCACACACTCCAACAACCCCCCAACATCTACTACCCTCACACTCCAACAATCCCCCAACCTCAACTATCCCCCCACCTCAACTATCCCCCACACTCCAACTACCCCCTACACTCCAACAACCCACCAACCTCAACTATCCCCCACACTCCAACTGCCCCCAACCTCAACTATCCCCCAAACTCCAACTACCCCCAACATCAACTACCCCCACACTCCAACTCCCCCCATACTCCAACTACCCCACAAACTCAACTACCCCCCCACACTCCAACAACCCCCCACACTCCAACAACCCCCCACACTCCAACTACACCACACACTCCAACTCTCCCCAACATCAACTACCCCCTACACTCCAACTACCCCCCACACTCCAACAACCCCCCAAACTCCAACTACTGCCCACACTCCAACTACTCCCCACACTCCAACAATCCCCCCACCTCAACTACTCCCCACACTCCAACAACACCCCAACATCAACTATCCCCCACTTCAACTACCCCCCAAACTCCAACAGCCCCCAACCTCAACTAGCCCCCACACTCCAACAGCCCCCCAACCTCAACTAGCCCCCACACTCCAACAGCCCCCCAACCTCAACTATCCCCCCACATCAACAACCTCCCACACTCCAACTAGCCCCGACATTCCACCAAACCCCAACCTCAAATATCCCCCCACCTCAACTACCCCACACACTCCAACAACACCCCACACTCCAACTACATCACACACTCCAACTCCCCCCAAGCTCAACTACCCCCTACACTCCAACAACCCCCCAAACTCCAACTACTCCCCACACTCCAACTACTCCCCACAATCCAACAATCCCCCCACCTCAACTACCCCCACACTCCAACAACACCCCAACCTCAACTATCCCCCACTTCAACTACCCCCCACACTCCAACAGCCCCCCAACCTCAACTAGCCCCCACACTCCAACAGCCCCCCAACCTCAACTATCCCCCCACATCAACAACCCCCCACACTCAACTAGCCCCCACATTCCACCAAACCCCAACCTCGAATATCCCCCCACCTCAACTACCCCACAAACTCCAACAAACCCCCACACTCCAACTACATCACACACTCCAACTCCCCCCAAGCTCAACTACCCCCTACACTCCAACAACCCCCCACACTCCAACTACTCCCCACACTCCAACTACTCCCCACACTCCAACTACCCCCACACTCCAACTACTCCCCACACTCCCACTATACCCCCCACCTCAACTACTCCCCACACTCCAACAACCACCCAACATCAAATATCCCCATCACCTCAACTACCCTAAACACTCCAACAACCGCCCACACTCCAACTACACCACACACTCCAACTATCCCCCCACCTCAACTACCTCCCACATTCCAACTACCTCCCAACCTCAACTATCCCCTCACCTCAACAATCCCCCACATTTCAACTAGCCCCCACATTCCAACAAACCCCAACCTCAACTATACACCCCACCTCAACTACCCCACAAACTCCAACAACCCCCCACACTGCAACTACATCCCAACACTCCAACTACATCCCAAACTCCAACTACATCCCACACTCCAACTAAATCCCACACTCCAACTACTCCCAATCTCAACTATCCCCCAAACTCCAACTACCCCCACACTCCAACATCAACTACCCCCCAGACTCCAATCCCCCAACCTCAACTATCCCCCCACCTCAACTACCCCCCAAACTCCAACTCCCCTCATACTCCAACTACCCCACAAACTCAACTACCCCCCCAAACTCCAACAACCCCCCACACTCCAAGAACCCCCCACACTCCAACAACCCCCCACACTCCAACAACCCTCCACACTCCAACAACCCTCCACAGTCCAACTGCCCCCCATACTCCAACTACCCCCACACTCCAACAATCCCCAACCTCAACTACCCCCTACATGCCAATTAACCCCAACCTCAACAATCCCCCAAACTCCAACTACCCCCAAACTCCAACAATCCCCCAACCTCAACTATCCCCCCTCCTCAACAACCCACTACACTCCAACTAGCCCCCACACTCCAACAACCCCCCAACCTGAACTATCCCCCACCTCAACTACCCCCCACACTCCAACTACCCCCCCACGCTACAACTACCCCCAACCCAACTATCTTCCAAACTCCAACTACCCCCACACCCCAACAAACCCCAATATCAACTACCCCCACACTCCAACTACTCCCCACACTCCAACTACTCCCCACACTCCCACTATACCCCCCACCTCAACAACTCCCCACACTCCAACAACCACCCAACATCAAATATCCCCATCACCTCAACTACCCCCCACACTCCAACAACCCCCCACACTCCAATGACACCACACACTCCAACTCCCCCCAACCTCAACTACCCCCACACTCCAACAATCCCCCCACACTCCAACTACTGCCCACACTCCAACTACTCCCCACACTCCAACAATCCCCCCACATCAACTACTCCCCACACTCCAACAACCCCCCAACCTCAACTATCCCCCCACCTCAACTACTGCCCGCACTCCAACAACCCCCCAACCTCAACTATCCCCTCACCTTAACAACCCCCCACACTCCAACTAGTCCCCACATTCCAACAAACCCCAACCTCAACTATCCCCCCACCTCAACTACCCCACACACTCCAACCCCCCACACTCCAACTACACCCCACACTGCAACTACCCCCACACTCCAACTACCCCCCACACTCCAATTAACCCCAACCTCAACTATCCCGCAAACTCCAACTACCCCCACACTCCAACAACACTCCAACATCAACTACCCCCCACACGCCAATTACACCACACACTCCAACTCCCCCCAACCTCAACTACCACCACACTCCAACAACCCCCCACACTCCAACTACTGCCCACACTCCAACTACTCCCCACACTCCAACAAACCCCCAACCTCAACTATCCCCCCACCTCAACTACTGCCCGCACTCCAACAACCCCCCAACCTCAACTATCCCCTCACCTTAACAACCCGCCACAATCCAACTAGTCCCCACATTCCAACAAACCCCAACCTCAACTATCCCCCCACCTCAACTACGCCACACACTCCAACCCCCCACACTCCAACTACATCCCACACTGCAACTACCCCCACACTCCAACTACCCCCCACACTCCAACTAACCCCAACCTCAACTATCCCCCAAACTCCAACTACCCCCACACTCCAACAACACTCCAACATCAACTACCCCCCACACTGCAATCCCTCAACCTCAACTATCCCCCCACCTCAACTACCCCTCCACACTCCAACTACCCCCCACACTCCAACTACCCCCATACTCCAACTACCCCACAACCTCAACTATCCCCCCACCTCAACTACCCCCCACACTCCAACAACCCCCCAACCTCAACTATGCCCCACTTCATTTATCTCCTACACTCCAACAACCCCCAACCTCAACTATCCCCCACTTCAACTACCCCCCACACTCCAACAACTCCCCAACCTCAACTATCTCCCACCTCAACTACCACCCACACTCCAACAGCCCCCCAACATCAACTATTCTCCCACCTCAACAACCCCCCACACTCCAACTAACTCCCACATTCCACCAAACCCCAACCTCAAATATCCCCCCACCTCAACTACCCCACACACTCCAACAACACCCCACACTCCAACTACATCACACACTCCAACTCCCCCTAAGCTCAACTACCCCCCACACTCCAACAACCCCCCACACTCCAACTACTGTCCACACTCCAACTACTCCCCACAATCCAACAATCCTCCCACCTCAACTACCACCCACATTCCAACAATCCCCGCACCTCAACTACCCCCCACACTCCAACAACCCCCCACACTCCAACTACACCCCACACTCCAACTACTCCCCACACTCCAACAACCCCCCACACTCCTACTTCTCCCCACACTCCAACTACCCACACACTCCCACTATACCCCCACCTCAACTACCCCCCACACTCCAACAACCCCCCAACCTCAAATATCCCCCACCACAACTACCCCACACACTCCAACAACCCCCCACACTCCAACTACACCGCACACTCCAACTACGCCCAACCTCAACTATCCCCCCACCTCAACTACCCCCCACACTCCAACTCCCCCCATACTCCAACTACCCCACAAACTCAACTACCCCCCCACACTCCAACAACCCCCCACACTCCAACAATCCCCCACACTCCAACAACCCTCCACACTCCAACAACCCTCCACAGTCCAACTGCCCCCCACACTCCAACTATCCCCCACACTCCAACAATCCCCAACCTCAACTACCCCCCACATGCCAACTAACCCCAACCTCAACTATCCCCCAAACTCCAACTACCCCCAAACTCCAACAATCCCCCAACCTCAACTATCCCCCCTCCTCAACAACCCACTACACTCCAGCTAGCCCCCACACTCCAACTACCCCCCAACCTGAACTATCCCCCACCTCAACTAACCCCACACTCCAACTACCCCCCCCACACTCCAACTACCCCCAACCCAACTATCTTCCAAACTCCAACTACCCCCACACTCCAACAAACCCCAACATCAACTACCCCCACACCTCAACTACCCCCCACACTCCAACTAGCCCCCACACTCCAACTACATCCCAACCTCAACTATCCCCCCACCTCAACTATCCCCCAACATCAACTACCACCACACTCCAACAACCCCCCAACCTCAACTATCCCCCCACACTCCAACTACCCCCCACACTCCAACAACACCCCACACTCCAAAAAACCCCCACACTCCAACTACCCCTCACACTCCAACTACCCCCAACCTCAACTATCCCCCAAACTCCAACTAACCCTACACTCCAACTACCCCCAACATCAACTACCCCCACACTCCAACAACCCCCCAACCTCAGCTATCCCCCCGCCTCAACTACCCCCCAGACTCCAACTACCCCCCACACTCCAACAACACCCCACACTCCAACAACCCCCCACACTCCAACTACCCCCTAACCTCAACTATCCCCCACCTCAACTACCCCCCATACTCCAACTATCCCCCCACCTCAACTACCCCCCACACTCCAACTACCCCCCACACTCCAACAACCCCCAACCTCAACTATCCCCCACACTCCAACTACACCCAACCTCAACTATCCCCCATACTCCAACTACCCACACACTCCAACAACCCCCCAACATCTACTACCCTCACACTCCAACAATCCCCCAACCTCAACTATCCCCCCACCTCAACTATCCCCCACACTCCAACTACTCCCTACACTCCAACAACCCACCAACCTCAACTATCCCCCACACTCCAACTACCCCCAACCTCAACTATCCCCCAAACTCCAACTACCCCCAACATCAACTACCCCCACACTCCAACTCCCCCCATACTCCAACTACCCCACAAACTCAACTACCCCCCACACTCCAACAACCCCCCACACTCCAACAACCCCCACACTCCAACAACCCTCCACACTCCAACAACCCTCCACAGTCCAACTGCCCCCACACTCCAACTACCCCCCACACTCCTACAATCCCCAACCTCAACTACCCCCCACATGCCAATTAACCCCAACCTCAACTATCCCCCAAACTCCAACTACCCCCAAACTCAAACAATCCCCCAACCTCAACTATCCCCCCTCCTCAACAACCCACTACACTCCAACTAGCCCCCACACTCCAACAACCCCCCAACCTGAACTATCCCC
This sequence comes from Isurus oxyrinchus, assembly GCA_026770705.1. Classification (NCBI taxonomy): domain Eukaryota; kingdom Metazoa; phylum Chordata; class Chondrichthyes; order Lamniformes; family Lamnidae; genus Isurus; species Isurus oxyrinchus. The sequence continues at coordinate 370,017 of JANJGN010000459.1, read as the reverse complement.
CACCTCAACAACACCCCCCACTCCAACTACCCCCCCACGCTCCAACTACCCCCAACCCAACTATCTTCCAAACTCCAACTACCCCCAACATCAACTAGCCCCACACTCCAACTACTCCCCACACTCCAACTACTCCCCACACTCCCACTATACCCCCCACCTCAACTACTCCCCACACTCCAACAACCACCCAACATCAAATATCCCCATCACCTCAACTACCCCCCACACTCAAATTACACCACACACTCCAACTCCCCCCAACCTCAACTACCCCCACACTCCAACAACCCCCCACACTCCAACTACTGCCCACACTCCAACTACTCCCCACACTCCAACAATCCCCCCACCTCAACTACTCCCCACACTCCAACAACCCCCCAACCTCAACTATCCCCCCACCTCAACTACTGCCCGCACTCCAACAACCCCCCAACCTCAACTATCCCCTCACCTCAACAACCCCCCACACTCCAACTAGTCCCCACATTCTAACAAACCCCAACCTCAACTATACCCCCACCTCAACTACCCCACACACTCCAACCCCCCACACTCCAACTACACCCCACACTGCAACTACCCCCACACTCCAACTACCCCCCACACTCCAACTAACCCCAACCTCAACTATCCCCCAAACTCCAACTACCCCCACACTCCAACAACACTCCAACATCAACTACCCCCCACACTCCAATCCCCCAACCTCAACTATCCCCCAACCCCAACTACCCCTCCACAGTCCAACTAACCCCCAAACTCCAACTACCCCCATACTCCAACTACCCCACAACCACAACTATCCCCCCACCTCAACTACCCCCCACACTCCAACAACCCCCCAACCTCAACTATGCCCCACTTCACCTACCTCCTACACTCCAACAACCCCCACCTCAACTACCCCCCACACTCCAACAAGTCCCCACACTCCAACTACTCCCCACACTCCAACTACTCCCCACACTCCAACAACCCCCCACACTCCAACTACTCCCCACACTCCAACTACTCCCCACACTCCCACTATCCCCCCACCTCAACTACCCCCACACTCCAACAACCCCCCAACCTCAAATATCCCCCACCTCAACTACCCCACACACTCCAACAACGCCCCACACTCCAACTATACCACACACTCCAACAACCCCCCAACCTGAACTATCCCCCACCTCAACTACCCCCCACACTCCAACTACCCCCCCACGCTACAACTACCCCCAACCCAACTATCTTCCAAACTCCAACTACCCCCACACTCCAACAAACCCCAACATCAACTACCCCCACACTCCAACTACTCCCCACACTCCAACTACTCCCCACACTCCCACTATACCCCCCACCTCAACTACTCCCCACACTCCAACAACCACCCAACATCAAATATCCCCATCACCTCAACTACCCCCCACACTCCAACAACCCCCCACACTCCAATGACACCACACACTCCAACTCCCCCCAACCTCAACTACCCCCATACTCCAACAATACCCCCACACTCCAACTACTGCCCACACTCCAACTACTCCCCACACTCCAACAATCCCCCCACCTCAACTACTCCCCACACTCCAACAACCCCCCAACCTCAACTATCCCCCCACCTCAACTACTGCCCGCACTCCAACAACCCCCCAACCTCAACTATCCCCTCACCTTAACAACACCCCACACTCCAAATAGTCCCCACATTCCAACAAAACCCAACCTCAACTATCCCCCCACCTCAACTACCCCACACACTCCAACCCCCCACACTCCAACTACACCCCACACTGCAACTACCCCCACAGTCCAACTACCCCCCACACTCCAATTAACCCCAACCTCAACTATCCCACAAACTCCAACTACCCCCACACTCCAACAACACTCCAACATCAACTACCCCCCACACGCCAATTACACCACACACTCCAACTCCCCCCAACCTCAACTACCACCACACTCCAACAACCCCCCACACTCCAACTACTGCCCACACTCCAACTACTCCCCACACTCCAACAAACCCCCAACCTCAACTATCCCCCCACCTCAACTACTGCCCGCACTCCAACAACCCCCCAACCTCAACTATCCCCTCACCTTAACAACCCGCCACAATCCAACTAGTCCCCACATTCCAACAAACCCCAACCTCAACTATCCCCCCACCTCAACTACCCCACACACTCCAACCCCCCACACTCCAACTACACCCCACAGTGCAACTACCCCCACACTCCAACTACCCCCCACACTCCAACTAACCCCAACCTCAACTATCCCCCAAACTCCAACTACCCCCACACTCCAACAACACTCCAACATCAACTACCCCCCACACTCCAATCCCTCAACCTCAACTATCCCCCCACCTCAACTACCCCTCCACACTCCAACTACCCCCCACACTCCAACTACCCCCATACTCCAACTACCCCACAACCTCAACTATCCCCCCACCTCAACTACCCCCCACACTCCAACAACCCCCCAACCTCAACTATGCCCCACTTCATTTATCTCCTACACTCCAACAACCCCCAACCTCAACTATCCCCCACTTCAACTACCCCCCACACTCCAACAACTCCCCAACCTCAACTATCTCCCACCTCAACTACCACCCACACTCCAACAGCCCCCCAACATCAACTATTCTCCCACCTCAACAACCCCCCACACTCCAACTAGCTCCCACATTCCACCAAACCCCAACCTCAAATATCCCCCCACCTCAACTACCCCACACACTCCAACAACACCCCACACTCCAACTACATCACACACTCCAACTCCCCCCAAGCTCAACTACCCCCCACACTCCAACAACCCCCCACACTCCAACTACTGTCCACACTCCAACTACTCCCCACAATCCAACAATCCTCCCACCTCAACTACCACCCACATTCCAACAATCCCCGCACCTCAACTACCCCCCACACTCCAACAACCCCCCACACTCCAACTACACCCCACACTCCAACTACTCCCCACACTCCAACAACCCCCCACACTCCTACTACTCCCCACACTCCAACTACTCCCCACACTCCCACTATCCCCCCACCTCAACTACCCCCCACACTCCAACAACCCCCCAACCTCAAATATCCCCCACCACAACTACCCCACACACTCCAACAACCCCCCACACTCCAACTACACCGCACACTCCAACTACGCCCAACCTCAAATATCCCCCCACCTCAACTACCCCACACACTCCAACAACACCCCACACTCCAACTACATCACACACTCCAACTCCCCCCAAGCTCAACTACCCCCCACACTCCAACAACCCCCCACACTCCAACTACTGTCCACACTCCAACTACTCCCCACAATCCAACAATCCTCCCACCTCAACTACCACCCACATTCCAACAATCCCCGCACCTCAACTACCCCCCACACTCCAACAACCCCCCACACTCCAACTACACCCCACACTCCAACTACTCCCCACACTCCAACAACCCCCCACACTCCTACTACTCCCCACACTCCAACTACTCCCCACACTCCCACTATCCCCCCACCTCAACTACCCCCCACACTCCAACAACCCCCCAACCTCAAATATCCCCCACCACAACTACCCCACACACTCCAACAACCCCCCACACTCCAACTACACCGCACACTCCAACTACGCCCAACCTCAACTATCCCCCCACCTCAACTACCCCCCACACTCCAACTCCCCCCATACTCCAACTACCCCACAAACTCAACTACCCCCCCACACTCCAACAACCCCCCACACTCCAACAATCCCCCACACTCCAACAACCCTCCACACTCCAACAACCCTCCACAGTCCAACTGCCCCCCACACTCCAACTACCCCCCACACTCCAACAATCCCCAACCTCAACTACCCCCCACATGCCAACTAACCCCAACCTCAACTATCCCCCAAACTCCAACTACCCCCAAACTCCAACAATCCCCCAACCTCAACTATCCCCCCTCCTCAACAACCCACTACACTCCAGCTAGCCCCCACACTCCAACTACCCCCCAACCTGAACTATCCCCCACTTCAACTAACCCCACACTCCAACTACCCCCCCCACACTCCAACTACCCCCAACCCAACTATCTTCCAAACTCCAACTACCCCCACACTCCAACAAACCCCAACATCAACTACCCCCACACCTCAACTACCCCCCACACTCCAACTAGCCCCCACACTCCAACTACACCCCAACCTCAACTATCCCCCCACCTCAACTATCCCCCAACATCAACTACCACCACACTCCAACAACCCCCCAACCTCAACTATCCCCCCACACTCCAACTACCCCCCACACTCCAACAACACCCCACACTCCAAAAAACCCCCACACTCCAACTACCCCTCACACTCCAACTACCCCCAACCTCAACTATCCCCCAAACTCCAACTAACCCTACACTCCAACTACCCCCAACATCAACTACCCCCACACTCCAACAACCCCCCAACCTCAGCTATCCCCCCGCCTCAACTACCCCCAGACTCCAACTACCCCCCACACTCCAACAACACCCCACACTCCAACAACCCCCCACACTCCAACTACCCCCTAACCTCAACTATCCCCCACCTCAACTACCCCCCATACTCCAACTATCCCCCCACCTCAACTACCCCCCACACTCCAACTACCCCCAACCTCAACTATCCCCCCACCTCAACTACCCCCCAAACTCCAACTCCCCCCATACTCCAACTACCCCACAAACTCAACTACCCCCCCACACTCCAACAACCCCCCACACTCCAACAATCCCCCACACTCCAACAACCCTCCACACTCCAACAACCCTCCACAGTCCAACTGCCCCCCACACTCCAACTACCCCCCACACTCCAACAATCCCCAACCTCAACTACCCCCCACATGCCAACTAACCCCAACCTCAACTATCCCCCAAACTCCAACTACCCCCAAACTCCAACAATCCCCCAACCTCAACGATCCCCCCTCCTCAACAACCCACTACACTCCAACTAGCCCCCACACTCCAACTACCCCCCAACCTGAACTATCCCCCACCTCAAGTACCCCCCACACTCCAACTACCCCCCACCCACACTCCAACTACCCCCAACCCAACTATCTTCCAAACTCCAACTACCCCCACACTCCAACAAACCCCAACATCAACTACCCCCACACCTCAACTACCCCCCACACTCCAACTAGCCCCCACACTCCAACTACACCCCAACCTCAACTATCCCCCCACCTCAACTATCCCCCAACATCAACTACCACCACACTCCAACAACCCCCCAACCTCAACTATCCCCCCACACTCCAACTACCCCCCACACTCCAACAACACCCCACACTCCAAAAAACCCCCACACTCCAACTACCCCTCACACTCCAACTACCCCCAACCTCAACTATCCCCCAAACTCCAACTAACCCTACACTCCAACTACCCCCAACATCAACTACCCCCACACTCCAACAACCCCCCAACCTCAGCGATCCCCCCGCCTCAACTACCCCCCAGACTCCAACTACCCCCCACACTCCAACAACCCCCCACACTCCAACAACCCCCCACACTCCAACTACCCCCTAACCTCAACTATCCCCCACCTCAACTACCCCCCATACTCCAACTATCCCCACACTCCAACTACCCCTCACACTCCAACTACCCCCCACACTCCAACAACCCCCAACCTCAACTACCCCCCACACTCCAACTACACCCAACCTCAACTATCCCCCATACTCCAACTACCCACACACTCCAACAACCCCCCAACATCTACTACCCTCACACTCCAACAATCCCCCAACCTCAACTATCCCCCCACCTCAACTATCCCCCACACTGCAACTACCCCCTACACTCCAACAACCCACCAACCTCAACTATCCCCCACACTCCAACTACCCCCAACCTCAACTATCCCCCAAACTCCAACTACCCCCAACATCAACTACCCCCACACTCCAACTCCCCCCATACTCCAACTACCCCACAAACTCAACTTTCCCCCCGCACTCCAACAACCCCCCACACTCCAACAACCCCCCACACTCCAACAACCCTCCACACTCCAACAACCCTCCACAGTCCAACTGCCCCCCACACTCCAACTACCCCCCACACTCCAACAATCCCCAACCTCAACTACCCCCCACATGCCAATTAACCCCAACCTCAACTATCCCCCAAACTCCAACTACCCCCAAACTCCAACAATCCCCCAACCTCAACTATCCCCCCTCCTCAACAACCCACTACACTCCAACTAGCCCCCACACTCCAACAACCCCCCAACATGAACTATCCCCCACCTCAACTACAACCCCCACTCCAACTACCCCCCCACGCTCCAACTACCCCCAACCCAACTATCTTCCAAACTCCAACTACCCCCAACATCAACTACCCCCACACTCCAACTACTCCCCACACTCCAACTACTCCCCACACTCCCACTATACCCCCCACCTCAACTACTCCCCACACTCCAACAACCACCCAACATCAAATATCCCCATCACCTCAACTACCCCCCATTCTCCAACAACCCCCCACACTCAAATTACACCACACACTCCAACTCCCCCCAGCCTCAACTACCCCCACACTCCAACAACCCCCCACACTCCAACTACTACCCACACTCCAACTATTCCCCACACTCCAACAATCCCCCAACCTCAACTACTCCCCACACTCCAACAACCCCCCAACCTCAACTATCCCCCCACCTCAACTACTGCCCGCACTCCAACAACCCCCCAACCTCAACTATCCCCTCACCTCAACAACCCCCCACACTCCAACTAGTCCCCACATTCCAACAAACCCCAACCTCAACTATCCCCCCACCTCAACTACCCCACACACTCCAACCCCCCACACTCCAACTACACCCCACACTGCAACTACCCCCACACTCCAACTACCCCCCACACTCCAACTAACCCCAACCTCAACTATCCCCCAAACTCCAACTACCCCCACACTCCAACAACACTCCAACATCAACTACCCCCCAAACTCCAATCCCCCAACCTCAACTATCCCCCCACCTCAACTACCCCTCCACACTCCAACTACCCCCCACACTCCAACTACCCCCATACTCCAACTACCCCACAACATCAACTATCCCCCCACCTCAACTACCCCCCACACTCCAACAACCCCCCAACCTCAACTATGCCCCACTTCACCTACCTCCTACACTCCAACAACCCCCAACCTCAACTATCCCCCAACATCAACTACCACCACACTCCAACAACCCCCCAACCTCAACTATCCCCCCACACTCCAACAACCCCCCACACTCCAACAACACCCCACACTCCAAAAAACCCCCACACTCCAACTACACCTCACACTCCAACTACCCCCAACCTCAACTATCCCCCAAACTCCAACTAACCCTACACTCCAACTACCCCCAACATCAACTACCCCCACACTCCAACAACCCCCCAACCTCAGCTATCCCCCCGCCTCAACTACCCCCCAGACTCCAACTACCCCCCACACTCCAACAACACCCCACACTCCAACAACCCCCCACACTCCAACTACCCCCTAACCTCAACTATCCCCCACCTCAACTACCCCCCATACTCCAACTATCCCCCCACCTCAACTACCCCCCACACTCCAACTACCCCCCACACTCCAACAACCCCCAACCTCAACTATCCCCCACACTCCAACTACACCCAACCTCAACTATCCCCCATACTCCAACTACCCACACACTCCAACAACCCCCCAACATCTACTACCCTCACACTCCAACAATCCCCCAACCTCAACTATCCCCCCACCTCAACTATCCCCCACACTCCAACTACTCCCTACACTCCAACAACCCACCAACCTCAACTATCCTCCACACTCCAACTACCCCCAACCTCAACTATCCCCCAAACTCCAACTACCCCCAACATCAACTACCCCCACACTCCAACTCCCCCCATACTCCAACTACCCCACATACTCAACTACCCCCCCACACTCCAACAACCCCCCACACTCCAACAACCCCCCACACTCCAACAACCCTCCACACTCCAACAACCCTCCACAGTCCAACTGCCCCCCACACTCCAACTACCCCCCACACTCCTACAATCCCCAACCTCAACTACCCCCCACATGCCAATTAACCCCAACCTCAACTATCCCCCAAACTCCAACTACCCCCAAACTCCAACAATCCCCCAACCTCAACTATCCCCCCTCCTCAACAACCCACTACACTCCAACTAGCCCCCACACTCCAACAACCCCCCAACCTGAACTATCCCCCACCTCAACTACACCCCCCACTCCAACTACCCCCCCACGCTCCAACTACCCCCAACCCAACTATCTTCCAAACTCCAACTACCCCCAACATCAACTAGCCCCACACTCCAACTACTCCCCACACTCCAACTACTCCCCACACTCCCACTATACCCCCCACCTCAACTACTCCCCACACTCCAACAACCACCCAACATCAAATATCCCCATCACCTCAACTACCCCCCACACTCAAATTACACCACACACTCCAACTCCCCCCAACCTCAACTACCCCCACACTCCAACAACCCCCCACACTCCAACTACTGCCCACACTCCAACTACTCCCCACACTCCAACAATCCCCCCACCTCAACTACTCCCCACAATCCAACAACCCCCCAACCTCAACTATCCCCCCACCTCAACTACTGCCCGCACTCCAACAACCCCCCAACCTCAACTATCCCCTCACCTCAACAACCCCCCACACTCCAACTAGTCCCCACATTCCAACAAACCCCAACCTCAACTATCCCCCCACCTCAACTACCCCACACACTCCAACCCCCCACACTCCAACTACACCCCACACTGCAACTACCCCCACACTCCAACTACCCCCCACACTCCAACTAACCCCAACCTCAACTATCACCCAAACTCCAACTACCCCCACACTCCAACAACACTCCAACATCAACTACCCCCCACACTCCAATCCCCCAACCTCAACTATCCCCCAACCCCAACTACCCCTCCACACTCCAACTAACCCCCAAACTCCAACTACCCCCATACTCCAACTACCCCACAACCACAACTATCCCCCCACCTCAACTACCCCCCACACTCCAACAACCCCCCAACCTCAACTATGCCCCACTTCACCTACCTCCTACACTCCAACAACCCCCACCTCAACTACCCCCCACACTCCAACAAGTTCCCACACTCCAACTACTCCCCACACTCCAACTACTCCCCACACTCCAACAACCCCCCACACTCCAACTACTCCCCACACTCCAACTACTCCCCACACTCCCACTATCCCCCCACCTCAACTACCCCCACACTCCAACAACCCCCCAACCTCAAATATCCCCCACCTCAACTACCCCACACACTCCAACAACCCCCCACACTCCAACTATACCACACACTCCAACTACCCCCAACCTCAACTATCCCCCCACCTCAACTACCCCCCAAACTCCAACTCCCCCCATACTCCAACTACCCCACAAACTCAACTACCCCCCCACACTCCAACAACCCCCCACACTCCAACAATCCCCCACACTCCAACAACCCTCCACACTCCAACAACCCTCCACAGTCCAACTGCCCCCCACACTCCAACTACCCCCCACACTCCAACAATCCCCAACCTCAACTACCCCCCACATGCCAACTAACCCCAACCTCAACTATCCCCCAAACTCCAACTACCCCCAAACTCCAACAATCCCCCAAGCTCAACGATCCCCCCTCCTCAACAACCCACTACACTCCAACTAGCCCCCACACTCCAACTACCCCCCAACCTGAACTATCCCCCACCTCAAGTACCCCCCACACTCCAACTACCCCCCACCCACACTCCAACTACCCCCAACCCAACTATCTTCCAAACTCCAACTACCCCCACACTCCAACAAACCCCAACATCAACTACCCCCACACCTCAACTACCCCCCACACTCCAACTAGCCCCCACACTCCAACTACACCCCAACCTCAACTATCCCCCCACCTCAACTATCCCCCAACATCAACTACCACCACACTCCAACAACCCCCCAACCTCAACTATCCCCCCACACTCCAACTACCCCCCACACTCCAACAACACCCCACACTCCAAAAAACCCCCACACTCCAACTACCCCTCACACTCCAACTACCCCCAACCTCAACTATCCCCCAAACTCCAACTAACCCTACACTCCAACTACCCCCAACATCAACTACCCCCACACTCCAACAACCCCCCAACCTCAGCGATCCCCCCGCCTCAACTACCCCCCAGACTCCAACTACCCCCCACACTCCAACAACCCCCCACACTCCAACTACCCCCTAACCTCAACTATCCCCCACCTCAACTACCCCCCATACTCCAACTATCCCCACACTCCAACTACCCCTCACACTCCAACTACCCCCCACACTCCAACAACCCCCAACCTCAACTACCCCCCACACTCCAACTACACCCAACCTCAACTATCCCCCATACTCCAACTACCCACACACTCCAACAACCCCCCAACATCTACTACCCTCACACTCCAACAATCCCCCAACCTCAACTATCCCCCCACCTCAACTATCCCCCACACTCCAACTACCCCCTACACTCCAACAACCCACCAACCTCAACTATCCCCCACACTCCAACTACCCCCAACCTCAACTATCCCCCAAACTCCAACTACCCCCAACATCAACTACCCCCACACTCCAACTCCCCCCATACTCCAACTACCCCACAAACTCAACTTTCCCCCCGCACTCCAACAACCCCCCACACTCCAACAACCCCCCACACTCCAACAACCCCCCACACTCCAACAACCCCAACATCAACTACCCCCACACTCCAACTACCCCCACACTCCAACTACTCCCCACACTTCAACTACTCCCCACACTCCCACTATACCCCCCACCTCAACTACTCCCCACACTCCAACAACCACCCAACATCAAATATCCCCATCACCTCAACTACCCCCCACACTCCAACAACCCCCCACACTCAAATTACACCACACACTCCAACTCCCCCCAACCTCAACTACCCCCACACTCCAACAACCCCCCACACTCCAACTACTGCCCACACTCCAACTACTCCCCACACTCCAACAATCCCCCCACCTCAACTACTCCCCACACTCCAACAACCCCCCAACCTCAACTATCCCCCCACCTCAACTGCTGCCCGCACTCCAACAACCCCCCAACCTCAACTATCCCCTCACCTCAACAACCCCCCACACTCCAACTAGTCCCCACATTCCAACAAACCCCAACCTCAACTATCCCCCCACCTCAACTACCCCACACACTCCAACCCCCCACACTCCAACTACACCCCACACTGCAACTACCCCCACACTCCAACTACCCCCCACACTCCAACTAACCCCAACCTCAACTATCCCCCAAACTCCAACTACCCCCACACTCCAACAACACTCCAACATCAACTACCCCCCACACTCCAATCCCCCAACCTCAACTATCCCCCCACCTCAACTACCCCTCCACACTCCAACTACCCCCCACACTCCAACTACCCCCATACTCCAACTACCCCACAACCTCAACTATCCCCCCACCTCAACTACCCCCCACACTCCAACAACCCCCAACCTCAACTATCCCCCACTTCAACTACCCCCCACACTCCAACAACTCCCCAACCTCAACTATCTCCCCACCTCAACTACCACCCACACTCCAACAGCCCCCCAACCTCAACTATTCTTCCACCTCAACAACCCCCCACACTCCAACTAGCTCCCACATTCCACCAAACCCCAACCTCAAATATCCCCCCACCTCAACTACCCCACACACTCCAACAACACCCCACACTCCAACTACATCACACACTCCAACTCCCCCCAACCTCAACTACCCCCTACACTCCAACAACCCCCCACACTCCAACTACTCCCCACACTCCAACTACTCCCCACACTCCAACAACCCCCCACACTCCAACTACTCCCCACACTCCAACTACTCCCCACACTCCCACTATCCCCCCACCTCAACTACCCCTCACACTCCAACAACCCCCCAACCTCAAATATCCCCCACCTCAACTACCCCACACACTCCAACAACCCCTCACACTCCAACTACACCACACACTCCAACTACCCCCAACCTCAACTATCCCCCCACCTCAACTACCCCCCACACTCCAACTCCCCCCATACTCCAACTACCTCACAAACTCAACTACACCCCCACACTCCAACAACCACCCACACTCCAACAACCCCCCACACTCCAACAACCCTCCACACTCCAACAACCCTCCACAGTCCAACTACCCCCCACACTCCAACTACCCCCCACACTCCTACAATCCCCAACCTCAACTACCCCCCACATGCCAACTAACCCCTACCTCAACTATCCCCCAAACTCCAACTACCCCCAAACTCCAACAATCCCCCAACCTCAACTATCCCCCCTCCTCAACAACCCACTACACTCCAGCTAGCCCCCACACTCCAACTACCCCCCAACCTGAACTATCCCCCACCACAACTACCCCCCCACACTCCAACTACCCCCCCACGCTCCAACTACCCCCAACCCAACTATCTTCCAAACTCCAACTACCCCCACACTCCAACAAACCCCAACATCAACTACCCCCACACCTCAACTACCCCCCACACTCCAACTAGCCCCCACACTCCAACTACACCCCAACCTCAACTATCCCCCCACCTCAACTATCCCCCAACATCACCTACCACCACACTCCAACAACACCCCAACCTCAACTATCCCCCCACACTCCAACTACCCCCCCACACTCCAACAACACCCCACACTCCAAAAACCCCCCACACTCCAACTACCCCTCACACTCCAACTACCCCCAACCTCAACTATCCCCCAAACTCCAACTAACCCTACACTCCAACTACCCCCAACATCAACTACCCCACACTCCAACAACCCCCCAACCTCAGCTATCCCCCCACCTCAACTACCCCCCAGACTCCAACTACCCCCCACACTCCAACAACCCCCCACACTCCAACTACCCCCTAACCTCAACTATCTCCCACCTCAACTACCCCCCAGACTCCAACTATCCCCACACTCCAACTACCCCCCACACTCCAACTACCCCCCACACTCCAACAACCCCCAACCTCAACTACCCCCCACACTCCAACTACACCCAACCTCAACTATCCCCCATACTCCAACTACCCACACACTCCAACAACCCCCCAACATCTACTACCCCCACACTCCAACAATCCCCCAACCTCAACTATCCCCCCACCTCAACTATCCCCCACACTCCAACTACCCCCTACACTCCAACAACCCGCCAACCTCAACTATCCCCCACATTCCAACTACCCCCAACCTCAACTATCTCCCAAACTCCAACTACCCCCAACATCAACTACCCCCACACTCCAAGAACACCCCAAACTCAGCTGTCCCCCGCCTCAACTACCTCCCACACTCCAACTACCCCACAACCTCAACTATCCCCCACCTCAACTGCCCCCCACACTCCAACTACCCCCTAACCTCAACTATCCCCCACCTCAACTACCCCCCACACTCCAACTACCCCCACACTCTTACAACCCCCACACTCCAACTACCCCCAACCTCAACTACCCACCACACTCCATCTACACCCAACCTCAACTATCCGTCATACTCCAACTACCCCCACACTCCAACAACCCCGCAACATCTACTACCCCCACACTCCAACAATCCCCCAACCTCAACTATCCCCCAACATCTACTACCACCACACGCCAACAACCCCCCAACCTCAACTATCCCCCCACACTCCAACTACCCTCCACACTCCAACAACCCTCCACACTCCAAAAACCCCCCACATTCCAACTACCCCCCACACTCCAACTACCCCCAACCTCAACTCTCCCCCAAACTCCAACTAACCCTACACTCCAACTACCCCCAATCTCAACTATCCACCAAACTCCAACTAACCCTACACTCCAACTACCCCCAACATCAACTACCCCACACTCCGACAACCCCCCAACCTCAGCTATCCCCCGCCTCAACTACCCCCCACACTCCAACTACCCACAACCTCAACTATCCCCCACCTCAACTACCCCCCAGACTCCAACTACCCCCACACTCCAACAACCCCCCACACTCCAACTACCCCCTAACCTCAACTATCCCCCACCTCAACTACCCCCCACACTCCAACTATCCCCACACTCCAACTACCCCCCACACTCCAACTACCCCCCACACTCCAACTACCCCCCACACTCCAACTACCCCCAACCTTAACTACCCCCCACACTCCAACTACACCCAACCTCAACTATCCCCCATACTCCAACTACCCCCACACTCCAACAACCCTCCAACATCTACTACCCCCACACTCCAACAATCCCCCAACCTCAACTATCCCCCCACCTCAACTATCCCCCACACTCCAACTACCCCCAACCTCAATTATCCCCCAAACACCAACTAACCCCAACCTTAACTATCCCCCCATCTCAACTATCCCCCATCTCCAATTACACTCCCACCCTCCGACTAGCCCACCAACCTCTACCCCACCAAACACCCAACTACACCCCTACCCTCCAACTACACCCCTACCACCGACTAACCCAGTGCCTGACTACCCAACCTCTTGACGACCCTCCCACCCACCCCGGCTACCGCAGCCCCCGACAAAGCCCAGCCCCCAGACATACCCCACACCTCTACCTCACCGACCCACAACTAGCCCTACTCTCCAGGTTACCCACCATCCTATCCCACAACATCAACTACCCCCACATTCCAACTATCCCCCAACCTCGAATACCCCCCACACTCAACTACCTCCCCAAACTCCAACTACCACCTCAACCTCGACTACCCCCTCAACCTCCATTTCGAATTACACTCCCACCCTCCAACTAGCCCACCAACCTCTACCCCACTAGACACTCAACTAACCCCCCCCCCCCCCCCGCACACTTTGGATACCCACCCAACCCTGGCTATCTCACCAAACCCCCAACTGCCCCACCCCTCGACTACCCACCCAACCTTACTACCCCTCAAACACTCAACTACCCCTCAAACACTCAACTACCCCCCAAACCCTCAACTACCACCCAAATCCTCAACTGCCACCCCACTCTCTGAGTACCCCCCACCCTCCGACTACCCCCACCCTCTGAGTACCCCCCACCCTCTGACTACCCCCACATCCCCGACAACCCCCCAACATCCAACAGCCCCACCCAACCCTGACTACCCCGCCATCTGCACCCCACCTGACTAATCTCCCAACACCCCCCACTAGACCCCCCAACTCCCCACTGGCCACCCTCCCAATTCTGCAACTAAGCTCCCATCCTGTGACTACTCACCCAAACACACAGCTAACCCCCACTCTCCTAGCCCTTCACTACCCCACCCCTCCGACAAACCCCAGTCCCTGAATAAGCCCTCACTGCTCTCCAGCTCGCCCCACCGAGTATCCCCCACCCCCTGACTACCCTCCACCGCCCGACTATCCTCTACCACCCTGACTACGCCCCACCATTGACCAACATCCACCCCTCTGACAATACCTCAACCCCCCAATTAGCCCCTTCCCCCTGACTATCCCCTGACCCACCGACTGCCACAATTAACCGGCCAACAATCCCACTGACCACCAAATGACCATGACACATCTGAACTCCTCCCATTGACCACCACCTCCACTTCACACACCGCACCCACCACCACCACCCCCCCCCCACCACCAACCCCCTTCCCCAGACCTCCACTCGCATCCTACACTCTTTCCCTCAACCCGGTTTCTCAAAGTATCTGGAGGATTAGACTGAACCGCTCCACGGCTGCTGTGTTGGGAAGCCGGGGGTGAAAGATGCAACGGCGTTTCAGTGTAAGTAAAAGGAAAGGGCAGGAAGCAGAAACTAATCCACTCTCCATGGAAGGTTCCTGTTTCCCTGATCCATTCTCCCCTCAGTAACTAGGTGTAACTGGTCTGCAAAAACAGCAGAGGACGCTGCTCCCTGGCAAATGAACACAGATTATCCCCACCGACAGGCTGTCCACTGTGCAGCCTGTCCATAGTGCAGACTGTCAAGAGTGTAGCCTAACCACAGAGCAGCTTGACCCCAGTGCAGTCAGTCCACAGTGCAGTCGTTTCAACAGTGAAGTCCCTCCACAGTGCAGTCCATCCACGGTGCATTTCTTACACATTGCAGTATGTCCACAGTGCAATCAGTGCACATGCAGACTGTCCACAGTTCAGTCTTTCCACAGTGCAGTCTGTCTAAAGTGCAGACTGTCCACAGTGCAGTTTTTCCACAATGCAGTCCATCCCCAGTGCAGACAGTCCACAGTGCAGACTGTCCACAGAGCAGACTGTCCACAGAGCAGACTGTCCACAGTGCAGACTGTCCACATTGCAGTCTGTCCACAGTGCAGTCTGTCACAGAGCAGTCTGTCCTCAGTGCAGCCTGACCACAGTGCAGTCAATCCACAAAGCAGTCTATCCCCAGTGCAGACAGTCCACAGTGCAGACTGTCCACAGTGCAGTCTGTACAAAGTACAGTCTGTCCACAGGGCAGTCTGTCCAAACTGCAGTCTGTCCACAGAGCAGTCTGTCCACAGTGTAGTCTGTCCACAGAGCAGTCTGCCAAAGTGCAGTCTGTCCACAGTGCAGTCTGTCCACAGAGCAGACTGTCCACAGTGCACTCTGTCCACAGTGCAGTCTGTCCACAGTGCAGTCTGCCCACAGAGCAGACTGTCCACAGTGCAGTCTGACCACAGTGCAGTCTGTCCACCCTTCTGTCAGTCCACAGTGCAGTCCGTTCACAGTGCAGTCTGTCCGCAGTGCAGTCTGTCCACAGTGCAGTCTGTCCACAGTGCAGTCTGACCACAGTGCAGTCTGTCCACCCTTCTGTCTGTCCACAGTGCAGTCAGTCCACAGTACAGTTTTTCCACAGTGCACTCTGTCCACAGTGCAGTCTGTCCACAGTGCAGTCTGTCCACAGTGCAGTCTGTCCACAGTGCAGTCGGTCCACAGTGCAGTCTGACCACAGTGCAGTCAGTCCACAGTACAGTTTTTCCACAGTGCACTATGTCCACAGTGCAGTCTGTCCACAGTGCAGTCTGTCCACAGTGCAGTCTGACCACAGTGCAGTCTGTCCAGAGTGCAGTCTGTCCACCCATCTGTCTGTCCACAGTGCAGCCCGTTCACAGTGCAGTCTGTATACAGTGCAGTCTGTCCACATTGCAGTCTGTCCACATTGCAGACTATCCACAGTGCAGTCAGTCCACAGTACAGTTTTTCCACAGTGCAGTCTGTCCACTGTGCAGTCTGTCCACAGTGCAGTCTGTCCAAATTGCAGACTGTCCAAAGTGCAGTCTGTCCACAAAGCAGTCAATGCACAGTGCAGTGTATACACAGAGCAGACTGTCCACAATGCAGTCTGTCCAAAGTGCAGTCTGTCCCAATTGCAGACCTTCCACCATGCAGTCTGTCCAAATTGCAGTCTGTCTACAGTGCAGTCTGTCCACAGTGCATTCTGTCCACAGTGCTGTATGTCCGCAGAGCAGCCTGTGTGCAGTGCATGTGTCCAAAGTGCAGCCTGTTGACAGTGCAGTCAATCCAGAGCGCAGTGTGTCCACAGTGCAGCCATTCTGCAGTGGCATCTAACCCAGTGTAGATGGTCCACAGTGCAGGCTGTTCACAGTGCAGCCTGTCCACAGAGCAGTCTGTCCACAGTGCAGTCTATCCACAGTGCTGTCTGTCCACAGTGCAGTCTGTCCACAGTGCAGTCTGTCCACAGTGCAGTCTATCCACAGTGCTGTCTGTCCACAGTGCAGTCTGTCCACAGTGCAGTCTGTCCACAGTGCGGTCTGTCCAAAGTGCAGTCTGTCCACAGTGCAGTCTATCCACAGTGCGGTCTGTCCACAGTGCAGTCTGTCCACAGTGCAGTCTATCCACAGTGCAGTCTGTCCACAGTGCGGTCTGTCCAAATTGCAGTCTATCCACAGTGCAGTCTGTCCACAGTGCAGTCTGTCCACAGTGCAGTCTGTCCACAGTGCAGTCTGTCCACAGTGCATTCATTCCACAGTGCAGCCTGTCTGCAGTGGCATCTAACCCAGTGTAGACGGTCCACAGTGCTGTCTATCCACAGTGCTGTCTGTCCACAGTGCGGTCTGTCCACAGTGCAGTCTGTCCACAGTGCAGTCTATCCACAGTGCGGTCTGTCCACAATGCAGTCTGTCCACAGTGCAGTCTATCCACAGTGCAGTCTGTCCACAGTGCGGTCTGTCCAAATTGCAGTCTATCCACAGTGCAGTCTGTCCACAGTGCAGTCTGTCCACAGTGCATTCATTCCACAGTGCAGCCTGTCTGCAGTGGCATCTAACCCAGTGTAGACGGTCCACAGTGCAGTCTGCCACGTTTCAGCCTGTCCACAGTGCAGTCTGTCCACAGTGCAGTCTGTCCACAG
Source organism: Isurus oxyrinchus (assembly GCA_026770705.1). NCBI lineage: Eukaryota > Metazoa > Chordata > Chondrichthyes > Lamniformes > Lamnidae > Isurus > Isurus oxyrinchus. The sequence continues at coordinate 351,448 of JANJGN010000459.1, read as the reverse complement.
TGCATTCATTCCACAGTGCAGCCTGTCTGCAGTGGCATCTAACCCAGTGTAGACGGTCCACAGTGCAGTCTGCCACGTTTCAGTCTGTCCACAGTGCAGTCTGTCCACAGTGCAGATTTTCCACAGTGCAGACTGTCCACATTGCAGCCTGACCACAGTGCAGTCTATCCACAATGCAGTCTAACTCCAGTGCAGACAGTACACAGTGCAGACTGTCCACAGAGCAGTCTGCCAAAGTGCAGGTCTGTCTACAGTGCAGTCTGTCCACAGAGCAGACTGTCCACAGTGCAGTCTGTACACAGAGCAGACTGTCCACAGTGCAGTCTGTCCACAGTGCAGTCTGTCCACAGTGCAGACTGTCCACATTGCAAACTGTCCACAGTGCAGTCTGTCCACAGTGCAGTCTGTCCACAGTGCAGTCTGTCCACAGTGCAGTCTGTCCACAATACAATCTGTCTAAAGTGCAGTCTGTCACACAGCAGTCTGTCCACAATGCAGACTGACCACAGTGCAGTCAATCCACAAAGCAGACTATCCCGAGTGCAGACAGTCCACAGTGCAGACTGTCCACAGTGCAGTCTGTACAAAGTGCAGTCTGTCTACAGGGCAGTCTGTCCAAAGTGCAGTCTGTCCACAGAGCAGACTGTCCACAATGCAGTCTGTCCACAGAGCAGTCAGCCAAAGTGCAGACTGTCCACAATGCAGTCTGTCCACAGAGCAGACTGTCCACAGTGCAGTCTGTCCAAAGTGCAGTCTGTCCACAGTGCAGAGTGTCCACAGTGCAGTCTGACCAGAGTGCAGTCTGTCCACAGTGCAGTCTGTCCACAGTGCAGTCAGTCCAAAGTACAGTCTGTCCACAGTGCATTCAATCCACAGTGCAGTGTATCCACAGAGCAGTCTGTCCACAGTGCAGTCTGTCCAAATTGCAGTCAGTCCACTGTGCAGTCTGTCCACTGTGCAGTCTGTCCACGGTGCAGTCTGTCCACAGTGCAGTCTGTCCACAGAGCAGTCTGTCCACTGAGCAGTCTGTCCACAATGCAGTCTGTCCACCCTTCTGTCTGTCCACATTGCAGTCCGTTCACAGTGCAGTCTGTCCACAGTGCAGTCTGTGCACAGTGCAGTCTGACCACAGTGCAGTCTGTCCAGAGTGCAGTCTGTCCACCCTTCTGTCTGTCCACAGTGCAGTCCGTTCACAGTGCAGACTGTCCACAGTGCAGTCTGAACACAGTGCAGGCAATGCACAGTGCAGTGTATACACAGACCAGACTGTCCACAATGCAGTCTGTCCACAGTGCAGACTGTCCCAATTGCAGACTTTCAACCATGCAGACTGTCCAAATTGCAGCCTGTCCAGAGTGCAGTCGGTCCACAGTGCAGTCTGTCCACAGTGCAGTCTGTCCAAATTGCAGTCTGTCCACAGTGCAGTCTGTCCACAGTGCAGTCTGTCCAAATGGCAGTCTGTCCGCAGTGCAGTCTGTCCACAGAGCAGTCTGTCCAGAGATCAGTCTGTCCACAGTGCAGTCTGTCCACAGTGCAGTCTGTCCACAGTGCAGTCTGTCCACAGTGCAGTCTGTCCACAGTGCAGTCTGTCCACAGTACAGTCTATCCACAGTATAGTCTGTCCACAGAGCAGTCTGTCCAGAGATCAGTCTGTCCACAGTGCAGTCTGTCCACAGTGCAGTCTGTCCAGAGATCAGTCTGCCAAAGTACAGTCTGTCCACAGTGCAGTCTGTCCACAGTGCAGTCTGTCCAGAGATCAGTCTGTCCACAGTGCAGTCTGTCGACAGTGCAGTCTGACCACAGTGCAGTCTGTCCGAAGTGCAGTATATCCACAGGGCAGTCTGCCCACAGTGCAGTCTGTCCATAGTGCAGTCTGTCCACATTGCAGTCTGTCCACAGTGCAGTCTGTCCACATTGCAGTCTGTCCACATTGCAGTCTGTCCACAGTGCAGTCTGTCCACAGTGCAGTCTGTCTATGGTGGAGACTCACCACAGTGGCACCTATCCCCAGTGCAGACAGGCCACAGTGCAGTCTGTACAAAGTGCAGTCTGTCCACAGAGCAGTCTGTCCACAATGCAGTCTGTCCACCCTTCTGTCTGTCCACACTGCAGTCTGTTCACAGTGCAGACTGTCCACAGTGCAGACTGTCCACAGTGCAGTCTGTTCACACAGCAGTCCATCCACAGTGCATTCTGTCATCAGTGCAGTCTGACAACAGTGGCATCAATCCCCGGTGCAGATGGACAGCAGTGCAGTCTGTCCACAGTGCAGTCTGTCCACAGTGCAGTCTGTCCCAGTTGCAGACCTTCCACCATGCAGTCTGTCCAAATTGCAGTCTGTCCACAGGGCAGTCTCTCCACAGTGCAGTCTGTCCAGAGATCAGTCTGTCCACAGTGCAGTCTGTCCACATTGCAGTCTGTCCACAGTGCAGTCTGTCCACAGTGCAGTCTGTCTATGGTGGAGACTGTCCACAGTGGCACCTATCCCCAGTGCAGACAGGCCACAGTGCAGTCTGTACAAAGTGCAGTCTGTCCACAGAGCAGTCTGTCCACAATGCAGTCTGTCCACCCTTCTGTCTGTCCACACTGCGGTCTGTTCACAGTGCAGACTGTCCACAGTGCAGACTGTCCACAGTGCAGTCTGTTCACACAGCAGTCCATCCACAGTGCATTCTGTCATCAGTGCAGTCTGACAACAGTGGCATCAATCCCCGGTGCAGATGGACAGCAGTGCAGTCTGTCCACAGTGCAGTCTGTCCACAGTGCAGTCTGTCCCAGTTGCAGACCTTCCACCATGCAGTCTGTCCAAATTGCAGTCTGTCCACAGGGCAGTCTCTCCACAGTGCAGTCTGTCCAGAGATCAGTCTGTCCACAGTGCAGTCTGTCCACAGTGCAGTCTGTCCAGAGATCAGTCTGCCAAAGTACAGTCTGTCCACAGTGCAGTTTGACCACAGTGCAGTCTGTCCACAGTGCAGTCTGTCCACAGTGCAGTCTGTACAGAGATCAGTCTGTCCACAGTGCAGTCAGTCGACATTGCAGTCTGACCACAGTGCAGTCTGTCCAAAGTGCAGTATATCCACAGGGCAGTCTGTCCACAGTGCAGTCTGTCCAAAGTGCAGTCTGTCCACAGTGCAGTCTGTCCACAGTGCAGTCTGTCCAAAGTGCAGTCTGTCCACAGTGCACTCTGTCCAAAGTGCAGTCTGTCCACAGTGCACTCTGTCCACAGTGCAGTCTGTCCACAGTGCAGTCCGTCCACAGAGCAGTCTGTCCACAGTGCAGTCTGTCCACAGTGCAGTCTGTCCACAGTGCAGTCTGTCCACTGTGCATTCTGTCCACAGTGCACTCTGTCCACAGTGCAGTCTGTCCACAGTGCAGTCTATCCACAGAGCAGACTTTACACAGTGCAATCTGTCCACAGTGCAGTCTGTCCACAGTGTAGTCTGACAACAGTGCAGCCTGTTGACAGTGCAGCCTGCTCTCAGTGCAGTCTGTCCCATGTGCCGTCTATCCACATTGCTGTATGTCCGCAGTGCAGACTGTCTGCAGTGGCATCTAACCCTGTGTAGACGGTCCACAGTGCAGGCTGTTCACAGTGCAGTCTGTTCAAACTGCAGTCTATCCACAGTGCAATCTGTCCACAATGTAGTCTGTCAACAGTGCAGACTTTCCACAATGCAGTTTGTCCACAGTGCAGCCTGACCACAGTGCAGTCTATCCACAATGTAGTCTATCCCCAGTGCAGACAGTCCACAGTGCAGACTGTCCACAGTGTAGTCTGTACAAAGTGCAGTCTGTCCACAGAGCAGTCTGTCCACAATGCAGACTGTCCACCCTTCTGTCCGTCCACAGATCAGTCTGTCCACCCTTCTGTCCGTTCACAGTGCAGTCTGTCCACAGTGCAGTCTGTCCACAGTGCAGTCTGACCACAGTGCAGTCTGTCCAGAGTGCAGTCTGTCCACCCTTCTGTCTGTCCACAGTGCAGTCTGTCCACAGTGCAGTCCATTCACAGTGCAGACTGTCCACAGTGCAGTCTGTCCAAAGTGCAGTATATCCACAGGGCAGTCTGCCCACAGTGCAGTCTGTCCATAGTGCAGTCTGTCCACATTGCAGTCTGTCCACAGTGCAGTCTGTCCACATTGCAGTCTGTCCACATTGCAGTCTGTCCACAGTGCAGTCTGTCCACAGTGCAGTCTGTCTATGGTGGAGACTGTCCACAGTGGCACCTATCCCCAGTGCAGACAGGCCACAGTGCAGTCTGTACAAAGTGCAGTCTGTCCACAGAGCAGTCTGTCCACAATGCAGTCTGTCCACCCTTCTGTCTGTCCACACTGCAGTCTGTTCACAGTGCAGACTGTCCACAGTGCAGACTGTCCACAGTGCAGTCTGTTCACACAGCAGTCCATCCACAGTGCATTCTGTCATCAGTGCAGGCTGACAACAGTGGCATCAATCCCCGGTGCAGATGGACAGCAGTGCAGTCTGTCCACAGTGCAGTCTGTCCACAGTGCAGTCTGTCCCAGTTGCAGACCTTCCACCATGCAGTCTGTCCAAATTGCAGTCTGTCCACAGGGCAGTCTCTCCTCAGTGCAGACTGTCCAGAGATCAGTCTGTCCACAGTGCAGTCTGTCCACAGTGCAGTCTGTCCAGAGATCAGTCTGCCAAAGTACAGTCTGTCCACAGTGCAGTTTGACCACAGTGCAGTCTGTCCACAGTGCAGTCTGTCCACAGTGCAGTCTGTACAGAGATCAGTCTGTCCACAGTGCAGTCAGTCGACATTGCAGTCTGACCACAGTGCAGTCTGTCCAAAGTGCAGTATATCCACAGGGCAGTCTGTCCACAGTGCAGTCTGTCCAAAGTGCAGTCTGTCCACAGCGCAGTCTGTCCACAGTGCAGTCTGTCCAAAGTGCAGTCTGTCCACAGTGCACTCTGTCCAAAGTGCAGTCTGTCCACAGTGCACTCTGTCCACAGTGCAGTCTGTCCACAGTGCAGTCCGTCCACAGAGCAGTCTGTCCACAGTGCAGTCTGTCCACAGTGCAGTCTGTCCACAGTGCAGTCTGTCCACAGTGCATTCTGTCCACAGTGCACTCTGTCCACAGTGCAGTCTGTCCACAGTGCAGTCTATCCACAGTGCAGTCTATCCACAGAGCAGACTTTACACAGGGCAATCTGTCCACAGTGCAGTCTGTCCACAGTGCAGTCTGTCCACAGTGCAGTCTATCCACAGAGCAGACTTTACACAGTGCAATCTGTCCACAGTGCAGCTTGTCCACAGTGTAGTCTGACAACAGTGCAGCCTGTTGACAGTGCAGCCTGCTCTCAGTGCAGTCTGTCCCATGTGCCGTCTATCCACAGTGCTGTATGTCCGCAGTGCAGACTGTCTGCAGTGGCATCTAACCCTGTGTAGACGGTCCACAGTGCAGGCTGTTCACAGTGCAGTCTGTTCAAACTGCAGTCAATCCACAGTGCAATCTGTCCACAATGTAGTCTGTCAACAGTGCAGACTTTCCACAATGCAGTTTGTCCACAGTGCAGCCTGACCACAGTGCAGTCTATCCACAATGTAGTCTATCCCCAGTGCAGACAGTCCACAGTGCAGACTGTCCACAGTGTAGTCTGTACAAAGTGCAGTCTGTCCACAGAGCAGTCTGTCCACAATGCAGACTGTCCACCGTTCTGTCCGTCCACAGATCAGTCTGTCCACCCTTCTGTCCGTTCACAGTGCAGTCTGTCCACAGTGCAGTCTGTCCACAGTGCAGTCTGACCACAGTGCAGTCTGTCCAGAGTGCACTCTGTCCACCCTTCTGTCTGTCCACAGTGCAGTCTGTCCACAGTGCAGTCCGTTCACAGTGCAGACTGTCCACAGTGCAGTCTGTTCACAGTGCAGTCCATCCACAGTGCATTCTGTCATCAGTGCAGTCTGACAACAGTGGCATCAATCCCCGATGCAGATGGACAACAGTGCAGTCTGTCCACAGTGCAGTCAATGCACAGTGCAGTGTATACACAGACCAGACTGTCCACAATGCAGTCTGTCCACAGTGCAGTCTGTCCAGAGTGCAGTCTGTGCACAGTGCAGTCAGTCCATAGCGCAGTCTGTGCACAGTGCAGTCTGTCCAAATTGCAGTCTGTCCAAATTGCATTCTGTCCAAATTGCAGTCTGTCCACAGTGCAGTCTGTCCACAGTGCAGTCTGTCCACAGTGCAGTCTGTCCATCCATCTGTCTGTCCACAGTGCAGTCTCTCCACAGTGCAGTCTGTCCACAGTGCATTCTGTCCATAGTGCAGTCTGTCCACAGTGCAGACTGTCCACAGTGCAGTCTGTCCACAGTGCAGTCTATCCTGAGTGCAGTCTATCCTCAGTGCAGCCTGTCCACAGTGCAGACAGTCCACAGTGCAATCTGTCCATAGTGCAGTCTGTCCACAGTGCAGTCTGTCCATAGTGCAGTCTGTCCACAGTGCAGTCTGTCCATAGTGCAGTCTGTCCACAGTGCAGTCTGTCCACAGAGCAGTCTGTCCACAATGTAGCCTGTCCGCAGTGCAGACCGTCCACAGTTCAGTCTGTCCACAGTGTAGCCTGTCCACAGAGCAGTCTGTCCACAATGCAGTCTGTCCACAGTGCAGTCAGTCCACAGTGCAGTCTGTCCACACAGCAGTCTATCCTCAGTGCAGTCTGTCCACAGTGCAGTCTGTCCATAGTGCAGTCTGTCCACAGTGCAGTCTGTCCACAGTGCAGTCTGTCCACACAGCAGTCTATCCTCAGTGCAGTATATCCACAGTGCAGTCTGTCTATAGTGCAGATTTTAAACAGTGAACAATAACAAAAGTGTAGCCTGTCCAAAAAGCAGTGTGTCTACAGAGCAGTCTGTCCACAGTGTAGCCAATCCACAGAGCAGCCTGACCACAGTGCAGGCAGTCCACAGTGCAGTCTGTCCAAAGTGCAGTCTGTCCACAGTGCGGTCTGTCCAAAGTGCAGTCTATCCACAGTGCAGTCAATCCTCAGTGCAGTCTGTCCAAAGTGCAGTACATCCAAAGTGCAGTCTGTCCACAGTGCAGCCTGTCCACAGAGCAGGCTGTCCAAAGTGCAGTCTGTCCACAGAACAGTCTGTCCACAGTGCAGTCTGTCCACAGTGCAGTCAGTCCACAGTGCAGTCTGTCCTCAGTGCAGTCTGTCCACAGTGCAGTCTGTGCACAGAGCAGTCAATCCACAGTGCAGTCTGCCCATAGTGCAGTCTGTCCACAGTGCAGATTGTCCACAGCGCAGTCTGTCCACAGTGCAGACTGTCCACAGCGCAGTCTGTCCACAGTGCAGTCTGTCCACAGTGCAGTCTGTCCACAGCGCAGTCTGTCCACAATGCAGTCTTTCCACAGTGCAGTCTGTCCACAGTGCAGTCTGTCCACAGTGCAGTCTGTCCACAGCGCAGTCTGTCCACAATGCAGTCTGTCCACAGTGCAGTCTGTCCACAGTGCAGTCTGTCCACAGCGCAGTCTGTCCTCAATGCAGTCTGTCCACAGTGCAGTCTGTCCACAGTGCAGTCTGTCCACAGTGCAGTCTGTCCACACAGCAGTCTATCCTCAGTGCAGTATATCCACAGTGCAGTCTGTCTATAGTGCAGATTGTAAACAGTGAACAATAACAAAAGTGTAGCCTGTCCAAAAAGCAGTGTGTCTACAGAGCAGTCTGTCCACAGTGTAGCCAATCCACAGAGCAGCCTGACCACAGTGCAGGCAGTCCACAGTGCAGTCTGTCCAAAGTGCAGTCTGTCCGCAGTGCGGTCTGTCCAAAGTGCAGTCTATCCACAGTGCAGTCAATCCTCAGTGCAGTCTGTCCAAAGTGCATTACATCCAAAGTGCAGTCTGTCCACAGTGCAGCCTGTCCACAGAGCAGTCTGTCCAAAGTGCAGTCTGTCCAGAGTGCAGCCTGTCCACAGAGCAGTCTGTTCAAAGTGCAGTCTGTCCACAGAGCAGTCTGTCCACAGTGCAGTCTGTCCACAGTGCAGTCAGTCCACAGTGCAGTCTGTCCTCAGGGCAGTCTGTCCTCAGTGCAGTCTGTCCACAGAGCAGTCTGTCCACAATGCAGTCTGTCCACCCTTCTGTCTGTCCACACTGCAGTCCGTTCACAGTGCAGACTGTCCACAGTGCAGACTGTCCACAGTGCAGTCTGTTCACACAGCAGTCCATCCACAGTGCATTCTGTCATCAGTGCAGTCTGACAACAATGGCATCAATCCCCGGTGCAGATGGACAGCAGTGCAGTCTGTCCACAGTGCAGTCTGTCCACAGTACAGTCTGTCCCAATTGCAGACCTTCCACCATGCAGTCTGTCCAAATTGCAGTCTGTCCACAGGGCAGTCTCTCCACAGTGCAGTCTGTCCAGAGATCAGTCTGTCCACAGTGCAGTCTGTCCACAGTGCAGTCTGTCCAGAGATCAGTCTGCCAAAGTACAGTCTGTCCACAGTGCAGTTTGACCACAGTGCAGTCTGTCCACAGTGCAGTCTGTCCACAGTGCAGTCTGTACAGAGATCAGTCTGTCCACAGTGCAGTCAGTCGACATTGCAGTCTGACCACAGTGCAGTCTGTCCAAAGTGCAGTATATCCACAGGGCAGTCTGTCCACAGTGCAGTCTGTCCAAAGTGCAGTCTGTCCACAGTGCAGCCTGTCCACAGTGCAGTCTGTCCAAAGTGCAGTCTGTCCACAGTGCACTCTGTCCAAAGTGCAGTCTGTCCACAGTGCACTCTGTCCACAGTGCAGTCAGTCCACAGTGTAGTCCGTCCACAGAGCAGTCTGTCCACAGTGCAGTCTGTCCACAGTGCAGTCTGTCCACAGTGCAGTCTGTCCACAGTGCATTCTGTCCACAGTGCACTCTGTCCACAGTGCAGTCTGTCCACAGTGCAGTCTATCCACAGAGCAGACTTTACACAGGGCAATCTGTCCACAGTGCAGTCTGTCCACAGTGCAGTCTATCCACAGAGCAGACTTTACACAGTGCAATCTGTCCACAGTGTTGTCTGTCCACAGTGTAGTCTGACAACAGTGCAGCCTGTTGACAGTGCAGCCTGCTCTCAGTGCAGTCTGTCCCATGTGCCGTCTATCCACAGTGCTGTATGTCCGCAGTGCAGACTGTCTGCAGTGGCATCTAACCCTGTGTAGACGGTCCACAGTGCAGGCTGTTCACAGTGCAGTCTGTTCAAACTGCAGTCTATCCACAGTGCAATCAGTCCACAATGTAGTCTGTCAACAGTGCAGACTTTCCACAATGCAGTTTGTCCACAGTGCAGCCTGACCACAGTGCAGTCTATCCACAATGTAGTCTATCCCCAGTGCAGACAGTCCACAGTGTAGACTGTCCACAGTGTAGTCTGTACAAAGTGCAGTCTGTCCACAGAGCAGTCTGTCCACAATGCAGACTGTCCACCCTTCTGTCCGTCCACAGATCAGTCTGTCCACCCTTCTGTCCGTTCACAGTGCAGTCTGTCCACAGTGCAGTCTGTCCACAGTGCAGTCTGACCACAGTGCAGTCTGTCCAGAGTGCAGTCTGTCCACCCTTCTGTCTGTCCACAGTGCAGTCTGTCCACAGTGCAGTCCATTCACAGTGCAGACTGTCCACAGTGCAGTCTGTCCAAAGTGCAGTATATCCACAGGGCAGTCTGCCCACAGTGCAGTCTGTCCATAGTGCAGTCTGTCCACATTGCAGTCTGTCCACAGTGCAGTCTGTCCACATTGCAGTCTGTCCACATTGCAGTCTGTCCACAGTGCAGTCTGTCCACAGTGCAGTCTGTCTATGGTGGAGACTGTCCACAGTGGCACCTATCCCCAGTGCAGACAGGCCACAGTGCAGTCTGTACAAAGTGCAGTCTGTCCACAGAGCAGTCTGTCCACAATGCAGTCTGTCCACCCTTCTGTCTGTCCACACTGCAGTCTGTTCACAGTGCAGACTGTCCACAGTGCAGACTGTCCACAGTGCAGTCTGTACACACAGCAGTCCATCCACAGTGCATTCTGTCATCAGTGCAGTCTGACAACAGTGGCATCAATCCCCGGTGCAGATGGACAGCAGTGCAGTCTGTCCACAGTGCAGTCTGTCCACAGTGCAGTCTGTCCCAGTTGCAGACCTTCCACCATGCAGTCTGTCCAAATTGCAGTCTGTCCACAGGGCAGTCTCTCCTCAGTGCAGACTGTCCAGAGATCAGTCTGTCCACAGTGCAGTCTGTCCACAGTGCAGTCTGTCCAGAGATCAGTCTGCCAAAGTACAGTCTGTCCACAGTGCAGTTTGACCACAGTGCAGCCTGTCCACAGTGCAGTCTGTCCACAGTGCAGTCTGTACAGAGATCAGTCTGTCCACAGTGCAGTCAGTCGACATTGCAGTCTGACCACAGTGCAGTCTGTCCAAAGTGCAGTATATCCACAGGGCAGTCTGTCCACAGTGCAGTCTGTCCAAAGTGCAGTCTGTCCACAGCGCAGTCTGTCCACAGTGCAGTCTGTCCAAAGTGCAGTCTGTCCACAGTGCACTCTGTCCAAAGTGCAGTCTGTCCACAGTGCACTCTGTCCACAGTGCAGTCTGTCCACAGTGCAGTCCGTCCACAGAGCAGTCTGTCCACAGTGCAGTCAGTCCACAGTGCAGTCTGTCCACAGTGCAGTCTGTCCACAGTGCATTCTGTCCACAGTGCACTCTGTCCACAGTGCAGTCTGTCCACAGTGCAGTCTATCCACAGAGCAGACTTTACACAGGGCAATCTGTCCACAGTGCAGTCTGTCCACAGTGCAGTCTGTCCACAGTGCAGTCTATCCACAGAGCAGACTTTACACAGTGCAATCTGTCCACAGTGCAGTCTGTCCACAGTGTAGTCTGACAACAGTGCAGCCTGTTGACAGTGCAGCCTGCTCTCAGTGCAGTCTGTCCCATGTGCCGTCTATCCACAGTGCTGTATGTCCGCAGTGCAGACTGTCTGCAGTGGCATCTAACCCTGTGTAGACGGTCCACAGTGCAGGCTGTTCACAGTGCAGTCTGTTCAAACTGCAGTCAATCCACAGTGCAATCTGTCCACAATGTAGTCTGTCAACAGTGCAGACTTTCCACAATGCAGTTTGTCCACAGTGCAGCCTGACCACAGTGCAGTCTATCCACAATGTAGTCTATCCCCAGTGCAGACAGTCCACAGTGCAGACTGTCCACAGTGTAGTCTGTACAAAGTGCAGTCTGTCCACAGAGCAGTCTGTCCACAATGCAGACTGTCCACCGTTCTGTCCGTCCACAGATCAGTCTGTCCACCCTTCTGTCCGTTCACAGTGCAGTCTGTCCACAGTGCAGTCTGTCCACAGTGCAGTCTGACCACAGTGCAGTCTGTCCAGAGTGCACTCTGTCCACCCTTCTGTCTGTCCACAGTGCAGTCTGTCCACAGTGCAGTCCGTTCACAGTGCAGACTGTCCACAGTGCAGTCTGTTCACAGTGCAGTCCATCCACAGTGCATTCTGTCATCAGTGCAGTCTGACAACAGTGGCATCAATCCCCGATGCAGATGGACAACAGTGCAGTCTGTCCACAGTGCAGTCAATGCACAGTGCAGTGTACACACAGACCAGACTGTCCACAATGCAGTCTGTCCACAGTGCAGTCTATCCAGAGTGCAGTCTGTGCACAGTGCAGTCTGTCCATAGCGCAGTCTGTGCACAGTGCAGTCTGTCCAAATTGCAGTCTGTCCAAATTGCATTCTGTCCAAATTGCAGTCTGTCCACAGTGCAGTCTGTCCACAGTGCAGTCTGTCCACAGTGCAGTCTGTCCATCCATCTGTCTGTCCACAGTGCAGTCTCTCCACAGTGCAGTCTGTCCACAGTGCAGTCTGTCCACATTGCAGTCTGTCCACAGTGCAATCTGTCCATAGTGCAGTCTGTCCACAGTGCAGTCTGTCCATAGTGCAGTCTGTCCACAGTGCAGTCTGTCCATAGTGCAGTCTGTCCACAGTGCAGTCTGTCCACAGTGTAGCCTGTCCGCAGTGCAGACCGTCCACAGTTCAGTCTGTCCACAGTGTAGCCTGTCCACAGAGCAGTCTGTCCACAATGCAGTCTGTCCACAGTGCAGTCTGTCCACAGTGCAGTCTGTCCACACAGCAGTCTATCCTCAGTGCAGTATATCCACAGTGCAGTCTGTCTATAGTGCAGATTGTAAACAGTGAACAATAACAAAAGTGTAGCCTGTCCAAAAAGCAGTGTGTCTACAGAGCAGTCTGTCCACAGGGTAGACAATCCACAGAGCAGCCTGACCACAGTGCAGGCAGTCCACAGTGCAGTCTGTCCAAAGTGCAGTCTGTCCACAGTGCGGTCTGTCCAAAGTGCAGTCTATCCACAGTGCAGTCAATCCTCAGTGCAGTCTGTCCAAAGTGCAGTACATCCAAAGTGCAGTCTGTCCACAGTGCAGCCTGTCCACAGAGCAGGCTGTCCAAAGTGCAGACTGTCCACAGAACAGTCTGTCCACAGTGCAGTCTGTCCACAGTGCAGTCAGTCCACAGTGCAGTCTGTCCTCAGTGCAGTCTGTCCACAGTGCAGTCTGTGCACAGAGCAGTCAATCCACAGTGCAGTCTGCCCATAGTGCAGTCTGTCCACAGTGCAGACTGTCCACAGCGCAGTCTGTCCACAGTGCAGACTGTCCACAGCGCAGTCTGTCCACAGTGCAGTCTGTCCACAGTGCAGTCTGTCCACAGCGCAGTCTGTCCACAATGCAGTCTTTCCACAGTGCAGTCTGTCCACAGTGCAGTCTGTCCACAGTGCAGTCTGTCCACAGCGCAGTCTGTCCACAATGCAGTCTGTCCACAGTGCAGTCTGTCCACAGTGCAGTCTGTCCACAGCGCAGTCTGTCCTCAATGCAGTCTGTCCACAGTGCAGTCTGTCCACAGTGCAGTCTGTCCACAGTGCAGTCTGTCCACACAGCAGTCTATCCTCAGTGCAGTATATCCACAGTGCAGTCTGTCTATAGTGCAGATTGTAAACAGTGAACAATAACAAAAGTGTAGCCTGTCCAAAAAGCAGTGTGTCTACAGAGCAGTCTGTCCACAGTGTAGCCAATCCACAGAGCAGCCTGACCACAGTGCAGGCAGTCCACAGTGCAGTCTGTCCAAAGTGCAGTCTGTCCGCAGTGCGGTCTGTCCAAAGTGCAGTCTATCCACAGTGCAGTCAATCCTCAGTGCAGTCTGTCCAAAGTGCATTACATCCAAAGTGCAGTCTGTCCACAGTGCAGCCTGTCCACAGAGCAGTCTGTCCAAAGTGCAGTCTGTCCACAGTGCAGCCTGTCCACAGAGCAGTCTGTCCAAAGTGCAGTCTGTCCACAGAACAGTCTGTCCACAGTGCAGTCTGTCCACAGTGCAGTCAGTCCACAGTGCAGTCTGTCCTCAGGGCAGTCTGTCCTCAGTGCAGTCTGTCCACAGAGCAGTCTGTCCACAATGCAGTCTGTCCACCCTTCTGTCTGTCCACACTGCAGTCCGTTCACAGTGCAGACTGTCCACAGTGCAGACTGTCCACAGTGCAGTCTGTTCACACAGCAGTCCATCCACAGTGCATTCTGTCATCAGTGCAGTCTGACAACAGTGGCATCAATCCCCGGTGCAGATGGACAGCAGTGCAGTCTGTCCACAGTGCAGTCTGTCCACAGTACAGTCTGTCCCAATTGCAGACCTTCCACCATGCAGTCTGTCCAAATTGCAGTCTGTCCACAGGGCAGTCTCTCCACAGTGCAGTCTGTCCAGAGATCAGTCTGTCCACAGTGCAGTCTGTCCACAGTGCAGTCTGTCCAGAGATCAGTCTGCCAAAGTACAGTCTGTCCACAGTGCAGTTTGACCACAGTGCAGTCTGTCCACAGTGCAATCTGTCCACAGTGCAGTCTGTACAGAGATCAGTCTGTCCACAGTGCAGTCAGTCGACATTGCAGTCTGACCACAGTGCAGTCTGTCCAAAGTGCAGTATATCCACAGGGCAGTCTGTCCACAGTGCAGTCTGTCCAAAGTGCAGTCTGTCCACAGTGCAGCCTGTCCACAGTGCAGTCTGTCCAAAGTGCAGTCTGTCCACAGTGCACTCTGTCCAAAGTGCAGTCTGTCCACAGTGCACTCTGTCCACAGTGCAGTCAGTCCACAGTGTAGTCCGTCCACAGAGCAGTCTGTCCACAGTGCAGTCTGTCCACAGTGCAGTCTGTCCACAGTGCAGTCTGTCCACAGTGCATTCTGTCCACAGTGCACTCTGTCCACAGTGCAGTCTGTCCACAGTGCAGTCTATTCACAGAGCAGACTTTACACAGGGCAATCTGTCCACAGTGCAGTCTGTCCACAGTGCAGTCTGTCCACAGTGCAGTCTATCCACAGAGCAGACTTTACACAGTGCAATCTGTCCACAGTGCAGTCTGTCCACAGTGTAGTCTGACAACAGTGCAGCCTGTTGACAGTGCAGCCTGCTCTCAGTGCAGTCTGTCCCATGTGCCGTCTATCCACAGTGCTGTATGTCCGCAGTGCAGACTGTCTGCAGTGGCATCTAACCCTGTGTAGACGGTCCACAGTGCAGGCTGTTCACAGTGCAGTCTGTTCAAACTGCAGTCTATCCACAGTGCAATCAGTCCACAATGAAGTCTGTCAACAGTGCAGACTTTCCACAATGCAGTTTGTCCACAGTGCAGCCTGACCACAGTGCAGTCCATCCACAATGTAGTCTATCCCCAGTGCAGACAGTCCACAGTGCAGACTGTCCACAGTGTAGTCTGTACAAAGTGCAGTCAGTCCACAGAGCAGTCTGTCCACAATGCAGACTGTCCACCCTTCTGTCTGTCCACAGTGCAGTCTGTCCACCCTTCTGTCCGTTCACAGTGCAGTCTGTCCACAGTGCAGTCTGTCCACAGTGCAGTCTGACCACAGTGCAGTCTGTCCAGAGTGCAGTCTATCCACCCTTCTGTCTGTCCACAGTGCAGTCTGTCCACAGGGCAGTCCGTTCACAGTGCAGACTGTCCACAGTGCAGTCTGTTCACAGTGCAGTCCATCCACAGTGCATTCTGTCATCAGTGCAGTCTGACAACAGTGGCATCAATCCCCGATGCAGATGGACAACAGTGCACTCTGTCCACAGTGCAGTCAATGCACAGTGCAGTGTATACACAGACCAGACTGTCCACAATGCAGTCTGTCCACAGTGCAGTCTGTCCAGAGTGCAGTCTGTGCACAGTGCAGTCTGTCCATAGTGCAGTCTGTGCACAGTGCAGTCTGTCCAAATTGCAGTCTGTCCAAATTGCATTCTGTCCAAATTGCAGTCTGTCCACACTGCAGTCTGTCCACAGTGCAGTCTGTCCATCCATCTGTCTGTCCACAGTGCAGTCTCTCCACAATGCAGCCTGTCCACAGTGCAGTCTCTCCACAGTGCAGTCTGTCCACAGTGCAGTCTGTCCATAGTGCAGTCTGTCCACAGTGCAGACAGTCCACAGTGCAATCTGTCCATAGTGCAGTCTGTCCACAGTGCAGTCTGTCCAAAGTGCAGTCTGTCCACAGAGCAGTCTGTCCACAGTGTAGCCTGTCCGCAGTGCAGACCGTCCACAGTTCAGTCTGTCCACAGTGTAGCCTGTCCACAGAGCAGTCTGTCCACAATGCAGTCTGTCCACAGTGCAGTCTGTCCACAGTGCAGTCTGTCCACACAGCAGTCTATCCTCAGTGCAGTATATCCACAGTGCAGACTGTCTATAGTGCAGATTGTAAACAGTGAACAATAACAAAAGTGTAGCCTGTCCAAAAAGCAGTGTGTCTACAGAGCAGTCTGTCCACAGTGTAGCCAATCCACAGAGCAGCGTGACCACAGTGCAGGCAGTCCACAGTGCAGTCTGTCCAAAGTGCAAGTCTGTCCACAGTGCGGTCTGTCCAAAGTGCAGTCTATCCACAGTGCAGTCAATCCTCAGTGCAGTCTGTCCAAAGTGCAGTACATCCAAAGTGCAGTCTGTCCACAGTGCAGCCTGTCCACAGAGCAGGCTGTCCAAAGTGCAGTCTGTCCACAGAACAGACTGTCCACAGTGCAGTCAGTCCACAGTGCAGTCAGTCCACAGTGCAGTCTGTCCTCAGTGCAGTCTGTCCACAGTACAATCTGTGCACAGAGCAGTCAATCCACAGTGCAGTCTGCCCATAGTGCAGTCTGTCCACAGTGCAGACTGTCCACAGCGCAGTCTGTCCACAGTGCAGACTGTCCACAGCGCAGTCTGTCCACAGTGCAGTCTGTCCACAGTGCAGTCTGTCCACAGCACAGTCTGTCCACAATGCAGTCTGTCCACAGTGCAGTCTGTCCACAGTGCAGTCTGTCCACAGTGCAGTCAGTCCACAGTGCAGTCTGTCCTCAGTGCAGTCTGTCCACAGTGCAGTCTGTCCACACAGCAGTCTATCCTCAGTGCAGAATATCCACAGTGCAGTCTGTCTATAGTGCAGATTGTAAACAGTGAACAATAACAAAAGTGTAGCCTGTCCAAAAAGCAGTGTGTCTACAGAGCAGTCTGTCCACAGTGCAGCAAATCCACAGAGAAGCCTGACCACAGTGCAGGCAGTCCACAGTGCAGTCTGTCCAAAGTGCAGTCTGTCCACAGTGCGGTCTGTCCAAAGTGCAGTCTATCCACAGTGCAGTCAATCCTCAGTGCAGTCTGTCCACAGTGCAGTACATCCAAAGTGCAGTCTGTCCACAGTGCAGCCTGTCCACAGAGCAGTCTGTCCAAAGTGCAGTCTGTCCACAGAACAGTCTGTCCACAGTGCAGTCTATCCACAGTGCAGTCAATCCTCAGTGCAGTCTGTCCAAAGTGCAGTACATCCAAAGTGCAGTCTGCCCATAGTGCAGTCAGTCCACAGTGCAGTCTGTCCTCAGTGCAGTCTGTCCACAGTGCAGTCTGTCCACAGTGCAGTCTGTCCACAGTGCAGACTGTCCACAGCTCAGTCTGTCCACAGTGCAGACTGTCCACAGCGCAGTCTGTCCACAGTGCAGTCTGTCCAAATTGCAGTCTGTCCACAATGTAGTCTGTTTACAGAGCAGACTTTCCACAATGCAGTTTGTCCACAGTGCAGCCTGACCACAGTGCAGTCTATCCACAATGCAGTCTATCCATAGTGCAGACAGTCCACAGTGCAGACTGTCCACAGTGTAGTCTGCACAAAGTGCAGTCTGTCCACAGAGCAGTCTGTCCACAATGCAGTCCGTCCACCCTTTTGTCTGTCCACAGTGCAGTCTGTCCACCCTTCTGTCCGTTCACAGTGCAGTCTGTCCACAGTGCAGTCTGTCCACAGTGCAGTCTGACCATAGTGCAGTCTGTCCAGAGTGCAGTCTGTCCACCCTTCTGTCTGTCCACAGTGCAGACTGTCCACAGGGCAGTCCGTTCACAGTGCAGACTGTCCACAGTGCAGTCTGTTCACAGTGCAGTCCATCCACAGTGCATTCTGTCATCAGTGCAGTCTGACAACAGTGGCATCAATCCCCGATGCAGATGGACAACAGTGCACTCTGTCCACAGTGCAGTCAATGCACAGTGCAGTGTATACACAGACCAGACTGTCCACAATGCAGTCTGTCCACAGTGCAGTCTGTCCAGAGTGCAGTCTGTGCACAGTGCAGTCTGTCCATAGTGCAGTCTGTGCACAGTGCAGTCTGTCCAAATTGCAGTCTGTCCAAATTGCATTCTGTCCAAATTGCAGTCTGTCCACAGTGCAGTCTGTCCACAGTGCAGTCTATCCACAGTGCAGTCTGTCCATCCATCTGTCTGTCCACAGTGCAGTCTCTCCACAATGCAGCCTGTCCACAGTGCAGTCTCTCCACAGTGCAGTCTGTCCACAGTGCAGTCTGTCCATAGTGCAGTCTGTCCACAGTGCAGACTGTCCACAGTGCAGTCTGCCCACAAAGCAGTCTATCCTCAGTGCAGTCTATCCTCAGTGCAGCCTGTCCACAGTGCAGACAGTCCACAGTGCAATCTGTCCATAGTGCAGTCTGTCCACAGTGCAGTCTGTCCACAGTGCAGTCTGTCCACAGAGCAGTCTGTCCACAGTGTAGCCTGTCCGCAGTGCAGACCGTCCACAGTTCAGTCTGTCCACAGTGTAGCCTGTCCACAGAGCAGTCTGTCCACAATGCAGTCTGTCCACAGTGCAGTCTGTCCACAGTGCAGTCTGTCCACAGTGCAGACTGTCTATAGTGCAGATTGTAAACAGTGAAAAATAACAAAAGTGTAGCCTGTCCAAAGTGCAGTCTGTCCACAGAACAGTCTGTCCGAAGTGCAGTCTGTCCACAGTCCAGTCAGTCCACAGTGCAGTCTGTCCTCAGTGCAGTCTGTCCGCAGTGCAGTCTGTGCACAGAGCAGTCAATCCACAGTGCAGTCTGCCCATAGTGCAGTCTGTCCACAGTGCAGACTGTCCACAGCGCAGTCTGTCCACAGTGCAGACTGTCCACAGCGCAGTCTGTCCACAGTGCAGTCTGTCCACAGTGCAGTCTGTCCACAGCGCAGTCTGTCCACAATGCAGTCTGTCCACAGTGCAGTCTGTCCACAGTGCAGTCAGTCCACAGTGCAGTCTGTCCTCAGTGCAGTCTGTCCACAGTGCAGTCTGTCCACACAGCAGTCTATCCTCAGTGCAGTATATCCACAGTGCAGTCTGTCTATAGTGCAGATTGTAAACAGTGAACAATAACAAAAGTGTAGCCTGTCCAAAAAGCAGTGTGTCTACAGAGCAGTCTGTCCACAGTGTAGCAAATCCACAGAGAAGCCTGACCACAGTGCAGGCAGTCCACAGTGCAGTCTGTCCAAACTGCAGTCTGTCCACAGTGCGGTCTGTCCAAAGTGAATGTCAATCCACAGTGCAGTCAATCCTCAGTGCAGTCTGTCCACAGTGCAGTACATCCAAAGTGCAGTCTGTCCACAGTGCAGCCTGTCCACAGAGCAGTCTGTCCAAAGTGCAGTCTGTCCACAGAACAGTCTGTCCACAGTGCAGTCTGTCCACAGTGCAGTCAGTCCACAGTGCAGTCTGTCCTCAGTGCAGACTGTCCACAGTGCAGTCTGTGCACAGAGCAGTCAATCCACAGTGCAGTCTGCCCATAGTGCAGTCTGTCCACAGTGCAGACTGTCCACAGCGCAGTCTGTCCACAGTGAAGACTGTCCACAGCGCAGTCTGTCCACAGTGCAGTCTGTCCAAATTGCAGTCTGTCCACAATGTAGTCTGTCAACAGTGCAGACTTTCCGAATTGCAGTTTGTCCACAGTGCAGCCTGACCACAGTGCAGTTTATCCACAATGCAGTCTATCCCCAGTGCAGACAGTCCACAGTGCAGACTGTCCACAGTGTAGTCTGCACAAAGTGCAGTCTGTCCACAGAGCAGTCTGTCCACAATGCAGTCTGTCCACCCTTTTGTCTGTCCACAGTGCAGTCTGTCCACCCTTCTGTCCGTTCACCGTGCAGTCTGTCCACAGTGCAGTCTGTCCACAGTGCAGTCTGACCACAGTGCAGTCTGTCCAGAGTGCAGTCTGTCCAACCTTCTGTCTGTCCACAGTGCAGTCTGTCCACAGTGCAGTCCGTTCACAGTGCAGACTGTCCACAGTGCAGACTGTCCACAGTGCAGTCTGTTCACAGTGCAGTCCATCCACAGTGCATTCTGTCATCAGTGCAGTCTGACAACAGTGGCATCAATCCCCGATGCAGATGGACAACAGTGCAGTCTGTCCACAGTGCAGTCAATGCACAGTGCAGTGTATACACAGACCAGTCTGTCCATAGTGCAGTCTGTCCACAGTGCAGTCTGTCCATAGTGCAGTCTGTCCACAGTGCAGTCTGTCCACAGTGCAGTCTGTCCGCACAGCAGTCTATCCTCAGTGCAGTATATCCACAGTGCAGTCTGTCTATAGTGCAGATTGTAAACAGTGAACAATAACAAAAGTGTAGCCTGTCCAAAAAGCAGTGTGTCTACAGAGCAGTCTGTCCACAGTGTAGCCAATCCACAGAGCAGCCTGACCACAGTGCAGGCAGTCCACAGTGCAGTCTGTCCAAAGTGCAGTCTGTCCACAGTACGGTCTGTCCAAAGTGCGGTCTATCCACAGTGCAGTCAATCCTCAGTGCAGTCTGTCCAAAGTGCAGTACATCCAAAGTGCAGTCTGTCCACTTGCAGCCTGTCCACAGAGCAGTCTGTCCAAAGTGCAGTCTGTCCACAGTGCAGTCAGTCCACAGTGCAGTCTGTCCTCAGTGCAGTCTGTCCACAGTGCAGTCTGTGCACAGAGCAGTCAGTCCACAGTGCAGTCTGCCCATAGTGCAGTCTGTCCACAGTGCAGACTGTCCACAGCGCAGTCTGTCCACAGTGCAGACTGTCCACAGCGCAGTCTGTCCAAAGTGCAGTCTATCCACAGTGCAGACCATCCTCAGTGCATTCTGTCCACAGTGCAGTACATCCAAAGTGCAGTCTGTCCACAGTGCAGCCTGTCCACAGAGCAGTCTGTCCAAAGTGCAGTCTGTCCACAGAACAGTCTGTCCACAGTGCAGTCTGTCCACAGTGCAGTCAGTCCACAGTGCAGTCTGTCCACAGTGCAGTCTGTCCACAGTGCAGTCTGTGCACAGAGCAGTCAGTCCACAGTGCAGTCTGCCCATAGTGCAGTCTGTCCACAGTGCAGACTGTCCACAGCGCAGTCTGTAAACAGTGCAGACTGTCCACAGCGCAGTCTGTCCACAGTGCAGTCTGTCCATAGTGCAGCCTGTCGACAGTGCAGTCTGTCCATAGTGCAGTCTGTCCACAGTGCAGTCTGTCCACAGTGCAGTCTGACAATAGTGCAGTCTGTCCACAATGCAGTCTGTCCACAGTGCAGTCTGTCCACAATGCAGACTGTCCACAGCACTGTCTGTCCACAGTGCAGTCTGTCCACAGTACAGTCTATCCACAGTGCAGTCTGTCCACAGTGCAGTCTGTCCACAGTGCAGTCTGTCCACAGCGCAGTCTGTCCACAATGCAGTCTGTCCACAGTGCAGTCTGTCCACAGTGCAGTCAGTCCACAGTGCAGTCTGTCCTCAGTGCAGTCTGTCCACAGTGCAGTCTGTCCACACAGCAGTCTATCCTCAGTGCAGTATATCCACAGTGCAGTCTGTCTATAGTGCAGATTGTAAACAGTGAACAATAACAAAAGTGTAGCCTGTCCAAAAAGCAGTGTGTCTACAGAGCAGTCTGTCCACAGTGTAGCAAATCCACAGAGAAGCCTGACCACAGTGCAGGCAGTCCACAGTGCAGTCTGTCCAAACTGCAGTCTGTCCACAGTGCGGTCTGTCCAAAGTGAATGTCAATCCACAGTGCAGTCAATCCTCAGTGCAGTCTGTCCACAGTGCAGTACATCCAAAGTGCAGTCTGTCCACAGTGCAGCCTGTCCACAGAGCAGTCTGTCCAAAGTGCAGTCTGTCCACAGAACAGTCTGTCCACAGTGCAGTCTGTCCACAGTGCAGTCAGTCCACAGTGCAGTCTGTCCTCAGTGCAGACTGTCCACAGTGCAGTCTGTGCACAGAGCAGTCAATCCACAGTGCAGTCTGCCCATAGTGCAGTCTGTCCACAGTGCAGACTGTCCACAGCGCAGTCTGTCCACAGTGAAGACTGTCCACAGCGCAGTCTGTCCACAGTGCAGTCTGTCCAAATTGCAGTCTGTCCACAATGTAGTCTGTCAACAGTGCAGACTTTCCGAATTGCAGTTTGTCCACAGTGCAGCCTGACCACAGTGCAGTTTATCCACAATGCAGTCTATCCCCAGTGCAGACAGTCCACAGTGCAGACTGTCCACAGTGTAGTCTGCACAAAGTGCAGTCTGTCCACAGAGCAGTCTGTCCACAATGCAGTCTGTCCACCCTTTTGTCTGTCCACAGTGCAGTCTGTCCACCCTTCTGTCCGTTCACCGTGCAGTCTGTCCACAGTGCAGTCTGTCCACAGTGCAGTCTGACCACAGTGCAGTCTGTCCAGAGTGCAGTCTGTCCAACCTTCTGTCTGTCCACAGTGCAGTCTGTCCACAGTGCAGTCCGTTCACAGTGCAGACTGTCCACAGTGCAGACTGTCCACAGTGCAGTCTGTTCACAGTGCAGTCCATCCACAGTGCATTCTGTCATCAGTGCAGTCTGACAACAGTGGCATCAATCCCCGATGCAGATGGACAACAGTGCAGTCTGTCCACAGTGCAGTCAATGCACAGTGCAGTGTATACACAGACCAGTCTGTCCATAGTGCAGTCTGTCCACAGTGCAGTCTGTCCATAGTGCAGTCTGTCCACAGTGCAGTCTGTCCACAGTGCAGTCTGTCCGCACAGCAGTCTATCCTCAGTGCAGTATATCCACAGTGCAGTCTGTCTATAGTGCAGATTGTAAACAGTGAACAATAACAAAAGTGTAGCCTGTCCAAAAAGCAGTGTGTCTACAGAGCAGTCTGTCCACAGTGTAGCCAATCCACAGAGCAGCCTGACCACAGTGCAGGCAGTCCACAGTGCAGTCTGTCCAAAGTGCAGTCTGTCCACAGTACGGTCTGTCCAAAGTGCGGTCTATCCACAGTGCAGTCAATCCTCAGTGCAGTCTGTCCAAAGTGCAGTACATCCAAAGTGCAGTCTGTCCACTTGCAGCCTGTCCACAGAGCAGTCTGTCCAAAGTGCAGTCTGTCCACAGTGCAGTCAGTCCACAGTGCAGTCTGTCCTCAGTGCAGTCTGTCCACAGTGCAGTCTGTGCACAGAGCAGTCAGTCCACAGTGCAGTCTGCCCATAGTGCAGTCTGTCCACAGTGCAGACTGTCCACAGCGCAGTCTGTCCACAGTGCAGACTGTCCACAGCGCAGTCTGTCCAAAGTGCAGTCTATCCACAGTGCAGTCCATCCTCAGTGCATTCTGTCCACAGTGCAGTACATCCAAAGTGCAGTCTGTCCACAGTGCAGCCTGTCCACAGAGCAGTCTGTCCAAAGTGCAGTCTGTCCACAGAACAGTCTGTCCACAGTGCAGTCTGTCCACAGTGCAGTCAGTCCACAGTGCAGTCTGTCCACAGTGCAGTCTGTCCACAGTGCAGTCTGTGCACAGAGCAGTCAGTCCACAGTGCAGTCTGCCCATAGTGCAGTCTGTCCACAGTGCAGACTGTCCACAGCGCAGTCTGTAAACAGTGCAGACTGTCCACAGCGCAGTCTGTCCACAGTGCAGTCTGTCCATAGTGCAGCCTGTCGACAGTGCAGTCTGTCCATAGTGCAGTCTGTCCACAGTGCAGTCTGTCCACAGTGCAGTCTGACAATAGTGCAGTCTGTCCACAATGCAGTCTGTCCACAGTGCAGTCTGTCCACAATGCAGACTGTCCACAGCACTGTCTGTCCACAGTGCAGTCTGTCCACAGTACAGTCTATCCACAGTGCAGTCCGAACACAGTGCAGTCTATCCACAGTGCAGTCCGAACACAGTGCAGTCTGACCACAGTGCAGTCTGTCCACAG
Organism: Isurus oxyrinchus; assembly: GCA_026770705.1. Classification (NCBI taxonomy): domain Eukaryota; kingdom Metazoa; phylum Chordata; class Chondrichthyes; order Lamniformes; family Lamnidae; genus Isurus; species Isurus oxyrinchus. The sequence continues at coordinate 328,022 of JANJGN010000459.1, read as the reverse complement.
TGCAGACTGTCCACAGTGCAGTCTGACCACAGTGCAGTCTGTCCACAGTGCAGTCTGTCCATAGTGCAGTCTGTCCATAGAGCAGTCTGTCCACAGTGCAGTCTGCCGCACTGCAGTCAGTCCACAGTACAGTCTGTCCACAGTGCAGTCTGTCCACAGTGCAGTCTGTCCACAGTGCAGTCTGTCCACAGTTCAGCCAGTCCACAGTGCAGTCAGTCCACAGTGCAGTCAGTCCACAGTGCAGTCTGTCCATAGTGCAGTCTGTCCACATTGCAGTACATCCAAAGTGCAGTCTGTCCACAGTGCAGTCTGTCCACAGTGTAGTCAATCCAGAGTGAAGTGTATCCACAGTGCAGTCTGTCCACAATGTAGTCTGTCCAAATTGCAGACCTTCCACTGCGCAGTCTGTCCAAATTGCAGTCTGTCCACAGTGCAGTTTGTCCACAGTGCAGTCTGTCCAAAGTGCAGTCTATCCTCAGTGCAGTCTGTCCACAGTGCAGTCTGACCACAGTGTAGTCAATCCAGAGTGCAGTGTATCCACAGTGCAGTGTAACCACAGGGCAGTCAGTCCACAATGCAGTCTGTCCAAATTGCAGACCTTCCACTGTGCAGTCTGTCCAAATTGCAGTCTGTCCACAGTGCAGTCTGTCCACTGTGCAGTCTGTCCAAATTGCAGTCTGTCCACAGTGCAGTCTGTCCACAGTGCAGTTTGTCCACAGTGCAGTCTGTCCAAAGAGCAGTCTATCCACAGTGCAGTCCAAACACAGTGCAGTCTGACCACAGTGCAGTCTGTCCACAGTGCAGACTGTCCACAGTGCTGTCTGACCACAGTGCAGTCTGTCCACAGTGCAGTCTATCCAAAGTGCAGTCTGTCCACAGTGCAGCCTGTCCACAGTGCAGTCTGTCCAAAGTGCAGTCTGTCCACAGTGCATTCTGTCCACAGTGCATTCTGTCCACAGTGCAGTCAGTCCGCAGTGCAGTCTGTCCACAGTGCTGTCTGTCCATAGTGCAGACTGTCCACAGAGCAGTACATCCAAAGTGCTGTCTGTCCACAGTGCAGCCTGTCCACAGTGCAGTCTGTCCAAAGTGCAGTCTGTCCACAGAACAGTCTGTCCACAGTGCAGTCTGTCCACAGTGTAGTCAGTCCACAGTGCAGTCTGTCCACAGTGCAGTCTGTCCACAGTGCAGACTGTCCACAGCGCAGTCTATCCACAGTGCAGTCTGTCCATAGTGCAGTCTGTCCACAGTGCAGTCTGTCCACAGTGCAGTCTGTCCACAGTGCAGACTGTCCACAGTGCAGTCTTCCACAGTGCAGTCTGTACACAGTGTACCCTATCCACAGCGCAGCCGGACCACAGTGCTGTCTGACCACATAGCAGTGTTTTCACAGTGCAGTCTGTCCACAGTGCAGTCTGACCACATTGTAGTCTGTCCACAGTGCAGTCTGTCCAAAGTGCAGAGAGTCCACAGAGCAGTCTGTCCACAGTGCAGACTGTCCACACCGCAGTCTATCCACAATGTAGTCTGTCCATAGTGCAGATTGTCCAGAGTGCAGTCTGTCCACAGTGCAGTCTGTCCACAGTGCCGTCTGTCCACTGTGCAGTCTGTCCACAGTGCAGTCTGTCCACAGTGCAGTCTTTCCAAAATGCAGTCTGTCTACAGTGCAGTCTGTCCACAGAGCAGTCTGTCCAAAGTGCAGTCTGTCCAAAGTGCAGTCTGTCCAAAGTGCACTTTGTCCACAGTGCAGACTGTCCACAGTGCAGTCTAACCACAGTGTAGTCTGTCCATAGTGCAGTCTGTCCATAGTGCAGTCTGTCCACAGTGTAGCCTGTCCACAGTGCAGTCTGTCCACAGTGCAGCCTCTCCACAATGCAATCGGTACACAGTGCCATCTGTCTACAGTGCAGACTGTCCACAGTGCAGACTGTCCACAGTGTCATCTATCCCCAGTGCAGATGGTCCACAGTGCAGGCTGTTCACCTTTCTGTCTGTCCACAGTGCAGTCTGTCCACAGAGCAGTCTGTCCACAGTGCAGACTGTCTGCTGTGCAGACTGTCCAAAGTGCAGTCTGTCCAAAGTGCAGACTGTCTACTGTGCAGACTGTCCAAAGTGCATTCTGTCCACAGTGCAGACTGTCTACTGTGCAGACTGTCCAAAGTGCAGTCTGTCCACAGTGCAGTCTGTCCACAGTGCAGACTGTTTACTGTGCAGACTGTCCAAAGTGCAGTCTGTCCACAGTGCAGTCTGTCCACAGTGCAGACTGTCTACTGTGCAGACTCTCCAAAGTGCAGTCTGTCCACAGTGCAGTCTGTCCATAGTGCAGTCTGTCCAAAGTGCAGTCTGTCCACAGTGCATTCTGTCCACAGTGCATTCTGTCCACAGTGCAGTCAGTCCGCAGTGCAGTCTGTCCACAGTGCAGTCTGTCCACAGTGCAGACTGTCTACTGTGCAGACTCTCCAAAGTGCAGTCTGTCCACAGTGCAGTCTGTCCATAGTGCAGTCTGTCCAAAGTGCAGTCTGTGCACAGTGCAGTCTGTCCACAGTGCAGTCTGTGCACAGTGCAGTCTGTCCAAATTGCAGTCTATCCAAATTGCAGTCTGTACAAATTGCAGACTGTCCACTGTGCAGTCTGTCCACAGTTCAGTCTGACCACAGTGCAGTCTGTCCACTCATCTGTCTTTCCACAGTGCAGTCTCTCCACAGTGCAGTCTGTCCACAGTGCAGTCTGTCCACAGTGCAGTTTGTCCACAGTGCAGTGTGTCCACAGTGCAGACTGTCCACAGTGCAGTCTGTCCACAGTGCAGACAGTCCACAGTGCAATCTGTCCACAGTGCAGTCTGTCCACAATGCAGTCTGTCCACAGAGCAGTCAGTCCACAGTGCAGTCTGCCCATAGAGCAGTCTGTCCACAGTGCAGTCTGTCCAGAGCGCAGTCTGTCCACAGTGCAGACTGTCCACAGCGCAGTCTGTCCACAGTGCAGTCTGTCCACAGTGCAGTCTGTCCACAGTGCAGTCTCTCCAAAGTGCAGTCTGTCCACAGTGCAGCCTGTCCACAGAGCAGTCTGTCCAAAGTGCAGTCTATCCACAGAACAGTCTGTCCACAGTGCAGTCAGTCCACAGTGCAGACTGTGCACAGTGCAGTCTGTCCTCAGTGCAGTCTGTCCACAGTGCAGTCTGTGCACAGAGCAGTCAGTCCACAGTGCAGTCTGCCCGTAGTGCAGTCTGTCCACAGTGCAGACTGTAAACAGCGCACTCTGTCCACAGTGCAGACTGTCCACAGCGCAGTCTGTCCACAGTGCAGTCTGTCCAAATTGCAGTCTGTCCACAATGTAGTCTGTCAACAGTGCAGTCTTTCCACAATGCAGTTTGTCCACAGTGCAGCCTGACCACAGTGCAGTCTATCCACAATGCAGTCTATCCCCAGTGCAGACAGTCCACAGTGCAGACTGTCCACAGTGTAGTCTGTACAAAGTGCAGTCTGTCCACAGAGCAGTCTGTCCACAATGCAGTCTGTCCACCCTTCTGTCTGTCCACAGTGCAGTCTGTCCACCCTTCTGTCCGTTCACAGTGCAGTCTGTCCACAGTGCAGTCTGTCCACAGTTCCATCTGACAACAGTGCAGTCTGTCCAGAGTGCAGTCTGTCCACCCTTCTGTCTGTCCACAGTGCAGTCTGTCCACAGTGCAGTCCGTTCACAGTGCAGACTGTCCACAGTGCAGACTGTCCACAGTGCAGTCTGTTCACAGTGCAATCCATCCACAGTGCATTCTGTCATCAGTGCAGTCTGACAACAGTGGCATCAATCCCCGATGCAGATGGACAACTGTGCAGTCTGTCCACAGTGCAGTCAATGCACAGTGCAGGGTATACACAGACCAGACTGTCCACAATGCAGTCTGTCCACAGACCAGACTGTCCACAATGCAGTCTGTCCACAGTGCAGTCTGTCCACAGTGCAGTCTGTGCACAGTGCAGTCTGTCCAAATTGCAGTCTGTCCACAGTGCAGTCTGTCCACAGTGCAGTCTCTCCACAGTGCAGTCTGTCCACCCATCTGTCTGTCCACAGTGCAGTCTCCCAACAATGCAGCCTGTCCACAGTGCAGTCTGTCCACAGTGCAGTCTGTCCATAGTGCAGTCTGTCCACAGTGCAGACTGTCCACAGTGCAGTCTGCCCACAAAGCAGTCTATCCTCAGTGCAGTCTATCCTCAGTGCAGCCTGTCCACAGTGCAGACAGTCCACAGTGCAGCCTGTCCATAATGCAGTCTTTCCACAGTGCAGTCTGTCCACAGAGCAGTCTATCCACAGTGTAGCCTGTCCGCAGTGCAGACCGTCCACAGTTCAGTCTGTCCACAGTGTAGCCTGTCCACAGAGCAGTCTGTCCGCACAGCAGTCTAACCTCAGTGCAGTATATCCACAGTGCAGTCTGTCTATAGTGCAGATTGTAAACAGTGAACAATAACAAATGTGTAGCCTGTCCAAAAAGCAGTGTGTCTACAGAGCAGTCTGTCCACCCTTCTGTCCGTTCACAGTGCAGTCTGTCCACAGTGCAGTCTGTCCACAGTGCAGTCTGACAACAGTGCAGTCAGTCCAGAGTGCAGTCTGTCCACCCTTCTGTCTGTCCACAGTGCAGTCTGTCCACAGTGCAGTCCGTTCACAGTGCAGACTGTCCACAGTGGAGACTGTCCACAGTGCAGTCTGTTCACAGTGCAGTCTATCCACAGTGCAGTCTGTCCACAGTGCAGACTGTCTACTGTGCAGACTCTCCAAAGTGCAGTCTGTCCACAGTGCAGTCTGTCCATAGTGCAGTCTGTCCACAGTGCAGTCTGTCCACAGTGCAGTCTGTCCATAGTGCAGTCTGTGCACAGCGCAGTCTGTCCACAGTGCAGTCTGTGCACAGTGCAGTCTGTCCAAATTGCAGTCTAACCAAATTGCAGTCTGTACAAATTGCAGACTGTCCACTGTGCAGTCTGTCCACAGTTCAGTCTGTCCACAGTGTAGTCTGTCCACCCATCTGTCTGTCCACAGTGCAGTCTCTCCACAGTGCAGTCTGTCCACAGTGCAGTCTGTCCACAGTGCAGTTTGTCCACAGTGCAGTGTGTCCACAGTGCAGACTGTCCACAGTGCAGTCTGTCCACAGTGCAGACAGTCCACAGTGCAATCTGTCCACAGTGCAGTCTGTCCACAATGCAGTCTGTCCACAGAGCAGTCAGTCCACAGTGCAGTCTGCCCACAGAGCAGTCTGTCCACAGTGCAGTCTGTCCAGAGCGCAGTCTGTCCACAGTGCAGACTGTCCACAGCGCAGTCTGTCCACAGTGCAGTCTGTCCACAGTGCATTCTGTCCACAGTGCAGGCTCTCGAAAGTGCAGTCTGTCCACAGTGCAGCCTGTCCACAGAGCAGTCTGTCCAAAGTGCAGTCTATCCACAGAACAGTCTGTCCACAGTGCAGTCTGTCCACAGTGCAGTCAGTCCACAGTGCAGTCTGTCCTCAGTGCAGTCTGTCCACAGTGCAGTCTGTGCACAGAGCAGTCAGTCCACAGTGCAGTCTGCCCGTAGTGCAGTCTGTCCACAGTGCAGATTGTAAACAGCGCAGTCTGTCCACAGTGCAGACTGTCCACAGCGCAGTCTGTCCACAGTGCAGTCTGTCCAAATTGCAGTCTGTCCAAAATGTAGTCTGTCAACAGTGCAGACTTTCCACAATGCAGTTTGTCCACAGTGCAGCCTGACCACAGTGCAGTCTATCCACAATGCAGTCTATCCCCAGTGCAGACAGTCCACAGTGCAGACTGTCCACAGTGTAGTCTGTACAAAGTGCAGTCTGTCCACAGAGCAGTCTGTCCACAATGCAGTCTGTCCACCCTTCTGTCTGTCCACAGTGCAGTCTGTCCACCCTTCTGTCCGTTCACAGTGCAGTCTGTCCACAGTGCAGTCTGTCCACAGTGCCGTCTGACAACAGTGCAGTCAGTCCAGAGTGCAGTCTGTCCACCCTTCTGTCTGTCCACATTGCAGTCTGTCCACAGTGCAGTCCGTTCACAGTGCAGACTGTCCACAGTGCAGACTGTCCACAGTGCAGTCTGTTCACAGTACAGTCCATCCACAGTGCATTCTGTCATCAGTGCAGTCTGACAACAGTGGCATCAATCCCCGATGCAGATGGAGAACAGTGCAGTCTGTCCACAGTGCAGTCAATGCACAGTGCAGGGTATACACAGACCAGACTGTCAAAAATGCAGTCTGTCCACAGTGCAGTCTGTCCACAGTGCAGTCTGTGCACAGTGCAGTCTGTCCATAGTGCAGTCTGTGCACAGTGCAGTCAGTCCAAATTGCAGTCTGTCCAAATTGCATTCTGTCCAAATTGCAGTCTGTCCACAGTGCAGTCTGTCCACAGTGCAGTCTGTCCAGAGTGCAGTCTGTCCACCCATCTGTCTGTCCACAGTGCAGTCTCCCAACAAACAGCCTGTCCACAGTGCAGTCTCTCCACAGTGCAGTCTGTCCACAGTGCAGTCTGTCCATAGTGCAGTCTGTGCACAGCGCAGTCTGTCCACAGTGCAGTCTGTGCACAGTGCAGTCTGTCCAAATTGCAGTCTAACCAAATTGCAGTCTGTACAAATTGCAGACTGTCCACTGTGCAGTCTGTCCACAGTTCAGTCTGTCCACAGTGTAGTCTGTCCACCCATCTGTCTGTCCACAGTGCAGTCTCTCCACAGTGCAGTCTGTCCACAGTGCAGTCTGTCCACAGTGCAGTTTGTCCACAGTGCAGTGTGTCCACAGTGCAGACTGTCCACAGTGCAGTCTGTCCACAGTGCAGACAGTCCACAGTGCAATCTGTCCACAGTGCAGTCTGTCCACAATGCAGTCTGTCCACAGAGCAGTCAGTCCACAGTGCAGTCTGCCCACAGAGCAGTCTGTCCACAGTGCAGTCTGTCCAGAGCGCAGTCTGTCCACAGTGCAGACTGTCCACAGCGCAGTCTGTCCACAGTGCAGTCTGTCCACAGTGCATTCTGTCCACAGTGCAGGCTCTCCAAAGTGCAGTCTGTCCACAGTGCAGCCTGTCCACAGAGCAGTCTGTCCAAAGTGCAGTCTATCCACAGAACAGTCTGTCCACAGTGCAGTCTGTCCACAGTGCAGTCAGTCCACAGTGCAGTCTGTCCTCAGTGCAGTCTGTCCACAGTGCAGTCTGTGCACAGAGCAGTCAGTCCACAGTGCAGTCTGCCCGTAGTGCAGTCTGTCCACAGTGCAGACTGTAAACAGCGCAGTCTGTCCACAGTGCAGACTGTCCACAGCGCAGTCTGTCCACAGTGCAGTCTGTCCAAATTGCAGTCTGTCCAAAATGTAGTCTGTCAACAGTGCAGACTTTCCACAATGCAGTTTGTCCACAGTGCAGCCTGACCACAGTGCAGTCTATCCACAATGCAGTCTATCCCCAGTGCAGACAGTCCACAGTGCAGACTGTCCACAGTGTAGTCTGTACAAAGTGCAGTCTGTCCACAGAGCAGTCTGTCCACAATGCAGTCTGTCCACCCTTCTGTCTGTCCACAGTGCAGTCTGTCCACCCTTCTGTCCGTTCACAGTGCAGTCTGTCCACAGTGCAGTCTGTCCACAGTGCCGTCTGACAACAGTGCAGTCAGTCCAGAGTGCAGTCTGTCCACCCTTCTGTCTGTCCACATTGCAGTCTGTCCACAGTGCAGTCCGTTCACAGTGCAGACTGTCCACAGTGCAGACTGTCCACAGTGCAGTCTGTTCACAGTACAGTCCATCCACAGTGCATTCTGTCATCAGTGCAGTCTGACAACAGTGGCATCAATCCCCGATGCAGATGGAGAACAGTGCAGTCTGTCCACAGTGCAGTCAATGCACAGTGCAGGGTATACACAGACCAGACTGTCCACAATGCAGTCTGTCCACAGTGCAGTCTGTCCACAGTGCAGTCTGTGCACAGTGCAGTCTGTCCATAGTGCAGTCTGTGCACAGTGCAGTCAGTCCAAATTGCAGTCTGTCCAAATTGCATTCTGTCCAAATTGCAGTCTGTCCACAGTGCAGTCTGTCCACAGTGCAGTCTGTCCACAGTGCAGTCTGTCCACCCATCTGTCTGTCCACAGTGCAGTCTCCCAACAAACAGCCTGTCCACAGTGCAGTCTCTCCACAGTGCAGTCTGTCCACAGTGCAGTCTGTCCATAGTGCAGTCTGTCCACAGTGCAGACTGTCCACAGTGCAGTCTGCCCACAAAGCAGTCTATCCTTTGTGCAGTCTATCCTCAGTGCAGCCTGTCCACAGTGCAGACAGTCCACAGTGCAGCCTGTCCATAATGCAGTCTGTCCACAGTGCAGTCTGTCCACAGAGCAGTCTATCCACAGTGTAGCCTGTCCGCAGTGCAGACCGTCCACAGTTCAGTCTGTCCAAAGTGTAGCCTGTCCACAGGGCAGTCTGTCCACAATGCAGTCTGTCCACAGTGCAGTCTCTCCACAATGCCGACTTTCCACAGTGCATTCTCTCCACAGTGCAGTCTGTCCACAGTGCAGTCTGTCCACAGGGCAGTCTGTCCACAATGCAGTCTGTCCACAGTGCAGTCTGTCCAAAGTGCAGTCTGTCCACAGTGCAGTCTGTCCAAAGTGCAGTCTGTCCACAGTGCCGTCTGTCCACAGTGCAGTCTGTCCACACAGCAGTCTATCCTCAGTGCAGTATATCCACAGTGCAGTCTGTCTATAGTGCAGATTGTAAAAAGTGAACAATAACAAAAGTGTAGCCTGTCCAAAAAGCAGTGTGTCTACAGAGCAGTCTGTCCATAGTGTAGCCAATCCACAGAGCAGCCTGACCACAGTGCAGGCAGTCCACAGTGCAGTCTGTCCAAAGTGCAGTCTGTCCACAGTGCGGTCTGTCCAAAGTGCAGACTATCCACAGTGCAGTCAATCCTCAGTGCAGTCTGTCCACAGTGCAGTACATCCAAAGTGCAGTCTGTCCACAGTGCAGCCTGTCCACAGAGCAGTCTGTCCAAAGTGCAGTCTGTCCACAGAACAGTCTGTCCACAGTGCAGTCTGTCCACAGTGCAGTCAGTCCACAGTGCAGTCTGTCCTCAGTGCAGTCTATCCACAGTGCAGTCTGTGCACAGAGCAGTCAGTCCAGAGTGCAGTCTGCCCATAGTGCAGTCTGTCCACAGTGCAGACTGCCCACAGCGCAGTCTGTAAACAGTGCAGACTGTCCACAGCGCAGTCTGTCCACAGTGCAGTCTGTCCACAGTGCAGTCTGTCCACAGTGCAGTCTGTCCATAGTGCAGATGTCCACAGTGCAGTCTGTCCATAGTGCAGTCTGTCCACAGTGCATTCTGTCCACAGTGCAGTCTGTCCATAGTGCAGTCTGTCCATAGTGCAGTCTGTCCACAGCGCTGTCTGGCCACAGTGCAGTCTGTCCACAGTGCAGTCTATCCACAGTGCAGTCCAAACACAGTGCAGTCTATCCACAGTGCAGTCCGAACCCAGTGCAGTCTGACCACAGTGCATTCTGTCCACAGTGCAGACTGTCCACAGTGCAGTCTGACCACAGTGCAGTCTGTCCACAGTGCAGTCTGTCCATAGTGCCGTCTGTACATAGAGCTGTCTGTCCACAGTGCAGTCTGTCCGCAGTGCAGTCAGTCCACAGTGCAGTCTGTCCACAGTGCAGTCTGTCCACAGTGCAGTCTGTCCACAGTGGAGTCAGTCCGCAGTGCAGTCAGTCCACAGTGCAGTCAGTCCACAGTGCAGTCTGTCCAAAGTGCAGTCTGTCCACAGTGCAGCCTGTCCACAATGCAGCCTTTCCACAGTGCAGTCTGTCCACAGTGCAGTCTGTCCACAGTGCAGTCTGTGCACAGAGCAGTCAGTCCACAGTGCAGTCTGCCCATAGTGCAGTTTGTCCACAGTGCAGACTGTCCACAGCGCAGTCTGTAAACAGTGCAGACTGTCCACAGCGCAGGATGTCCACAGTGCAGTCAGTCCACAGTGCAGTCTGTCCACAGTGCAGTCTGTCCATATTGCAGATGTCCACAGTGCAGTCTGTCCATAGTGCAGTCTGTCCACAGTGTAGTCTGTCCACAGTGCAGTCTGTCCATAGTGCAGTCTGTCCAGAGTGCAGTCTGTCCACAGTGCAGTCTGTCCACAGTGCAGTCTGTCCACAGTGCAGACTGTCCACAGCGCTGTCTGGCCACAGTGCAGTCTGTCCACAGTGCAGTCTATCCACAGTGCAGTCCGAACACAGTGCAGTCTATCCACAGTGCAGTCCGAACACAGTGCAGTCTGACCACAGTGCAGTCTGTCCACAGTGCAGATTGTCCACAGTGCAGTCTGACCACAGTGCAGTCTGTCCACTGTGCAGTCTGTCCATAGTGCCGTCTGTCCATAGAGCTGTCTGTCCACAGTGCAGTCTGTCCGCAGAGCAGTCAGTCCACAGTGCAGTCTGTCCACAGTGTAGTCTGTCCACAGTGCTGTCTGTCCACAGTGCAGTCTGTCCACAGTGGAGTCAGTCCGCAGTGCAGTCAGTCCACAGTGCAGTCAGTCCACAGTGCAGTCTGTCCAAAGTGCAGTCTGTCCACAGTGCAGCCTGTCCACAATGCAGCCTTTCCACAGTGCAGTCTGTCCACAGTGTCGTCAATCCAGAGTGAAGTGTATCCACAGTGCAGTGTAACCACAGGGCAGACTGTCAACAATGCAGTCTGTCCAAATTGCAGACCTTCCACTGTGCAGTCTGTCCAAATTGCAGTCTGTCCAGAGTGCAGTCTGTCCACCCTTCTGTCTGTCCACAGTGCAGTCTGTCCACAGTGCAGTCCGTTCACAGTGCAGACTGTCCACAGTGCAGACTGTCCACAGTGCAGTCTGTTCACAGTGCAGTCCATCCATAGTGCATTCTGTCATCAGTGCAGTCTGACAACAGTGGCATCAAACCCCGATGCAGATGGACAACAGTGCACTCTGTCCACAGTGCAGTCAATGCACAGTGCAGTGTATACACAAACCAGACTGTCCACAATGCAGTCTGTCCACAGTGCAGACTGTCCACAGTGCAGACTGTCCACAGTGCAGTCTGTTCACAGTGCAGTCCATCCACAGTGCATTCTGTCATCAGTGCAGTCTGACAACAGAGGCATCAATCCCCGAAGCAGATGGACAACAGTGCAGTCTGTCCACAGTGCAGTCAATGCACAGTGCAGGGTATACACAGACCAGACTGTCCACAATGCAGTCTGTCCACAGTGCAGTCTGTCCACAGTGCAGTCAGTCCACAGTGCAGTCTGTCCACAGTGCAGTCTGTCCACCCATCTGTCTGTCCACAGTGCAGTCTCCCAACAATTCAGCCTGTCCACAGTGCAGTCTCTCCACAGTGCAGTCTGTCCACAGTGCAGTCTGCCCACAAAGCAGTCTATCCTCAGTGCAGTCTATCCTCAGTGCAGCCTGTCCAAAGTGCAGACAGTCCACAGTGCAGTCTGTCCATAGTGCAGTCTGTCCACAGTGCAGTCTGTCCATAGTGCAGTCTGTCCACAGTGCAGTCTGTCCACAGAGCAGTCTATCCACAGTGTAGCCTGTCCGCAGTGCAGACCGTCCACAGTTCAGTCTGTCCACAGTGTAGCCTGTCCACAGGGCAGTCTGTCCACAATGCAGTCTGTCCACAGTGCAGTCTCTCCACAATGCCGACTTTCCACAGTGCATTCTCCCCACAGTGCAGTCTTTCCACAGTGCAGTCTGTCCACAGTGCAGTCTGTCCACACAGCAGTCTATCCTCAGTGCAGTATATCCACAGTGCAGTCTGTCTATAGTGCAGATTGTAAACAGTGAACAATAACAAAAGTGTAGCCTGTCCAAAAAGCAGTGTGTCTACAGAGCAGACTGTCCACAGTGCAGCAAATCCACAGAGCAGCCTGACCACAGTGCAGGCAGTCCACAGTGCAGTCTGTCCAAAGTGCAGTCTGTCCACAGTGCAGTCTGTCCAAAGTGCAGTCTATCCACAGTGCAGTCAATTATCAGTGCAGTCTGTCCACAGTGCAGTACATCCAAAGTGTGGTCTGTCCACAGTGCAGCCTGTCCACAGAGCAGTCTGTCCAAAGTGCAGTCTATCCACAGAACAGTCTGTCCACAGTGCAGTCTGTCCACAGTGCAGTCTGTCCACAGTGCAGTCTGTCCTCAGTGCAGTCTGTCCACAGTGCAGTCTGTGCACAGAGCAGTCAGTCCACAGTGCAGTCTGCCCATAGTGCAGTCTGTCCACAGTGCAGACTGTCCACAGCGCAGTCTGTCCACAGTGCAGACTGTCCACAGCGCAGTCTGTCCACAGTGCAGTCTGTCCAAATTGCAGTCTGTCCACAATCTAGTCTGTCAACAGTGCAGACTTTCCACAATGCAGTTTGTCCACAGTGCAGCCTGACCACAGTGCAGTCTATCCACAATGCAGTCTATCCCCAGTGCAGACAGTCCACAGTGCAGACTGTCCACAGTGTAGTCTGTACAAAGTGCAGTTTGTCCACAGAGCAGTCTGTCCACCCTTCTGTCTGTCCACAGTGCAGTCTGTCCACCCTTCTGTCCGTTCACAGTGCAGTCTGTCCACAGTGCAGTCTGTCCACAGTGCAGTCTGACAACAGTGCAGTCTGTCCAGAGTGCAGTCTGTCCACCCTTCTGTCTGTCCACAGTGCAGTCTGTCCACAGTGCAGTCCGTTCACAGTGCAGACTGTCCACAGTGCATTCTGTTCACAGTGCAATCCATCCACAGTGCATTCTGTCATCAGTGCAGTCTGACAACAGTGGCATCAATCCCCGATGCAGATGGACAACAGTGCAGTCTGTCCACAGTGCAGTCAATGCACAGTGCAGTGTATACACAGACCAGACTGTCCACAATGCAGTCTGTCCACAGTGCAGTCTGTCCACAGTGCAGTCTGTGCACAGTGCAGTCTGTCCAAATTGCCGTCTGTCCAAATTGCATTCTGTCCAAATTGCAGTCTGTCCACAGTGCACTCTGTCCACAGTGCAGTCTGTCCACAGTGCAGTCTGTCCACCCATCTGTCTGTCCACAGTGCAGTCTCCCTACAATGCAGCCTGTCCATAGTGCAGTCTGTCCAGAGTGCAGACTGTCCACAGGCAGTCTGCCACAAAGCAGTCTATCCTCAGGGCAGTCTATCCTCAGTGCAGCCTGTCCACAGTGCATACAGTCCACAGGGCAATCTGTCCACAGTGCAGTCTGTCCACAGTGCAGCCTCTCCACAGTGCAGTCTGTCCACAGTGCAGTCTGTCCATAGTGCAGTCTGTCCAGAGTGCAGACTGTCCACAGTGCAGTCTGTCCATAGTGCAGTTTGTCCACAGTGCAGTCTGTCCACAGAGCAGTCTGTCCACAGTGTAGCCTGTCCGCAGTGCAGACCGTCCACAGTTCAGTCTGTCCACAGTGTAGCCTGCCCACAGGGCAGTCTGTCCACAATGCAGTCTGTCCACAGTGCAGTCTCTCCACAATGCAGACGTTCCACAGTGCATTCTCTCCACAGTGCAGTCTGTCCACAGTGCAGTCTGTCCACAGTGCAGTCTGTCCACACAGCAGTCTATCCTCAGTGCAGTATATCCACAGTGCAGTCTGTCTATAGTGCAGATTGTAAACAGTGAACAATCACAAAAGTGTAGCCTGTCCAAAAAGCAGTGTGTCTACAGAGCAGTCTGTCCACCCTTCTGTCCGTTCACAGTGCAGTCTGTCCACAGTGCAGTCTGTCCACAGTGCAGTCTGACAACAGTGCAGTCAGTCCAGTGTGCAGTCTGTCCACCCTTCTGTCTGTCCACAGTGCAGTCTGTCCACAGTGCAGTCCGTTCACAGTGCAGACTGTCCACAGTGCAGACTGTCCACAGTGCAGTCTGTTCACAGTGCAGTCTATCCACAGTGCAGTCTGTCCACAGTGCAGACTGTCTACTGTGCAGACTCTCCAAAGTGCAGTCTGTCCACAGTGCAGTCTGTCCATAGTGCAGTCTGTCCACAGTGCAGTCTGTCCACAGTGCAGTCTGTCCATAGTGCAGTCTGTGCACAGCGCAGTCTGTCCACAGTGCAGTCTGTGCACAGTGCAGTCTGTCCAAATTGCAGTCTAACCAAATTGCAGTCTGTACAAATTGCAGACTGTCCACTGTGCAGTCTGTCCACAGTTCAGTCTGTCCACAGTGTAGTCTGTCCACCCATCTGTCTGTCCACAGTGCAGTCTCTCCACAGTGCAGTCTGTCCACAGTGCAGTCTGTCCACAGTGCAGTTTGTCCACAGTGCAGTGTGTCCACAGTGCAGACTGTCCACAGTGCAGTCTGTCCACAGTGCAGACAGTCCACAGTGCAATCTGTCCACAGTGCAGTCTGTCCACAATGCAGTCTGTCCACAGAGCAGTCAGTCCACAGTGCAGTCTGCCCATAGAGCAGTCTGTCCACAGTGCAGTCTGTCCAGAGCGCAGTCTGTCCACAGTGCAGACTGTCCACAGCGCAGTCTGTCCACAGTGCAGTCTGTCCACAGTGCATTCTGTCCACAGTGCAGTCTCTCCAAAGTGCAGTCTGTCCACAGTGCAGCCTGTCCACAGAGCAGTCTGTCCAAAGTGCAGTCTATCCACAGAACAGTCTGTCCACAGTGCAGTCTGTCCACAGTGCAGTCTGTCCACAGTGCAGTCAGTCCACAGTGCAGTCTGTCCTCAGTGCAGTCTGCCCACAGTGCAGTCTGTGCACAGAGCAGTCAGTCCACAGTGCAGTCTGCCCGTAGTGCAGTCTGTCCACAGTGCAGACTGTAAACAGCGCAGTCTGTCCACAGTGCAGACTGTCCACAGCGCAGTCTGTCCACACTGCAGTCTGTCCAAATTGCAGTCTGTCCACAATGTAGTCTGTCAACAGTGCAGACTTTCCACAATGCAGTTTGTCCACAGTGCAGCCTGACCACAGTGCAGTCTATCCACAATGCAGTCTATCCCCAGTGCAGACAGTCCACAGTGCAGACTGTCCACAGTGTAGTCTGTACAAAGTGCAGTCTGTCCACAGAGCAGTCTGTCCACAATGCAGTCTGTCCACCCTTCTGTCTGTCCACAGTGCAGTCTGTCCACCCTTCTGTCCGTTCACAGTGCAGTCTGTCCACAGTGCAGTCTGTCCACAGTGCAGTCTGACAACAGTGCAGTCAGTCCAGAGTGCAGTCTGTCCACCCTTCTGTCTGTCCACATTACAGTCTGTCCACAGTGCAGTCCGTTCACAGTGCAGACTGTCCACAGTGCAGACTGTCCACAGTGCAGTCTGTTCACAGTACAGTCCATCCACAGTGCATTCTGTCATCAGTGCAGTCTGACAACAGTGGCATCAATCCCCGATGCAGATGGAGAACAGTGCAGTCTGTCCACAGTGCAGTCAATGCACAGTGCAGGGTATACACAGACCAGACTGTCCACAATGCAGTCTGTCCACAGTGCAGTCTGTCCACAGTGCAGTCTGTGCACAGTGCAGTCTGTCCATAGTGCAGTCTGTGCACAGTGCAGTCAGTCCAAATTGCAGTCTGTCCAAATTGCATTCTGTCCAAATTGCAGTCTGTCCACAGTGCAGTCTGTCCACAGTGCAGTCTGTCCATAGTGCAGTCTGTCCACAGTGCAGACTGTCCACAGTGCAGTCTGCCCACAAAGCAGTCTATCCTCAGTGCAGTCTATCCTCAGTGCAGCCTGTCCACAGTGCAGACAGTCCACAGTGCAGCCTGTCCATAATGCAGTCTGTCCACAGTGCAGTCTGTCCACAGAGCAGTCTATCCACAGTGTAGCCTGTCCGCAGTGCAGACCGTCCACAGTTCAGTCTGTCCAAAGTGTAGCCTGTCCACAGGGCAGTCTGTCCACAATGCAGTCTGTCCACAGTGCAGTCTCTCCACAATGCCGACTTTCCACAGTGCATTCTCTCCACAGTGCAGTCTGTCCACAGTGCAGTCTGTCCACAGGGCAGTCTGTCCACAATGCAGTCTGTCCACAGTGCAGTCTGTCCAAAGTGCAGTCTGTCCACAGTGCAGTCTGTCCAAAGTGCAGTCTGTCCACAGTGCCGTCTGTCCACAGTGCAGTCTGTCCACACAGCAGTCTATCCTCAGTGCAGTATATCCACAGTGCAGTCTGTCTATAGTGCAGATTGTAAAAAGTGAACAATAACAAAAGTGTAGCCTGTCCAAAAAGCAGTGTGTCTACAGAGCAGTCTGTCCATAGTGTAGCCAATCCACAGAGCAGCCTGACCACAGTGCAAGCAGTCCACAGTGCAGTCTGTCCAAAGTGCAGTCTGTCCACAGTGCGGTCTGTCCAAAGTGCAGTCTATCCACAGTGCAGTCAATCCTCAGTGCAGTCTGTCCACAGTGCAGTACATCCAAAGTGCAGTCTGTCCACAGTGCAGCCTGTCCACAGAGCAGTCTGTCCAAAGTGCAGTCTGTCCACAGAACAGTCTGTCCACAGTGCAGTCTGTCCACAGTGCAGTCAGTCCACAGTGCAGTCTGTCCTCAGTGCAGTCTATCCACAGTGCAGTCTGTGCACAGAGCAGTCAGTCCAGAGTGCAGTCTGCCCATAGTGCAGTCTGTCCACAGTGCAGACTGCCCACAGCGCAGTCTGTAAACAGTGCAGACTGTCCACAGCGCAGTCTGTCCACAGTGCAGTCTGTCCACAGTGCAGTCTGTCCACAGTGCAGTCTGTCCATAGTGCAGATGTCCACAGTGCAGTCTGTCCATAGTGCAGTCTGTCCACAGTGCATTCTGTCCACAGTGCAGCCTGTCCATAGTGCAGTCTGTCCATAGTGCAGTCTGTCCACAGCGCTGTCTGGCCACAGTGCAGTCTGTCCACAGTGCAGTCTATCCACAGTGCAGTCCAAACACAGTGCAGTCTATCCACAGTGCAGTCCGAACCCAGTGCAGTCTGACCACAGTGCATTCTGTCCACAGTGCAGACTGTCCACAGTGCAGTCTGACCACAGTGCAGTCTGTCCACAGTGCAGTCTGTCCATAGTGCCGTCTGTACATAGAGCTGTCTGTCCACAGTGCAGTCTGTCCGCAGTGCAGTCAGTCCACAGTGCAGTCTGTCCACAGTGCATTCTGTCCACAGTGCAGTCTGTCCACAGTGGAGTCAGTCCGCAGTGCAGTCAGTCCACAGTGCAGTCAGTCCACAGTGCAGTCAGTCCAGTGTGCAGTCTGTCCACCCTTCTGTCTGTCCACAGTGCAGTCTGTCCACAGTGCAGTCCGTTCACAGTGCAGACTGTCCACAGTGCAGACTGTCCACAGTGCAGTCTGTTCACAGTGCAGTCTATCCACAGTGCAGTCTGTCCACAGTGCAGACTGTCTACTGTGCAGACTCTCCAAAGTGCAGTCTGTCCACAGTGCAGTCTGTCCATAGTGCAGTCTGTCCACAGTGCAGTCTGTCCACAGTGCAGTCTGTCCATAGTGCAGTCTGTGCACAGCGCAGTCTGTCCACAGTGCAGTCTGTGCACAGTGCAGTCTGTCCAAATTGCAGTCTAACCAAATTGCAGTCTGTACAAATTGCAGACTGTCCACTGTGCAGTCTGTCCACAGTTCAGTCTGTCCACAGTGTAGTCTGTCCACCCATCTGTCTGTCCACAGTGCAGTCTCTCCACAGTGCAGTCTGTCCACAGTGCAGTCTGTCCACAGTGCAGTTTGTCCACAGTGCAGTGTGTCCACAGTGCAGACTGTCCACAGTGCAGTCTGTCCACAGTGCAGACAGTCCACAGTGCAATCTGTCCACAGTGCAGTCTGTCCACAATGCAGTCTGTCCACAGAGCAGTCAGTCCACAGTGCAGTCTGCCCATAGAGCAGTCTGTCCACAGTGCAGTCTGTCCAGAGCGCAGTCTGTCCACAGTGCAGACTGTCCACAGCGCAGTCTGTCCACAGTGCAGTCTGTCCACAGTGCATTCTGTCCACAGTGCAGTCTCTCCAAAGTGCAGTCTGTCCACAGTGCAGCCTGTCCACAGAGCAGTCTGTCCAAAGTGCAGTCTATCCACAGAACAGTCTGTCCACAGTGCAGTCTGTCCACAGTGCAGTCTGTCCACAGTGCAGTCAGTCCACAGTGCAGTCTGTCCTCAGTGCAGTCTGTCCACAGTGCAGTCTGTGCACAGAGCAGTCAGTCCACAGTGCAGTCTGCCCGTAGTGCAGTCTGTCCACAGTGCAGACTGTAAACAGCGCAGTCTGTCCACAGTGCAGACTGTCCACAGCGCAGTCTGTCCACACTGCAGTCTGTCCAAATTGCAGTCTGTCCACAATGTAGTCTGTCAACAGTGCAGACTTTCCACAATGCAGTTTGTCCACAGTGCAGCCTGACCACAGTGCAGTCTATCCACAATGCAGTCTATCCCCAGTGCAGACAGTCCACAGTGCAGACTGTCCACAGTGTAGTCTGTACAAAGTGCAGTCTGTCCACAGAGCAGTCTGTCCACAATGCAGTCTGTCCACCCTTCTGTCTGTCCACAGTGCAGTCTGTCCACCCTTCTGTCCGTTCACAGTGCAGTCTGTCCACAGTGCAGTCTGTCCACAGTGCAGTCTGACAACAGTGCAGTCAGTCCAGAGTGCAGTCTGTCCACCCTTCTGTCTGTCCACATTGCAGTCTGTCCACAGTGCAGTCCGTTCACAGTGCAGACTGTCCACAGTGCAGACTGTCCACAGTGCAGTCTGTTCACAGTACAGTCCATCCACAGTGCATTCTGTCATCAGTGCAGTCTGACAACAGTGGCATCAATCCCCGATGCAGATGGAGAACAGTGCAGTCTGTCCACAGTGCAGTCAATGCACAGTGCAGGGTATACACAGACCAGACTGTCCACAATGCAGTCTGTCCACAGTGCAGTCTGTCCACAGTGCAGTCTGTGCACAGTGCAGTCTGTCCATAGTGCAGTCTGTGCACAGTGCAGTCAGTCCAAATTGCAGTCTGTCCAAATTGCATTCTGTCCAAATTGCAGTCTGTCCACAGTGCAGTCTGTCCACAGTGCAGTCTGTCCATAGTGCAGTCTGTCCACAGTGCAGACTGTCCACAGTGCAGTCTGCCCACAAAGCAGTCTATCCTTTGTGCAGTCTATCCTCAGTGCAGCCTGTCCACAGTGCAGACAGTCCACAGTGCAGCCTGTCCATAATGCAGTCTGTCCACAGTGCAGTCTGTCCACAGAGCAGTCTATCCACAGTGTAGCCTGTCCGCAGTGCAGACCGTCCACAGTTCAGTCTGTCCAAAGTGTAGCCTGTCCACAGGGCAGTCTGTCCACAATGCAGTCTGTCCACAGTGCAGTCTCTCCACAATGCCGACTTTCCACAGTGCATTCTCTCCACAGTGCAGTCTGTCCACAGTGCAGTCTGTCCACAGGGCAGTCTGTCCACAATGCAGTCTGTCCACAGTGCAGTCTATCCAAAGTGCAGTCTGTCCACAGTGCAGTCTGTCCAAAGTGCAGTCTGTCCACAGTGCCGTCTGTCCACAGTGCAGTCTGTCCACACAGCAGTCTATCCTCAGTGCAGTATATCCACAGTGCAGTCTGTCTATAGTGCAGATTGTAAAAAGTGAACAATAACAAAAGTGTAGCCTGTCCAAAAAGCAGTGTGTCTACAGAGCAGTCTGTCCATAGTGTAGCCAATCCACAGAGCAGCCTGACCACAGTGCAGGCAGTCCACAGTGCAGTCTGTCCAAAGTGCAGTCTGTCCACAGTGCGGTCTGTCCAAAGTGCAGTCTATCCACAGTGCAGTCAATCCTCAGTGCAGTCTGTCCACAGTGCAGTACATCCAAAGTGCAGTCTGTCCACAGTGCAGCCTGTCCACAGAGCAGTCTGTCCAAAGTGCAGTCTGTCCACAGAACAGTCTGTCCACAGTGCAGTCTGTCCACAGTGCAGTCAGTCCACAGTGCAGTCTGTCCTCAGTGCAGTCTATCCACAGTGCAGTCTGTGCACAGAGCAGTCAGTCCAGAGTGCAGTCTGCCCATAGTGCAGTCTGTCCACAGTGCAGACTGCCCACAGCGCAGTCTGTAAACAGTGCAGACTGTCCACAGCGCAGTCTGTCCACAGTGCAGTCTGTCCACAGTGCAGTCTGTCCACAGTGCAGTCTGTCCATAGTGCAGATGTCCACAGTGCAGTCTGTCCATAGTGCAGTCTGTCCACAGTGCATTCTGTCCACAGTGCAGCCTGTCCATAGTGCAGTCTGTCCATAGTGCAGTCTGTCCACAGCGCTGTCTGGCCACAGTGCAGTCTGTCCACAGTGCAGTCTATCCACAGTGCAGTCCGAACACAGTGCAGTCTATCCACAGTGCAGTCCGAACCCAGTGCAGTCTGACCACAGTGCATTCTGTCCACAGTGCAGACTGTCCACAGTGCAGTCTGACCACAGTGCAGTCTGTCCACAGTGCAGTCTGTCCATAGTGCCGTCTGTACATAGAGCTGTCTGTCCACAGTGCAGTCTGTCCGCAGTGCAGTCAGTCCACAGTGCAGTCTGTCCACAGTGCATTCTGTCCACAGTGCAGTCTGTCCACAGTGGAGTCAGTCCGCAGTGCAGTCAGTCCACAGTGCAGTCAGTCCACAGTGCAGTCTGTCCAAAGTGCAGTCTGTCCACAGTGCAGCCTGTCCACAATGCAGCCTTTCCACAGTGCAGTCTGTCCTCAGTGCAGTCTGTCCACAGTGCAGTCTGTGCACAGAGCAGTCAGTCCACAGTGCAGTCTGCCCATAGTGCAGTCTGTCCACAGTGCAGACTGTCCACAGCGCAGTCTGTAAACAGTGCAGACTGTCCACAGCGCAGGATGTCCACAGTGCAGTCAGTCCACAGTGCAGTCTGTCCACAGTGCAGTCTGTCCATATTGCAGATGTCCACAGTGCAGTCTGTCCATAGTGCAGTCTGTCCACAGTGTAGTCTGTCCACAGTGCAGTCTGTCCATAGTGCAGTCTGTCCAGAGTGCAGTCTGTCCACAGTGCAGTCTGTCCACAGTGCAGTCTGTCCACAGTGCAGACTGTCCACAGCGCTGTCTGGCCACAGTGCAGTCTGTCCACAGTGCAGTCTATCCACAGTGCAGTCCGAACACAGTGCAGTCTATCCACAGTGCAGTCCGAACACAGTGCAGTCTGACCACAGTGCAGTCTGTCCACAGTGCAGATTGTCCACAGTGCAGTCTGACCACAGTGCAGTCTGTCCACAGTGCAGTCTGTCCATAGTGCCGTCTGTCCATAGAGCTGTCTGTCCACAGTGCAGTCTGTCCGCAGAGCAGTCAGTCCACAGTGCAGTCTGTCCACAGTGTAGTCTGTCCACAGTGCTGTCTGTCCACAGTGCAGTCTGTCCACAGTGGAGTCAGTCCGCAGTGCAGTCAGTCCACAGTGCAGTCAGTCCACAGTGCAGTCTGTCCAAAGTGCAGTCTGTCCACAGTGCAGCCTGTCCACAATGCAGCCTTTCCACAGTGCAGTCTGTCCACAGTGTCGTCAATCCAGAGTGAAGTGTATCCACAGTGCAGTGTAACCACAGGGCAGACTGTCAACAATGCAGTCTGTCCAAATTGCAGACCTTCCACTGTGCAGTCTGTCCAAATTGCAGTCTGTCCAGAGTGCAGTCTGTCCACCCTTCTGTCTGTCCACAGTGCAGTCTGTCCACAGTGCAGTCCGTTCACAGTGCAGACTGTCCACAGTGCAGACTGTCCACAGTGCAGTCTGTTCACAGTGCAGTCCATCCATAGTGCATTCTGTCATCAGTGCAGTCTGACAACAGTGGCATCAAACCCCGATGCAGATGGACAACAGTGCACTCTGTCCACAGTGCAGTCAATGCACAGTGCAGTGTATACACAAACCAGACTGTCCACAATGCAGTCTGTCCACAGTGCAGACTGTCCACAGTGCAGACTGTCCACAGTGCAGTCTGTTCACAGTGCAGTCCATCCACAGTGCATTCTGTCATCAGTGCAGTCTGACAACAGAGGCATCAATCCCCGATGCAGATGGACAACAGTGCAGTCTGTCCACAGTGCAGTCAATGCACAGTGCAGGGTATGCACAGACCAGACTGTCCACAATGCAGTCTGTCCACAGTGCAGTCTGTCCACAGTGCAGTCAGTCCACAGTGCAGTCTGTCCACAGTGCAGTCTGTCCACCCATCTGTCTGTCCACAGTGCAGTCTCCCAACAATTCAGCCTGTCCACAGTGCAGTCTCTCCACAGTGCAGTCTGTCCACAGTGCAGTCTGTCCATAGTGCAGTCTGTCCACAGTGCAGACTTTCCACAGTGCAGTCTGCCCACAAAGCAGTCTATCCTCAGTGCAGTCTATCCTCAGTGCAGCCTGTCCAAAGTGCAGACAGTCCACAGTGCAGTCTGTCCATAGTGCAGTCTGTCCACAGTGCAGTCTGTCCATAGTGCAGTCTGTCCACAGTGCAGTCTGTCCACAGAGCAGTCTATCCACAGTGTAGCCTGTCCGCAGTGCAGACCGTCCACAGTTCAGTCTGTCCACAGTGTAGCCTGTCCACAGGGCAGTCTGTCCACAATGCAGTCTGTCCACAGTGCAGTCTCTCCACAATGCCGACTTTCCACAGTGCATTCTCCCCACAGTGCAGTCTTTCCACAGTGCAGTCTGTCCACAGTGCAGTCTGTCCACACAGCAGTCTATCCTCAGTGCAGTATATCCACAGTGCAGTCTGTCTATAGTGCAGATTGTAAACAGTGAACAATAACAAAAGTGTAGCCTGTCCAAAAAGCAGTGTGTCTACAGAGCAGTCTGTCCACAGTGTAGCAAATCCACAGAGCAGCCTGACCACAGTGCAGGCAGTCCACAGTGCAGTCTGTCCAAAGTGCAGTCTGTCCACAGTGCAGTCTGTCCAAAGTGCAGTCTATCCACAGTGCAGTCAATTATCAGTGCAGTCTGTCCACAGTGCAGTACATCCAAAGTGTGGTCTGTCCACAGTGCAGCCTGTCCACAGAGCAGTCTGTCCAAAGTGCAGTCTATCCACAGAACAGTCTGTCCACAGTGCAGTCTGTCCACAGTGCAGTCTGTCCACAGTGCAGTCTGTCCTCAGTGCAGTCTGTCCACAGTGCAGTCTGTGCACAGAGCAGTCAGTCCACAGTGCAGTCTGCCCATAGTGCAGTCTGTCCACAGTGCAGACTGTCCACAGCGCAGTCTGTCCACAGTGCAGACTGTCCACAGCGCAGTCTGTCCACAGTGCAGTCTGTCCAAATTGCAGTCTGTCCACAATCTAGTCTGTCAACAGTGCAGACTTTCCACAATGCAGTTTGTCCACAGTGCAGCCTGACCACAGTGCAGTCTATCCACAATGCAGTCTATCCCCAGTGCAGACAGTCCACAGTGCAGACTGTCCACAGTGTAGTCTGTACAAAGTGCAGTTTGTCCACAGAGCAGTCTGTCCACCCTTCTGTCTGTCCACAGTGCAGTCTGTCCACCCTTCTGTCCGTTCACAGTGCAGTCTGTCCACAGTGCAGTCTGTCCACAGTGCAGTCTGACAACAGTGCAGTCTGTCCAGAGTGCAGTCTGTCCACCCTTCTGTCTGTCCACAGTGGAGTCTGTCCACAGTGCAGTCCGTTCACAGTGCAGACTGTCCACAGTGCAGACTGTCCACAGTGCATTCTGTTCACAGTGCAATCCATCCACAGTGCATTCTGTCATAAGTGCAGTCTGACAACAGTGGCATCAATCCCCGATGCAGATGGACAACAGTGCAGTCTGTCCACAGTGCAGTCAATGCACAGTGCAGTGTATACACAGACCAGACTGTCCACAATGCAGTCTGTCCACAGTGCAGTCTGTCCACAGTGCAGTCTGTGCACAGTGCAGTCTGTCCAAATTGCCGTCTGTCCAAATTGCATTCGGTCCAAATTGCAGTCTGTCCACAGTGCACTCTGTCCACAGTGCAGTCTGTCCACAGTGCAGTCTGTCCACCCATCTGTCTGTCCACAGTGCAGTCTCCCAACAATGCAGCCTGTCCATAGTGCAGTCTGTCCAGAGTGCAGACTGTCCACAGGCAGTCTGCCACAAAGCAGTCTATCCTCAGGGCAGTCTATCCTCAGTGCAGCCTGTCCACAGTGCATACAGTCCACAGGGCAATCTGTCCACAGTGCAGTCTGTCCACAGTGCAGCCTCTCCACAGTGCAGTCTGTCCACAGTGCAGTCTGTCCATAGTGCAGTCTGTCCAGAGTGCAGACTGTCCACAGTGCAGTCTGTCCATAATGCAGTTTGTCCACAGTGCAGTCTGTCCACAGAGCAGTCTGTCCACAGTGTAGCCTGTCCGCAGTGCAGACCGTCCACAGTTCAGTCTGCCCACAGTGTAGCCTGCCCACAGGGCAGTCTGTCCACAATGCAGTCTGTCCACAGTGCAGTCTCTCCACAATGCAGACGTTCCACAGTGCATTCTCTCCACAGTGCAGTCTGTCCACAGTGCAGTCTGTCCACAGTGCAGTCTGTCCACACAGCAGTCTATCCTCAGTGCAGTATATCCACAGTGCAGTCTGTCTATAGTGCAGATTGTAAACAGTGAACAATCACAAAAGTGTAGCCTGTCCAAAAAGCAGTGTGTCTACAGAGCAGTCTGTCCATTGTGTAGCCAATCCACAGAGCAGCCTGACCACAGTGCAGGCAGTCCACAGTGCAGTCTGTCCAAAGTGCAGTCTGTCCACAGTGCGGTCTGTCCAAAGTACAGTCTATCCACAGTGCAGTCAATCCTCAGTGCAGTCTGTCCACAGTGCAGTACATCCAAAGTGCAGTCTGTCCACAGTGCAGCCTGTCCACAGAGCAGTCTGTCCAAAGTGCAGTCTGTCCACAGAACAGTCTGTACACAGTGCAGTCCGTCCACAGTGCAGTCAGTCCACAGTGCAGTCTGTCCTCAGTGCAGTCTGTCCACAGTGCAGTCTGTGCAAAGAGCAGTCAGTCCACAGTGCAGTCTGCCCATAGTGCAGTCTGTCCACAGTGCAGACTGTCCACAGCGCAGTCTGTAAACAGTGCAGACTGACCACAGCGCAGTCTGTCCACAGTGCAGTCTGTCCACAGTGCAGTCTGACCATAGTGCAGCCTGTCCACAGTGCAGTCTGTCCATAGTGCAGTCTGTCCACAGTGCAGTCTGTCCACAGTGCAGTCTGTCCATAGTGCAGTCTGTCCATAGTGCAGTCTGTCCACAGTGCAGTCTGTCCACAGTGCAGTCTGTCCACAGTGCAGTACATCCAAAGTGCAGTCTGTCCACAGTGCAGCCTGTCCACAGAGCAGTCTGTCCAAAGTGCAGTCTGTCCACAGAACAGTCTGTCCACAGTGCAGTCTGTCCACAGTGCAGTCAGTCCACAGTGCAGTCTGTCCTCAGTGCAGTCTATCCACAGTGCAGTCTGTGCACAGAGCAGTCAGTCCAGAGTGCAGTCTGCCCATAGTGCAGTCTGTCCACAGTGCAGACTGCCCACAGCGCAGTCTGTAAACAGTGCAGACTGTCCACAGCGCAGTCTGTCCACAGTGCAGTCTGTCCACAGTGCAGTCTGTCCACAGTGCAGTCTGTCCATAGTGCAGATGTCCACAGTGCAGTCTGTCCATAGTGCAGTCTGTCCACAGTGCATTCTGTCCACAGTGCAGTCTGTCCATAGTGCAGTCTGTCCATAGTGCAGTCTGTCCACAGCGCTGTCTGGCCACAGTGCAGTCTGTCCACAGTGCAGTCTATCCACAGTGCAGTCCGAACACAGTGCAGTCTATCCACAGTGCAGTCCGAACCCAGTGCAGTCTGACCACAGTGCATTCTGTCCACAGTGCAGACTGTCCACAGTGCAGTCTGACCACAGTGCAGTCTGTCCACAGTGCAGTCTGTCCATAGTGCCGTCTGTCCATAGAGCTGTCTGTCCACAGTGCAGTCTGTCCGCAGTGCAGTCAGTCCACAGTGCTGTCTGTCCACAGTGCAGTCTGTCCACAGTGCAGTCTGTCCACAGTGGAGTCAGTCCGCAGTGCAGTCAGTCCACAGTGCAGTCAGTCCACAGTGCAGTCTGTCCAAAGTGCAGTCTGTCCACAGTGCAGCCTGTCCACAATGCAGCCTTTCCACAGTGCAGTCTGTCCTCAGTGCAGTCTGTCCACAGTGCAGTCTGTGCACAGAGCAGTCAGTCCACAGTGCAGTCTGCCCATAGTGCAGTCTGTCCACAGTGCAGACTGTCCACAGCGCAGTCTGTAAACAGTGCAGACTGTCCACAGCGCAGGATGTCCACAGTGCAGTCAGTCCACAGTGCAGTCTCTCCACAGTGCAGTCTGTCCATATTGCAGATGTCCACAGTGCAGTCTGTCCATAGTGCAGTCTGTCCACAGTGTAGTCTGTCCACAGTGCAGTCTGTCCATAGTGCAGTCTGTCCATAGTGCAGTCTGTCCACAGTGCAGTCTGTCCACAGTGCAGTCTGTCCACAGTGCAGACTGTCCACAGCGCTGTCTGGCCACAGTGCAGTCTGTCCACAGTGCAGTCTATCCACAGTGCAGTCCGAACACAGTGCAGTCTATCCACAGTGCAGTCCGAACACAGTGCAGTCTGACCACAGTGCAGTCTGTCCACAGTGCAGATTGTCCACAGTGCAGTCTGACCACAGTGCAGTCTGTCCACAGTGCAGTCTGTCCATAGTGCCGTCTGTCCATAGAGCTGTCTGTCCACAGTGCAGTCTGTCCGCAGAGCAGTCAGTCCACAGTGCAGTCTGTCCACAGTGTAGTCTGTCCACAGTGCTGTCTGTCCACAGTGCAGTCTGTCCACAGTGGAGTCAGTCCGCAGTGCAGTCAGTCCACAGTGCAGTCAGTCCACAGTGCAGTCTGTCCAAAGTGCAGTCTGTCCACAGTGCAGCCTGTCCACAATGCAGCCTTTCCACAGTGCAGTCTGTCCACAGTGTCGTCAATCCAGAGTGAAGTGTATCCACAGTGCAGTGTAACCACAGGGCAGACTGTCAACAATGCAGTATGTCCAAATTGCAGACCTTCCACTGTGCAGTCTGTCCAAATTGCAGTCTGTCCAGAGTGCAGTCTGTCCACCCTTCTGTCTGTCCACAGTGCAGTCTGTCCACAGTGCAGTCCGTTCACAGTGCAGACTGTCCACAGTGCAGACTGTCCACAGTGCAGTCTGTTCACAGTGCAGTCCATCCATAGTGCATTCTGTCATCAGTGCAGTCTGACAACAGTGGCATCAAACCCCGATGCAGATGGACAACAGTGCACTCTGTCCACAGTGCAGTCAATGCACAGTGCAGTGTATACACAAACCAGACTGTCCACAATGCAGTCTGTCCACAGTGCAGACTGTCCACAGTGCAGACTGTCCACAGTGCAGTCTGTTCACAGTGCAGTCCATCCACAGTGCATTCTGTCATCAGTGCAGCCTGACAACAGAGGCATCAATCCCCGATGCAGATGGACAACAGTGCAGTCTGTCCACAGTGCAGTCAATGCACAGTGCAGGGTATACACAGACCAGACTGTCCACAATGCAGTCTGTCCACAGTGCAGTCTGTCCACAGTGCAGTCAGTCCACAGTGCAGTCTGTCCACAGTGCAGTCTGTCCACCCATCTGTCTGTCCACAGTGCAGTCTCCCAACAATGCAGCCTGTCCACAGTGCAGTCTCTCCACAGTGCAGTCTGTCCACAGTGCAGTCTGTCCATAGTGCAGTCTGTCCACAGTGCAGACTTTCCACAGTGCAGTCTGCCCACAAAGCAGTCTATCCTCAGTGCAGTCTATCCTCAGTGCAGCCTGTCCAAAGTGCAGACAGTCCACAGTGCAGTCTGTCCATAGTGCAGTCTGTCCACAGTGCAGTCTGTCCATAGTGCAGTCTGTCCACAGTGCAGTCTGTCCACAGAGCAGTCTATCCACAGTGTAGCCTGTCCGCAGTGCAGACCGTCCACAGTTCAGTCTGTCCACAGTGTAGCCTGTCCACAGGGCAGTCTGTCCACAATGCAGTCTGTCCACAGTGCAGTCTCTCCACAATGCCGACTTTCCACAGTGCATTCTCCCCACAGTGCAGTCTTTCCACAGTGCAGTCTGTCCACAGTGCAGTCTGTCCACACAGCAGTCTATCCTCAGTGCAGTATATCCACAGTGCAGTCTGTCTATAGTGCAGATTGTAAACAGTGAACAATAACAAAAGTGTAGCCTGTCCAAAAAGCAGTGTGTCTACAGAGCAGTCTGTCCACAGTGTAGCAAATCCACAGAGCAGCCTGACCACAGTGCAGGCAGTCCACAGTGCAGTCTGTCCAAAGTGCAGTCTGTCCACAGTGCAGTCTGTCCAAAGTGCAGTCTATCCACAGTGCAGTCAATTATCAGTGCAGTCTGTCCACAGTGCAGTACATCCAAAGTGTGGTCTGTCCACAGTGCAGCCTGTCCACAGAGCAGTCTGTCCAAAGTGCAGTCTATCCACAGAACAGTCTGTCCACAGTGCAGTCTGTCCACAGTGCAGTCTGTCCACAGTGCAGTCTGTCCTCAGTGCAGTCTGTCCACAGTGCAGTCTGTGCACAGAGCAGTCAGTCCACAGTGTAGTCTGCCCATAGTGCAGTCTGTCCACAGTGCAGACTGTCCACAGCGCAGTCTGTCCACAGTGCAGACTGTCCACAGCGCAGTCTGTCCACAGTGCAGACTGTCCACAGGCAGTCTGCCACAAAGCAGTCTATCCTCAGGGCAGTCTATCCTCAGTGCAGCCTGTCCACAGTGCATACAGTCCACAGGGCAATCTGTCCACAGTGCAGTCTGTCCACAGTGCAGCCTCTCCACAGTGCAGTCTGTCCACAGTGCAGTCTGTCCATAGTGCAGTCTGTCCAGAGTGCAGACTGTCCACAGTGCAGTCTGTCCATAGTGCAGTTTGTCCACAGTGCAGTCTGTCCACAGAGCAGTCTGTCCACAGTGTAGCCTGTCCGCACTGCAGACCGTCCACAGTTCAGTCTGTCCACAGTGTAGCCTGCCCACAGGGCAGTCTGTCCACAATGCAGTCTGTCCACAGTGCAGTCTCTCCACAATGCAGACGTTCCACAGTGCATTCTCTCCACAGTGCAGTCTGTCCACAGTGCAGTCTCTCCACAGTGCAGTCTGACCACAGTGCAGTCTGTCCACAGTGCAGTCTGTCCACAATGCAGTCTGACCAGAGTGCAGTCTCTCCACATTGCAGTCTGTCCACAGTGCAGTCTGTCCACAATGCAGTCTGTCCACAGTGCATCAATCCACTGTGCAGTCTGTCCACAGTGCAGCCTGTCCAAAGTGCAGCCTGCCCACAGTGCAGTCTGTCCACAGTGCAGTCAGTTCACAGTGTTGTCAGTCCACAGTGCAGTCTGTCCACAGTGCAGTCTGTCCACAGTGCAGTCTGTCCACAGTGCAGTCTGTCCACAGTGCAGTCTGTCCTCAGTGCAGTCAGTCCACAGTGCAGTCTGTCCACAGAGCAGTCTGTCCACAGTGCAGTCTGTCCACATCGCAGTCTGTCCACAGTGCAGTCAGTCCAGAGTGCAGTCAGTCCACTGTGCAGTCAGTCCACAGTGCAGTCTGTCCACAGTGCAGACTGTCCATATTGCAGTCAGTCCACAGTGCAGTCTGTCCACAGTGCAGTCTGACCACAGTTCAGACTTTCCACATTGCAGACTGTCCACAGTGCAGTCTGTGCTCAGTGCAGTCTGCGCACAGTGCAGTCAGTCCACTGTGCAGTCAGTCCACAGTGCAGTCTGTCCAAAGTGCAGTCTGTCCACAGTGCAGCCTGTCCACAATGCAGCCTTTCCACAGTGCAGTCTGTCCACAGTGTCGTCAATCCAGAGTGAAGTGTATCCACAGTGCAGTGTAACCACAGGGCAGACTGTCAACAATGCAGTCTGTCCAAATTGCAGACCTTCCACTGTGCAGTCTGTCCAAATTGCAGTCTGTCCAGAGTGCAGTCTGACCACCCTTCTGTCTGTCCACAGTGCAGTCTGTCCACAGTGCAGTCCGTTCACAGTGCAGACTGTCCACAGTGCAGACTGTCCACAGTGCAGTCTGTTCACAGTGCAGTCCATCCACAGTGCATTCTGTCATCAGTGCAGTCTGACAACAGAGGCATCAATCCCCGATGCAGATGGACAACAGTGCAGTCTGTCCACAGTGCAGTCAATGCACAGTGCAGGGTATACACAGACCAGACTGTCCACAATGCAGTCTGTCCACAGTGCAGTCTGTCCACAGTGCAGTCAGTCCACAGTGCAGTCTGTCCACAGTGCAGTCTGTCCACCCATCTGTCTGTCCACAGTGCAGTCTCCCAACAATGCAGCCTGTCCACAGTGCAGTCTCTCCACAGTGCAGTCTGTCCACAGTGCAGTCTGTCCATAGTGCAGTCTGTCCACAGTGCAGACTTTCCACAGTGCAGTCTGCCCACAAAGCAGTCTATCCTCAGTGCAGTCTATCCTCAGTGCAGCCTGTCCAAAGTGCAGACAGTCCACAGTGCAGTCTGTCCATAGTGCAGTCTGTCCACAGTGCAGTCTGTCCATAGTGCAGTCTGTCCACAGTGCAGTCTGTCCACAGAGCAGTCTATCCACAGTGTAGCCTGTCCGCAGTGCAGACCGTCCACAGTTCAGTCTGTCCACAGTGTAGCCTGTCCACAGGGCAGTCTGTCCACAATGCAGTCTGTCCACAGTGCAGTCTCTCCACAATGCCGACTTTCCACAGTGCATTCTCCCCACAGTGCAGTCTTTCCACAGTGCAGTCTGTCCACAGTGCAGTCTGTCCACACAGCAGTCTATCCTCAGTGCAGTATATCCACAGTGCAGTCTGTCTATAGTGCAGATTGTAAACAGTGAACAATAACAAAAGTGTAGCCTGTCCAAAAAGCAGTGTGTCTACAGAGCAGTCTGTCCACAGTGTAGCAAATCCACAGAGCAGCCTGACCACAGTGCAGGCAGTCCACAGTGCAGTCTGTCCAAAGTGCAGTCTGTCCACAGTGCAGTCTGTCCAAAGTGCAGTCTATCCACAGTGCAGTCAATTATCAGTGCAGTCTGTCCACAGTGCAGTACATCCAAAGTGTGGTCTGTCCACAGTGCAGCCTGTCCACAGAGCAGTCTGTCCAAAGTGCAGTCTATCCACAGAACAGTCTGTCCACAGTGCAGTCTGTCCTCAGTGCAGTCTGTCCACAGTGCAGTCTGTGCACAGAGCAGTCAGTCCACAGTGTAGTCTGCCCATAGTGCAGTCTGTCCACAGTGCAGACTGTCCACAGCGCAGTCTGTCCACAGTGCAGACTGTCCACAGCGCAGTCTGTCCACAGTGCAGACTGTCCACAGGCAGTCTGCCACAAAGCAGTCTATCCTCAGGGCAGTCTATCCTCAGTGCAGCCTGTCCACAGTGCATACAGTCCACAGGGCAATCTGTCCACAGTGCAGTCTGTCCACAGTGCAGCCTCTCCACAGTGCAGTCTGTCCACAGTGCAGTCTGTCCATAGTGCAGTCTGTCCAGAGTGCAGACTGTCCACAGTGCAGTCTGTCCATAGTGCAGTTTGTCCACAGTGCAGTCTGTCCACAGAGCAGTCTGTCCACAGTGTAGCCTGTCCGCACTGCAGACCGTCCACAGTTCAGTCTGTCCACAGTGTAGCCTGCCCACAGGGCAGTCTGTCCACAATGCAGTCTGTCCACAGTGCAGTCTCTCCACAATGCAGACGTTCCACAGTGCATTCTCTCCACAGTGCAGTCTGTCCACAGTGCAGTCTCTCCACAGTGCAGTCTGTCCACAGTGCAGTCTGTCCACAGTGCAGTCTGTCCACAATGCAGTCTGACCAGAGTGCAGTCTCTCCACATTGCAGTCTGTCCACAGTGCAGTCTGTCCACAATGCAGTCTGTCCACAGTGCATCAATCCACTGTGCAGTCTGTCCACAGTGCAGCCTGTCCAAAGTGCAGCCTGCCCACAGTGCAGTCTGTCCACAGTGCAGTCAGTTCACAGTGTTGTCAGTCCACAGTGCAGTCTGTCCACAGTGCAGTCTGTCCACAGTGCAGTCTGTCCACAGTGCAGTCTGTCCACAGTGCAGTCTGTCCTCAGTGCAGTCAGTCCACAGTGCAGTCTGTCCACAGAGCAGTCTGTCCACAGTGCAGTCTGTCCACATCGCAGTCTGTCCACAGTGCAGTCAGTCCAGAGTGCAGTCAGTCCACAGTGCAGTCTGTCCACAGTGCAGACTGTCCATATTGCAGTCAGTCCACAGTGCAGTCTGTCCACAGTGCAGTCTGACCACAGTTCAGACTTTCCACATTGCAGACTGTCCACAGTGCAGTCTGTGCTCAGTGCAGTCTGCGCACAGTGCAGTCAGTCCACTGTGCAGTCAGTCCACAGTGCAGTCTGTCCAAAGTGCAGTCTGTCCACAGTGCAGCCTGTCCACAATGCAGCCTTTCCACAGTGCAGTCTGTCCACAGTGTCGTCAATCCAGAGTGAAGTGTATCCACAGTGCAGTGTAACCACAGGGCAGACTGTCAACAATGCAGTCTGTCCAAATTGCAGACCTTCCACTGTGCAGTCTGTCCAAATTGCAGTCTGTCCAGAGTGCAGTCTGACCACCCTTCTGTCTGTCCACAGTGCAGTCTGTCCACAGTGCAGTCCGTTCACAGTGCAGACTGTCCACAGTGCAGACTGTCCACAGTGCAGTCTGTTCACAGTGCAGTCCATCCACAGTGCATTCTGTCATCAGTGCAGTCTGACAACAGAGGCATCAATCCCCGATGCAGATGGACAACAGTGCAGTCTGTCCACAGTGCAGTCAATGCACAGTGCAGGGTATACACAGACCAGACTGTCCACAATGCAGTCTGTCCACAGTGCAGTCTGTCCACAGTGCAGTCAGTCCACAGTGCAGTCTGTCCACAGTGCAGTCTGTCCACCCATCTGTCTGTCCACAGTGCAGTCTCCCAACAATGCAGCCTGTCCACAGTGCAGTCTCTCCACAGTGCAGTCTGTCCACAGTGCAGTCTGTCCATAGTGCAGTCTGTCCACAGTGCAGACTTTCCACAGTGCAGTCTGCCCACAAAGCAGTCTATCCTCAGTGCAGTCTATCCTCAGTGCAGCCTGTCCAAAGTGCAGACAGTCCACAGTGCAGTCTGTCCATAGTGCAGTCTGTCCACAGTGCAGTCTGTCCATAGTGCAGTCTGTCCACAGTGCAGTCTGTCCACAGAGCAGTCTATCCACAGTGTAGCCTGTCCGCAGTGCAGACCGTCCACAGTTCAGTCTGTCCACAGTGTAGCCTGTCCACAGGGCAGTCTGTCCACAATGCAGTCTGTCCACAGTGCAGTCTCTCCACAATGCCGACTTTCCACAGTGCATTCTCCCCACAGTGCAGTCTTTCCACAGTGCAGTCTGTCCACAGTGCAGTCTGTCCACACAGCAGTCTATCCTCAGTGCAGTATATCCACAGTGCAGTCTGTCTATAGTGCAGATTGTAAACAGTGAACAATAACAAAAGTGTAGCCTGTCCAAAAAGCAGTGTGTCTACAGAGCAGTCTGTCCACAGTGTAGCAAATCCACAGAGCAGCCTGACCACAGTGCAGGCAGTCCACAGTGCAGTCTGTCCAAAGTGCAGTCTGTCCACAGTGCAGTCTGTCCAAAGTGCAGTCTATCCACAGTGCAGTCAATTATCAGTGCAGTCTGTCCACAGTGCAGTACATCCAAAGTGTGGTCTGTCCACAGTGCAGCCTGTCCACAGAGCAGTCTGTCCAAAGTGCAGTCTATCCACAGAACAGTCTGTCCACAGTGCAGTCTGTCCACAGTGCAGTCTGTCCACAGTGCAGTCTGTCCTCAGTGCAGTCTGTCCACAGTGCAGTCTGTGCACAGAGCAGTCAGTCCACAGTGCAGTCTGCCCATAGTGCAGTCTGTCCACAGTGCAGACTGTCCACAGCGCAGTCTGTCCACAGTGCAGACTGTCCACAGCGCAGTCTGTCCACAGTGCAGTCTGTCCAAATTGCAGTCTGTCCACAATCTAGTCTGTCAACAGTGCAGACTTTCCACAATGCAGTTTGTCCACAGTGCAGCCTGACCACAGTGCAGTCTATCCACAATGCAGTCTATCCCGAGTGCAGACAGTCCACAGTGCAGACTGTCCACAGTGTAGTCTGTACAAAGTGCAGTTTGTCCACAGAGCAGTCTGTCCACCCTTCTGTCTGTCCACAGTGCAGTCTGTCCACCCTTCTGTCCGTTCACAGTGCAGTATGTCCACAGTGCAGTCTGTCCACAGTGCAGTCTGACAACAGTGCAGTCTGTCCAGAGTGCAGTCTGTCCACCCTTCTGTCTGTCCACAGTGGAGTCTGTCCACAGTGCAGTCCGTTCACAGTGCAGACTGTCCACAGTGCAGACTGTCCACAGTGCATTCTGTTCACAGTGCAGTCCATCCACAGTGCATTCTGTCATCAGTGCAGTCTGACAACAGTGGCATCAATCCCCGATGCAGATGGACAACAGTGCAGTCTGTCCACAGTGCAGTCAATGCACAGTGCAGTGTATACACAGACCAGACTGTCCACAATGCAGTCTGTCCACAGTGCAGTCTGTCCACAGTGCAGTCTGTGCACAGTGAGTCTGTCCAAATTGCCGTCTGTCCAAATTGCATTCTGTCCAAATTGCAGTCTGTCCACAGTGCACTCTGTCCACAGTGCAGTCTGTCCACAGTGCAGTCTGTCCACCCATCTGTCTGTCCACAGTGCAGTCTCCCAACAATGCAGCCTGTCCATAGTGCAGTCTGTCCAGAGTGCAGACTGTCCACAGGCAGTCTGCCACAAAGCAGTCTATCCTCAGGGCAGTCTATCCTCAGTGCAGCCTGTCCACAGTGCATACAGTCCAGAGGGCAATCTGTCCACAGTGCAGTCTGTCCACAGTGCAGCCTCTCCACAGTGCAGTCTGTCCACAGTGCAGTCTGTCCATAGTGCAGTCTGTCCAGAGTGCAGACTGTCCACAGTGCAGTCTGTCCATAGTGCAGTTTGTCCACAGTGCAGTCTGTCCACAGAGCAGTCTGTCCACAGTGTCGCCTGTCCGCAGTGCAGACCGTCCACAGTTCAGTCTGTCCACAGTGTAGCCTGCCCACAGGGCAGTCTGTCCACAATGCAGTCTGTCCACAGTGCAGTCTCTCCACAATGCAGACGTTCCACAGTGCATTCTGTCCACAGTGCAGTCTGTCCACAGTGCAGTCTCTCCACAGTGCAGTCTGTCCACAGTGCAGTCTGTCCACAGTGCAGTCTGTCCACAATGCAGTCTGACCAGAGTGCAGTATCTCCACATTGCAGTCTGTCCACAGTGCAGTCTGTCCACAATGCAGTCTGTCCACAGTGCATCAATCCACTGTGCAGTCTGTCCACAGTGCAGCCTGTCCAAAGTGCAGCCTGCCCACAGTGCAGTCTGTCCACAGTGCAGTCAGTTCACAGTGTTGTCAGTCCACAGTGCAGTCTGTCCACAGTGCAGTCTGTCCACAGTGCAGTCTGTCCACAGTGCAGTCTGTCCACAGTGCAGTCTGTCCTCAGTGCAGTCAGTCCACAGTGCAGTCTGTCCACAGTGCAGTCTGTCCACAGTGCAGTCTGTCCACATCGCTGTCTGTCCACAGTGCAGTCAGTCCAGAGTGCAGTCAGTCCACTGTGCAGTCAGTCCACAGTGCAGTCTGTCCACAGTGCAGACTGTCCATATTGCAGTCAGTCCACAGTGCAGTCTGTCCACAGTGCAGTCTGACCACAGTTCAGACTTTCCACATTGCAGACTGTCCACAGTGCAGTCTGTGCTCAGTGCAGTCTGCGCACAGTGCAGTCAGTCCACTGTGCAGTCAGTCCACAGTGCAGTCAGTCCACTGTGCAGTCAGTCCACTGTGCAGTCTGTCCACAGTGCACTCTGTCCGCAGTGCAGTCTGTCCACAGTGCAGTCAGTCCACTGTGCAGTCAGTCCACTGTGCAGTCTGTCCACAGTGCAGTCTGTCCGCAGTGCAGTCTGTCCACAGTGCAGTCAGTCCACTGTGCAGTCAGTCCACAGTGCAGACTGTCCACAGTTCAGTCTGTCCATAGAGAAGTCTGTCCACAGTGCAGTCAGCCAATGTGCATTCTGTCCACAGCGCAGTCTGTCCAAAATGTAGACTTTCCGAAGTGCAGTCTGTCTACAGTGCAGTCTGTCCGCAGTGCAGTCAGTCCAAAATGTAGACTTACCACTGTGCAGTCTGTCCACAGTGCAGTCTGTCCACAGTGCAGTCTGTCCACAGTGCAGTCTGTCCATAGTGCAGTCTGTCCACAGTGCAGTCTGTCCACAGTGCAGTTGTTCCACAGTGCAGTCTGTCCACAGTGCGGTCAGGCGACTGTGCAGTCTGTCCGCAGTGCAGTCTGTCCACTGTGCAGTCAAGCGACTGTGCAGTCTGTCCACAGTGCAGTCTGTCCACAGTTCAGTCTGCCCATAGTGCAGTCTGTCCACAGTGCAGACTGTCCACATTGCAGTCAGACCACAGTGCAGTCTGTCCACAGTGCAGTCTGTCCACAGTGCAGTCTGTCCACAGTTCAGACTTTCCACATTGCAGTCAGTCCACAGTGCAGTCTGTCCACAGTGCAGTCTGCCCTCAGTGCAGTCTGTCCGTAGTGCAGCACATCTACAGTGCAGACGGTCCACAGTGCAGTCTCTCCTCAGTGCAGTCTGTCCACAGTGCAGTCTGGCCACAGTGCGGTCTGTCCATAGTTCGGATGTCCACTGTGCAGTCTGTCCACTGTGCAGTCAGTCCACAGTGCAGTCTGTCCACAATGCAGTCTGACCAAAGTGCAATCTCTACACAGTGCAAACTGTGCACAGTGCAGCCTGTCTGCAGTGCAGTCTGACCACAGTGCAGACTGTCCACAGTGCAGTCTGTCCACATTGCAAACTGTCCAAAGTGCAGTCTTCCACAGTGCAGTCTGTCCACAGTTCAGCCTGTCCTCAGTGCAGTCTGTCCACAGTGCAGCCTGTCCACAGTGCAGTCTGTCCACAGTTCAGCCTGTCCACAGTGTTGACTGCCACAGTTCAGCCTGTCCACAGTGCAGTCTGTCCACAGTGCAGCCTGTCCACAGTGCAGTCTGTCCACAGTGCAGTCTGTCCACAGTGCAGTCTGTCCACAGTGCAGCCTGTCCACAGTGCAGTCTGTCCACAGTGCAGTCAGTCCACAGAGCAGTCTGTCCACAGTGCAGACAGTCCACTGTGCAGTCAGTCCACATTGCAGTGTGTCCATAGCGCAGTCTGTCCACAGTGCAGTCTGTCCACAGTGCAGTCTGTCCAAAGTGCAGTCTGTCCACAGTGCAGTCTGTCCACAGTGCAGTCTGTCCACCGTGCAGTCTGTCCACAGTGCAGGCTCTCCGCAGTGTTGTCTGCCCACATTGCAGTCTGTCCAAAGTGCAGTCTGTCCACATTGCACTCTGTCCATAGTGCAGTCTGTCCACAGTGCAGTCTGTCTACTTTGCAGTCTGTCCACAGTGCAGTCAGTGCAAAGTGCAGTCTGTCCACATTGCAGTCTGTCCACAGTGCAGTCCGTCCACAGTGCAGTCTGACCAAAGTGCAATCTGTCCACAGTGCAGTCTGTCCACAGTGCAGTCTGTCCACATCGCTGTCTGTCCACAGTGCAGTCAGTCCAGAGTGCAGTCAGTCCACTGTGCAGTCAGTCCACAGTGCAGTCTGTCCACAGTGCAGACTGTCCATATTGCAGTCAGTCCACAGTGCAGTCTGTCCACAGTGCAGTCTGACCACAGTTCAGACTTTCCACATTGCAGACTGTCCACAGTGCAGTCTGTGCTCAGTGCAGTCTGCGCACAGTGCAGTCAGTCCACTGTGCAGTCAGTCCACAGTGCAGTCAGTCCACTGTGCAGTCAGTCCACTGTGCAGTCTGTCCACAGTGCACTCTGTCCGCAGTGCAGTCTGTCCACAGTGCAGTCAGTCCACTGTGCAGTCAGTCCACTGTGCAGTCTGTCCACAGTGCAGTCTGTCCGCAGTGCAGTCTGTCCACAGTGCAGTCAGTCCACTGTGCAGTCAGTCCACAGTGCAGACTGTCCACAGTTCAGTCTGTCCATAGAGAAGTCTGTCCACAGTGCAGTCAGCCAATGTGCATTCTGTCCACAGCGCAGTCTGTCCAAAATTTAGACTTTCCGAAGTGCAGTCTGTCTACAGTGCAGTCTGTCCGCAGTGCAGTCAGTCCAAAATGTAGACTTACCACTGTGCAGTCTGTCCACAGTGCAGTCTGTCCACAGTGCAGTCTGTCCACAGTGCAGTCTGTCCATAGTGCAGTCTGTCCACAGTGCAGTCTGTCCACAGTGCAGTTGTTCCACAGTGCAGTCTGTCCACAGTGCGGTCAGGCGACTGTGCAGTCTGTCCGCAGTGCAGTCTGTCCACTGTGCAGTCAAGCGACTGTGCAGTCTGTCCACAGTGCAGTCTGTCCACAGTTCAGTCTGCCCATAGTGCAGTCTGTCCACAGTGCAGTCTGTCCACAGTGCAGTCAGTCCACTGTGCAGTCAGTCCACAGTGCAGACTGTCCACAGTTCAGTCTGTCCATAGAGAAGTCTGTCCACAGTGCAGTCAGCCAATGTGCATTCTGTCCACAGCGCAGTCTGTCCAAAATTTAGACTTTCCGAAGTGCAGTCTGTCTACAGTGCAGTCTGTCCGCAGTGCAGTCAGTCCAAAATGTAGACTTACCACTGTGCAGTCTGTCCACAGTGCAGACTGTCCACATTGCAGTCAGACCACAGTGCAGTCTGTCCACAGTGCAGTCTGTCCACAGTGCAGTCTGTCCACAGTTCAGACTTTCCACATTGCAGTCAGTCCACAGTGCAGTCTGTCCACAGTGCAGTCTGCCCTCAGTGCAGTCTGTCCGTAGTGCAGCACATCTACAGTGCAGACGGTCCACAGTGCAGTCTCTCCTCAGTGCAGTCTGTCCACAGTGCAGTCTGGCCACAGTGCGGTCTGTCCATAGTTCGGATGTCCACTGTGCAGTCTGTCCACTGTGCAGTCAGTCCACAGTGCAGTCTGTCCACAATGCAGTCTGACCAAAGTGCAATCTCTACACAGTGCAAACTGTGCACAGTGCAGCCTGTCTGCAGTGCAGTCTGACCACAGTGCAGACTGTCCACAGTGCAGTCTGTCCACATTGCAAACTGTCCAAAGTGCAGTCTTCCACAGTGCAGTCTGTCCACAGTTCAGCCTGTCCTCAGTGCAGTCTGTCCACAGTGCAGCCTGTCCACAGTGCAGTCTGTCCACAGTTCAGCCTGTCCACAGTGTTGACTGCCACAGTTCAGCCTGTCCACAGTGCAGTCTGTCCACAGTGCAGCCTGTCCACAGTGCAGTCTGTCCACAGTGCAGTCTGTCCACAGTGCAGTCTGTGCACAGTGCAGCCTGTCCACAGTGCAGTCTGTCCACAGTGCAGTCAGTCCACAGAGCAGTCTGTCCACAGTGCAGACAGTCCACTGTGCAGTCAGTCCACATTGCAGTGTGTCCATAGCGCAGTCTGTCCACAGTGCAGTCTGTCCACAGTGCAGTCTGTCCAAAGTGCAGTCTGTCCACAGTGCAGTCTGTCCACAGTGCAGTCTGTCCACCGTGCAGTCTGTCCACAGTGCAGGCTCTCCGCAGTGTTGTCTGCCCACATTGCAGTCTGTCCAAAGTGCAGTCTGTCCACATTGCACTCTGTCCATAGTGCAGTCTGTCCACAGTGCAGTCTGTCTACTTTGCAGTCTGTCCACAGTGCAGTCAGTGCAAAGTGCAGTCTGTCCACATTGCAGTCTGTCCACAGTGCAGTCCGTCCACAGTGCAGTCTGACCAAAGTGCAATCTGTCCACAGTGCAGTCTGTCCACAGTGCAGTCTGTCCACATCGCTGTCTGTCCACAGTGCAGTCAGTCCAGAGTGCAGTCAGTCCACTGTGCAGTCAGTCCACAGTGCAGTCTGTCCACAGTGCAGACTGTCCATATTGCAGTCAGTCCACAGTGCAGTCTGTCCACAGTGCAGTCTGACCACAGTTCAGACTTTCCACATTGCAGACTGTCCACAGTGCAGTCTGTGCTCAGTGCAGTCTGCGCACAGTGCAGTCAGTCCACTGTGCAGTCAGTCCACAGTGCAGTCAGTCCACTGTGCAGTCAGTCCACTGTGCAGTCTGTCCACAGTGCACTCTGTCCGCAGTGCAGTCTGTCCACAGTGCAGTCAGTCCACTGTGCAGTCAGTCCACTGTGCAGTCTGTCCACAGTGCAGTCTGTCCGCAGTGCAGTCTGTCCACAGTGCAGTCAGTCCACTGTGCAGTCAGTCCACAGTGCAGACTGTCCACAGTTCAGTCTGTCCATAGAGAAGTCTGTCCACAGTGCAGTCAGCCAATGTGCATTCTGTCCACAGCGCAGTCTGTCCAAAATGTAGACTTTCCGAAGTGCAGTCTGTCTACAGTGCAGTCTGTCCGCAGTGCAGTCAGTCCAAAATGTAGACTTACCACTGTGCAGTCTGTCCACAGTGCAGTCTGTCCACAGTGCAGTCTGTCCACAGTGCAGTCTGTCCATAGTGCAGTCTGTCCACAGTGCAGTCTGTCCACAGTGCAGTTGTTCCACAGTGCAGTCTGTCCACAGTGCGGTCAGGCGACTGTGCAGTCTGTCCGCAGTTCAGTCTGTCCACTGTGCAGTCAAGCGACTGTGCAGTCTGTCCACAGTGCAGTCTGTCCACAGTTCAGTCTGCCCATAGTGCAGTCTGTCCACAGTGCAGACTGTCCACATTGCAGTCAGACCACAGTGCAGTCTGTCCACAGTGCAGTCTGTCCACAGTGCAGTCTGTCCACAGTTCAGACTTTCCACATTGCAGTCAGTCCACAGTGCAGTCTGTCCACAGTGCAGTCTGCCCTCAGTGCAGTCTGTCCGTAGTGCAGCACATCTACAGTGCAGACGGTCCACAGTGCAGTCTCTCCTCAGTGCAGTCTGTCCACAGTGCAGTCTGGCCACAGTGCGGTCTGTCCATAGTTCGGATGTCCACTGTGCAGTCTGTCCACTGTGCAGTCAGTCCACAGTGCAGTCTGTCCACAATGCAGTCTGACCAAAGTGCAATCTCTACACAGTGCAAACTGTGCACAGTGCAGCCTGTCTGCAGTGCAGTCTGACCACAGTGCAGACTGTCCACAGTGCAGTCTGTCCACATTGCAAACTGTCCAAAGTGCAGTCTTCCACAGTGCAGTCTGTCCACAGTTCAGCCTGTCCTCAGTGCAGTCTGTCCACAGTGCAGCCTGTCCACAGTGCAGTCTGTCCACAGTTCAGCCTGTCCACAGTGTTGACTGCCACAGTTCAGCCTGTCCACAGTGCAGTCTGTCCACAGTGCAGCCTGTCCACAGTGCAGTCTGTCCACAGTGCAGTCTGTCCACAGTGCAGTCTGTCCACAGTGCAGCCTGTCCACAGTGCAGTCTGTCCACAGTGCAGTCAGTCCACAGAGCAGTCTGTCCACAGTGCAGACAGTCCACTGTGCAGTCAGTCCACATTGCAGTGTGTCCATAGCGCAGTCTGTCCACAGTGCAGTCTGTCCACAGTGCAGTCTGTCCAAAGTGCAGTCTGTCCACAGTGCAGTCTGTCCACAGTGCAGTCTGTCCACCGTGCAGTCTGTCCACAGTGCAGGCTCTCCGCAGTGTTGTCTGCCCACATTGCAGTCTGTCCAAAGTGCAGTCTGTCCACATTGCACTCTGTCCATAGTGCAGTCTGTCCACAGTGCAGTCTGTCTACTTTGCAGTCTGTCCACAGTGCAGTCAGTGCAAAGTGCAGTCTGTCCACATTGCAGTCTGTCCACAGTGCAGTCCGTCCACAGTGCAGTCTGACCAAAGTGCAATCTGTCCACAGTGCAGTCTGTCAACAGTTCAGCCTGTCCACAGTTCAGTCTCTCCACATTGCAGCCTGCCCACA
The DNA here is from genome assembly GCA_026770705.1 of Isurus oxyrinchus. Lineage (NCBI taxonomy): Eukaryota > Metazoa > Chordata > Chondrichthyes > Lamniformes > Lamnidae > Isurus > Isurus oxyrinchus. Next base: position 286,285 of record JANJGN010000459.1, on the reverse strand, counting down.
GTGCAGTCTGTCCACTGTGCAGTCTGGCCACAGTGCGGTCTGTGCACAGTTCGGATGTCAACAGTGCAGTCTGTCCACAGTTCAGACTTTCCACAGTGCTCTCAGTCCACAGTGCAGTCTGTCCACAGTGCAGCACATCTACAGTGCAGACTGTCCACAGTGCAATCTCTCCTCTGTGCAGTCTCTCCACAGTGCAGTCTGTCCACAGTCCGGTCTGTCCAAAGTGCGGATGTCCACAGTGCAGACTGTCCGCAGTGCAGTCTGTCCACAGTGCAGTCTGTGCACAGTGTAGCCTGTCCACAGTAAAGACAGTCCTCAGTGCAGTCTGTCCACTGTGCAGTCTGTCCACTGTGCAGTCTGTCCACAGTGCAGTCTGTCCACAGTGCAGTCTGCCCACAGTGCAGCCTGTCCACAGTGCAGCCTTTCCATTGTGCAGCCTGTGCACAGTGCAGTCTGTCCACAGTGCAGTCTGTCCACAGTTCAGCCTGTCCACAGTGCAGTCTGTCCACAGTTCAGCCTGTCCACATTGCAGCCTGCCCACAGTGCAGTCTCTCCTCAGTGAAATCTGTCCACAGTGCAGTCTGTCCACAGTGCAGTCTGTGCACAGTGCAGTCGGTCCACAGTGCAGTCTGTCCACATTGCAGTCTGTCCACTGTGCAGTCTGTCCACAGTGCAGTCTGTCCACAATGCAGTCTGACCACAGTGCAGTCTCTCCACAGTGCAGTCTGTCCACAGTGCAGTCTGTCCACATTGCAGACTGTCCACAGTGCAGTCTATCCACAGTGCAGTCTGTCCACAGTGCAGTCTGTCCACAGTGCAGTCTGTCCACAATGAAGTCTGACCACAGTGCCGTCTCTCCACAGTGCAGTCTGTCCACAGTGCAGTCTGTCCACAGTGCAGTCTGTCCACAATGCAGTCTGACCACAGTGCAGTCTCTCCACATTGCAGTCTGTCCACAGTGCAGTCTGTCCACAGTGCAGACTGTCCACTGTGCAACCTGTCCACAGTGCAGTCTCTCCACATTGCAGTCTGTCAACAGTGCAGTGTGTCCACAGTGCAGTCTGGCCAAAGTGCAGCACATCTACAGTGCAGACTGTCCACAGTGCAATCTCTCCTCAGTGCAGTGTGTCCACAGTGCAGTCTGGCCACAGTGCTGTCTGTCCACAGTTCGGATGTCCACATTGCAGTCTGTCCACAGTGCAGACTTTCCACAGTGCAGTCTGTCCACAGTGCAGTCTCTCCACAGTGCTGTCTGTCCACAGTACAGTCTGTCCACAGTGCAGCCTGTCCACAGTGCAGTCTGTCCTCAGTGCAGTCTGTCCACAGTGCAGTCTGTGCACAGTGCAGTCTGTCCACAGTGCAGTCTGTCCACAATGCAGTCTGACCAAAGTGCAGTCTGTGCACAGTGCACTCTGTCCACAGTGCAGTCTGTCCACAGTGCAGTCTGTCCACAATGCAGTCTAACCAAAGTGCAATCTCTACACAGTGCAAACTGTGCACAGTGCAGCCTGTCTGCAGTGCAGTCTGACCACAGTGCAGACTGTCCACAGTGCAGTCTGTCCACATTGCAAACTGTCCAAAGTGCAGTCTTCCACAGTGCAGTCTGTCCACAGTTCAGCCTGTCCTCAGTGCAGTCTGTCCACAGTGCAGCCTGTCCACAGTGCAGTCTGTCCACAGTTCAGCCTGTCCACAGTGTAGACTGCCACAGTTCAGCCTGTCCACAGTGCAGTCTGTCCACAGTGCAGCCTGTCCACAGTGCAGTCTGTCCACAGTGCAGTCTGTCCACAGTGCAGTCTGTCCACAGTGCAGCCTGTCCACAGTGCAGTCTGTCCACATTGCAAACTGTCCAAAGTGCAGTCTGCCACAGTGCAGTCTGTCCACAGTTCAGCCTGTCCTCAGTGCAGTCTGTCCACAGTGCAGCCTGTCCACAGTGCAGTCTGTCCACAGTTCAGCCTGTCCACAGTGCAGACTGCCACAGTTCAGCCTGTCCACAGTGCAGTCTGTCCACAATGCAGTCTGACCAGAGTGCAGTCTGTCCACAGTGCAGTCTGTCCACAGTGCAGTCTGTCCACAGTGCAGCCTGTCCACAGTGCAGTCTGTCCACAGTGCAGTCTGTCCACAGTTCAGCCTGTCCACAGTTCAGTCACTCCACATTGCAGCCTGCCCACAGTGCAGTCTGTCCACAGTGCAGTCTGTCCACAGTGCAGCCTGTCCCCAGTGCAGTCTGTCCACAGTGCAGTCTGTCCACAGTTCAGCCTGTCCACAGTTCAGTCTCTCCACATTGCAGCCTGCCCACAGTGCAGTCTGTCCACTGTGCAGTCAGTCCACAGTGCAGTCTGTCCACAATCCAGACAGTCCACTGTGCAGTCAGTCCTCATTGCAGTGTGTCCATAGTGCTGTCTGTCCACAGTGCAGTCTCTCCACAGTGCAGTCTGTCCAAAGTGCAGTCTGTCCACAGTGCAGTCTGTCCACAGTGCAGTCTGTCCACAGTGCAGTCAGTGCAAAGTGCAGTCTGTCCACATTGCAGTCTGTCCACAGTGCAGTCCGTCCACAGTGCAGTCTGACCAAAGTGCAATCTGTCCACAGTGCAGTCTGTCCACAGTGCAGTCTGTCCACATCGCTGTCTGTCCACAGTGCAGTCAGTCCAGAGTGCAGTCAGTCCACTGTGCAGTCAGTCCACAGTGCAGTCTGTCCACAGTGCAGACTGTCCATATTGCAGTCAGTCCACAGTGCAGTCTGTCCACAGTGCAGTCTGACCACAGTTCAGACTTTCCACATTGCAGACTGTCCACAGTGCAGTCTGTGCTCAGTGCAGTCTGCGCACAGTGCAGTCAGTCCACTGTGCAGTCAGTCCACAGTGCAGTCAGTCCACTGTGCAGTCAGTCCACTGTGCAGTCTGTCCACAGTGCACTCTGTCCGCAGTGCAGTCTGTCCACAGTGCAGTCAGTCCACTGTGCAGTCAGTCCACTGTGCAGTCTGTCCACAGTGCAGTCTGTCCGCAGTGCAGTCTGTCCACAGTGCAGTCAGTCCACTGTGCAGTCAGTCCACAGTGCAGACTGTCCACAGTTCAGTCTGTCCATAGAGAAGTCTGTCCACAGTGCAGTCAGCCAATGTGCATTCTGTCCACAGCGCAGTCTGTCCAAAATGTAGACTTTCCGAAGTGCAGTCTGTCTACAGTGCAGTCTGTCCGCAGTGCAGTCAGTCCAAAATGTAGACTTACCACTGTGCAGTCTGTCCACAGTGCAGTCTGTCCACAGTGCAGTCTGTCCACAGTGCAGTCTGTCCATAGTGCAGTCTGTCCACAGTGCAGTCTGTCCACAGTGCAGTTGTTCCACAGTGCAGTCTGTCCACAGTGCGGTCAGGCGACTGTGCAGTCTGTCCGCAGTGCAGTCTGTCCACTGTGCAGTCAAGCGACTGTGCAGTCTGTCCACAGTGCAGTCTGTCCACAGTTCAGTCTGCCCATAGTGCAGTCTGTCCACAGTGCAGACTGTCCACATTGCAGTCAGACCATAGTGCAGTCTGTCCACAGTGCAGTCTGTCCACAGTGCAGTCTGTCCACAGTTCAGACTTTCCACATTGCAGTCAGTCCACAGTGCAGTCTGTCCACAGTGCAGTCTGCCCTCAGTGCAGTCTGTCCGTGGTGCAGCACATCTACAGTGCAGATGGTCCACAGTGCAGTCTCTCCTCAGTGCAGTCTGTCCACAGTGCAGTCTGGCCACAGTGCGGTCTGTCCATAGTTCGGATGTCCACTGTGCAGTCTGTCCACTGTGCAGTCAGTCCACAGTGCAGTCTGTCCACAATGCAGTCTGACCAAAGTGCAATCTCTACACAGTGCAAACTGTGCACAGTGCAGCCTGTCTGCAGTGCAGTCTGACCACAGTGCAGACTGTCCACAGTTCAGCCTGTCCTCAGTGCAGTCTGTCCACAGTGCAGCCTGTCCTCAGTGCAGTCTGTCCACAGTGCAGCCTGTCCTCAGTGCAGTCTGTCCACAGTGCAGCCTGTCCACAGTGCAGTCTGTCCACAGTTCAGCCTGTCCACAGTGTTGACTGCCACAGTTCAGCCTGTCCACAGTGCAGTCTGTCCACAGTGCAGCCTGTCCACAGTGCAGTCTGTCCACAGTGCAGTCTGTCCACAGTGCAGTCTGTCCACAGTGCAGCCTGTCCACAGTGCAGTCTGTCCACAGTGCAGTCAGTCCACAGAGCAGTCTGTCCACAGTGCAGACAGTCCACTGTGCAGTCAGTCCACATTGCAGTGTGTCCATAGCGCAGTCTGTCCACAGTGCAGTCTGTCCACAGTGCAGTCTGTCCAAAGTGCAGTCAGCCAATGTGCATTCTGTCCACAGCGCAGTCTGTCCAAAATGTAGACTTTCCGAAGTGCAGTCTGTCTACAGTGCAGTCTGTCCGCAGTGCAGTCAGTCCAAAATGTAGACTTACCACTGTGCAGTCTGTCCACAGTGCAGTCTGTCCACAGTGCAGTCTGTCCACAGTGCAGTCTGTCCATAGTGCAGTCTGTCCACAGTGCAGTCTGTCCACAGTGCAGTTGTTCCACAGTGCAGTCTGTCCACAGTGCGGTCAGGCGACTGTGCAGTCTGTCCGCAGTGCAGTCTGTCCACTGTGCAGTCAAGCGACTGTGCAGTCTGTCCACAGTGCAGTCTGTCCACAGTTCAGTCTGCCCATAGTGCAGTCTGTCCACAGTGCAGACTGTCCACATTGCAGTCAGACCACAGTGCAGACTTTCCGCAGTGCAGACTGTCCACAGTGCAGTCTGTGCACAGTGTAGCCTGTCCACAGTAAAGACAGTCCTCAGTGCAGTCTGTCCACTGTGCAGTCAGTCCACTGTGCAGTCTGTCCACAGTGCAGTCTGTCCACAGTGCAGTCTGCCCACAGTGCAGCCTGTCCACAGTGCAGCCTTTCCATTGTGCAGCCTGTGCACAGTGCAGTCTGTCCACAGTGCAGTCTGTCCACAGTTCAGCCTGTCCACAGTGCAGTCTGTCCACAGTTCAGCCTGTCCACATTGCAGCCTGCCCACAGTGCAGTCTCTCCTCAGTGAAATCTGTCCACAGTGCAGTCTGTCCACAGTGCAGTCTGTGCACAGTGCAGTCGGTCCACAGTGCAGTCTGTCCACATTGCAGTCTGTCCACTGTGCAGTCTGTCCACAGTGCAGTCTGTCCACAATGCAGTCTGACCACAGTGCAGTCTCTCCACAGTGCAGTCTGTCCACAGTGCAGTCTGTCCACATTGCAGACTGTCCACAGTGCAGTCTATCCACAGTGCAGTCTGTCCACAGTGCAGTCTGTCCACAGTGCAGTCTGTCCACAATGAAGTCTGACCACAGTGCCGTCTCTCCACAGTGCAGTCTGTCCACAGTGCAGTCTGTCCACAGTGCAGTCTGTCCACAATGCAGTCTGACCACAGTGCAGTCTCTCCACATTGCAGTCTGTCCACAGTGCAGTCTGTCCACAGTGCAGACTGTCCACTGTGCAACCTGTCCACAGTGCAGTCTCTCCACATTGCAGTCTGTCAACAGTGCAGTGTGTCCACAGTGCAGTCTGGCCAAAGTGCAGCACATCTACAGTGCAGACTGTCCACAGTGCAATCTCTCCTCAGTGCAGTGTGTCCACAGTGCAGTCTGGCCACAGTGCTGTCTGTCCACAGTTCGGATGTCCACATTGCAGTCTGTCCACAGTGCAGACTTTCCACAGTGCAGTCTGTCCACAGTGCAGTCTCTCCACAGTGCTGTCTGTCCACAGTACAGTCTGTCCACAGTGCAGCCTGTCCACAGTGCAGTCTGTCCTCAGTGCAGTCTGTCCACAGTGCAGTCTGTGCACAGTGCAGTCTGTCCACAGTGCAGTCTGTCCACAATGCAGTCTGACCAAAGTGCAGTCTGTGCACAGTGCACTCTGTCCACAGTGCAGTCTGTCCACAGTGCAGTCTGTCCACAATGCAGTCTAACCAAAGTGCAATCTCTACACAGTGCAAACTGTGCACAGTGCAGCCTGTCTGCAGTGCAGTCTGACCACAGTGCAGACTGTCCACAGTGCAGTCTGTCCACATTGCAAACTGTCCAAAGTGCAGTCTTCCACAGTGCAGTCTGTCCACAGTTCAGCCTGTCCTCAGTGCAGTCTGTCCACAGTGCAGCCTGTCCACAGTGCAGTCTGTCCACAGTTCAGCCTGTCCACAGTGTAGACTGCCACAGTTCAGCCTGTCCACAGTGCAGTCTGTCCACAGTGCAGCCTGTCCACAGTGCAGTCTGTCCACAGTGCAGTCTGTCCACAGTGCAGTCTGTCCACAGTGCAGCCTGTCCACAGTGCAGTCTGTCCACATTGCAAACTGTCCAAAGTGCAGTCTGCCACAGTGCAGTCTGTCCACAGTTCAGCCTGTCCTCAGTGCAGTCTGTCCACAGTGCAGCCTGTCCACAGTGCAGTCTGTCCACAGTTCAGCCTGTCCACAGTGCAGACTGCCACAGTTCAGCCTGTCCACAGTGCAGTCTGTCCACAATGCAGTCTGACCAGAGTGCAGTCTGTCCACAGTGCAGTCTGTCCACAGTGCAGTCTGTCCACAGTGCAGCCTGTCCACAGTGCAGTCTGTCCACAGTGCAGTCTGTCCACAGTTCAGCCTGTCCACAGTTCAGTCACTCCACATTGCAGCCTGCCCACAGTGCAGTCTGTCCACAGTGCAGTCTGTCCACAGTGCAGCCTGTCCTCAGTGCAGTCTGTCCACAGTGCAGTCTGTCCACAGTTCAGCCTGTCCACAGTTCAGTCTCTCCACATTGCAGCCTGCCCACAGTGCAGTCTGTCCACTGTGCAGTCAGTCCACAGTGCAGTCTGTCCACAATCCAGACAGTCCACTGTGCAGTCAGTCCACATTGCAGTGTGTCCATAGTGCTGTCTGTCCACAGTGCAGTCTCTCCACAGTGCAGTCTGTCCAAAGTGCAGTCTGTCCACAGTGCAGTCTGTCCACAGTGCAGTCTGTCCACAGTGCAGTCTGTCCACAGTGCAGGCTCTCCTCAGTGCAGACTGTCCACATTGCAGTCTGTCCAAAGTGCAGTCTGTCCACATTGCAGTCTGTCCAAAGTGCAGTCTGTCCACAGTGCAGTCTGTCTACTTTGCTGTCTGTCCACAGTGCAGTCAGTGCACAGTGCAGTCTGTCCACATTGCAGTCTGTCCACATTGCAGTCTGTCCACAGTGCAGTCTGTCCACATTGCAGTCTGTCCACAGTGCAGTCCGTCCACAGTGCAGTCTGACCAAAGTGCAATCTGTCTACAGTGCAGTCTGTCCACAGTGCAGTCTGTCTATAGTGCAGACTGTCCACAGTGCAGACTGTCCACAGTGCAGACTGTCCACAGAGCAGTCTGTCCACAGTGCAGACAGTCCACTGTGCAGTCAGTTCCCATTGCAGTGTGTCCATAGTGCAGTCTGTCCACAGTGCAGTCTGTCCACAGTGCAGTCTGTCCAAAGTGCAGTCTGTCCACAGTGCAGTCTGTCCACTGTGCAGTCAGTCCACAGTGCAGTCTGTCCACAATCCAGACAGTCCACTGTGCAGTCAGTCCACATTGCAGTGTGTCCATAGTGCTGTCTGTCCACAGTGCAGTCTCTCCACAGTGCAGTCTGTCCAAAGTGCAGTCTGTCCACAGTGCAGTCTGTCCACAGTGCAGTCTGTCCACAGTGCAGTCAGTGCAATGTGCAGTCTGTCCACATTGCAGTCTGTCCACAGTGCTGTCCGTCCACAGTGCAGTCTGACCAAAGTGCAATCTGTCCACAGTGCAGTCTGTCCACAGTGCAGTCTGTCCACATCGCTGTCTGTCCACAGTGCAGTCAGTCCAGAGTGCAGTCAGTCCACTGTGCAGTCAGTCCACAGTGCAGTCTGTCCACAGTGCAGTCTGACCACAGTTCAGACTTTCCACATTGCAGACTGTCCACAGTGCAGTCTGTGCTCAGTGCAGTCTGCGCACAGTGCAGTCAGTCCACTGTGCAGTCAGTCCACAGTGCAGTCAGTCCACTGTGCAGTCAGTCCACTGTGCAGTCTGTCCACAGTGCACTCTGTCCGCAGTGCAGTCTGTCCACAGTGCAGTCAGTCCACTGTGCAGTCAGTCCACTGTGCAGTCTGTCCACAGTGCAGTCTGTCCGCAGTGCAGTCTGTCCACAGTGCAGTCAGTCCACTGTGCAGTCAGTCCACAGTGCAGACTGTCCACAGTTCAGTCTGTCCATAGAGAAGTCTGTCCACAGTGCAGTCAGCCAATGTGCATTCTGTCCACAGCGCAGTCTGTCCAAAATGTAGACTTTCCGAAGTGCAGTCTGTCTACAGTGCAGTCTGTCCGCAGTGCAGTCAGTCCAAAATGTAGACTTACCACTGTGCAGTCTGTCCACAGTGCAGTCTGTCCACAGTGCAGTCTGTCCACAGTGCAGTCTGTCCATAGTGCAGTCTGTCCACAGTGCAGTCTGTCCACAGTGCAGTTGTTCCACAGTGCAGTCTGTCCACAGTGCGGTCAGGCGACTGTGCAGTCTGTCCGCAGTGCAGTCTGTCCACTGTGCAGTCAAGCGACTGTGCAGTCTGTCCACAGTGCAGTCTGTCCACAGTTCAGTCTGCCCATAGTGCAGTCTGTCCACAGTGCAGACTGTCCACATTGCAGTCAGACCACAGTGCAGTCTGTCCACAGTGCAGTCTGTCCACAGTGCAGTCTGTCCACAGTTCAGACTTTCCACATTGCAGTCAGTCCACAGTGCAGTCTGTCCACAGTGCAGTCTGCCCTCAGTGCAGTCTGTCCGTGGTGCAGCACATCTACAGTGCAGATGGTCCACAGTGCAGTCTCTCCTCAGTGCAGTCTGTCCTCAGTGCAGTCTGTCCACAGTGCAGTCTGTGCACAGTGCAGTCTGTCCACAGTGCAGTCTGTCCACAATGCAGTCTGACCAAAGTGCAGTCTGTGCACAGTGCACTCTGTCCACAGTGCAGTCTGTCCACAGTGCAGTCTGTCCACAATGCAGTCTAACCAAAGTGCAATCTCTACACAGTGCAAACTGTGCACAGTGCAGCCTGTCTGCAGTGCAGTCTGACCACAGTGCAGACTGTCCACAGTGCAGTCTGTCCACATTGCAAACTGTCCAAAGTGCAGTCTTCCACAGTGCAGTCTGTCCACAGTTCAGCCTGTCCTCAGTGCAGTCTGTCCACAGTGCAGCCTGTCCACAGTGCAGTCTGTCCACAGTTCAGCCTGTCCACAGTGTAGACTGCCACAGTTCAGCCTGTCCACAGTGCAGTCTGTCCACAGTGCAGCCTGTCCACAGTGCAGTCTGTCCACAGTGCAGTCTGTCCACAGTGCAGTCTGTCCACAGTGCAGCCTGTCCACAGTGCAGTCTGTCCACATTGCAAACTGTCCAAAGTGCAGTCTGCCACAGTGCAGTCTGTCCACAGTTCAGCCTGTCCTCAGTGCAGTCTGTCCACAGTGCAGCCTGTCCACAGTGCAGTCTGTCCACAGTTCAGCCTGTCCACAGTGCAGACTGCCACAGTTCAGCCTGTCCACAGTGCAGTCTGTCCACAATGCAGTCTGACCAGAGTGCAGTCTGTCCACAGTGCAGTCTGTCCACAATGCAGTCTGACCAGAGTGCAGTCTGTCCACAGTGCAGTCTGTCCACAATGCAGTCTGACCAGAGTGCAGTCTGTCCACAGTGCAGTCTGTCCACAGTGCAGTCTGTCCACAGTGCAGCCTGTCCACAGTGCAGTCTGTCCACAGTGCAGTCTGTCCACAGTTCAGCCTGTCCACAGTTCAGTCACTCCACATTGCAGCCTGCCCACAGTGCAGTCTGTCCACAGTGCAGTCTGTCCACAGTGCAGCCTGTCCTCAGTGCAGTCTGTCCACAGTGCAGTCTGTCCACAGTTCAGCCTGTCCACAGTTCAGTCTCTCCACATTGCAGCCTGCCCACAGTGCAGTCTGTCCACTGTGCAGTCAGTCCACAGTGCAGTCTGTCCACAATCCAGACAGTCCACTGTGCAGTCAGTCCACATTGCAGTGTGTCCATAGTGCTGTCTGTCCACAGTGCAGTCTCTCCACAGTGCAGTCTGTCCAAAGTGCAGTCTGTCCACAGTGCAGTCTGTCCACAGTGCAGTCTGTCCACAGTGCAGTCTGTCCACAGTGCAGGCTCTCCTCAGTGCAGACTGTCCACATTGCAGTCTGTCCAAAGTGCAGTCTGTCCACATTGCAGTCTGTCCAAAGTGCAGTCTGTCCACAGTGCAGTCTGTCTACTTTGCTGTCTGTCCACAGTGCAGTCAGTGCACAGTGCAGTCTGTCCACATTGCAGTCTGTCCACATTGCAGTCTGTCCACAGTGCAGTCTGTCCACATTGCAGTCTGTCCACAGTGCAGTCCGTCCACAGTGCAGTCTGACCAAAGTGCAATCTGTCTACAGTGCAGTCTGTCCACAGTGCAGTCTGTCTATAGTGCAGACTGTCCACAGTGCAGACTGTCCACAGTGCAGACTGTCCACAGAGCAGTCTGTCCACAGTGCAGACAGTCCACTGTGCAGTCAGTTCCCATTGCAGTGTGTCCATAGTGCAGTCTGTCCACAGTGCAGTCTGTCCACAGTGCAGTCTGTCCAAAGTGCAGTCTGTCCACAGTGCAGTCTGTCCACAGTGCTGTCTGTCCACAGTGCAGTCTGTCCACAATGCAGGCTCTCCACAGTGCTGTCTGTCCACATTGCAGTCTGTCCAAAGTGCAGTCTGTCCACATTGCAGTCTGACCACAGTGCAGTCTGTCCATAGTGCAGTCTGTCTACAGTGCAGTCTGACCACAGTGCATTCTGACCACAGTGCAGTCTGACCACAGTGCAGTCTGACCACAGTGCAGTCCGTCCGCAGTTCATCTGTCCACAGTGCACTCTGTCCACAGTGCAGACTGTCTACAGTTTAGTCTGTCCACAGTACAGCCTGTCCACAGTGAAGCCAGTGCACAGTCCGCTCTGTCCACATTGCAGTTGGCCTATAGTGCAGTCTGTCCACAGTTCAGTCTCTCCACAGTTCAGTCTGTCCACAGTTCAGTCTCTCCACAGTTCAGTCTGTCCACAGTTCAGTCTGTCCACAGTGCAGTCTGTCCATAGTGCAGTCTGTCCACAGTGCAGACAGTCTACAGTGCAGTCAGTCCACAGTGCAGAATGTCCACAGTGCAGTCTGTCCACAGAGCAGTCTGTCCACAGTGCATTCTGTCCACAGTGCAGTCTGTCCACAGTGCAGTCTGCCACAGTTCAGCCTGTCCACAGTGAAGCCAGTCCACAGTGCGCCCTGTCCACATTTCAGTCGACTGATAGTGCAGTTTGTCCACAGTGCAGTCTGCCCACAGTGCAGTCTGTCCACAGTGCTGTCTGTCCAAATTGCAGTCTGTCCGCAGTGCAGTCTCTCCTCAGTGATCTCTGTCCAAAATGCAGTCTGTCCAAAGTGCAGTCTGTCCAAAGTGCAGTCTGTCCACAGTGCAGTCTGTCGACAGTGCAGTCTGTCCAAATTGCACTCTGTCCACAGTGCAGTCTGTCCACAGTGCAGACAGTCCACAGTGCAGTCTGGCCGCGGTGCAGTCTGTCCACAGTGCAGTCTGTCCATATTGCAGTCTGTCCACAGTGCAGACTGTCCACATTGCAGTCTGTCCACAGTGCAGTCTGTCCACAGTTCAGAATTTCCACAGTGCAGTCTGTCCAAATTGCAGTCTGTCCACAGTGCAGTCTGTCCACAGTGCAGACAGTCCACAATGCAGTCTGGCCACGGTGCAGTCTGTCCACAGTGCAGTCTGTCCACAGTGCAGTCTGTCCATAGTGCAGTCTGTCCACAGTGCAGACAGTCTACAGTGCAGTCAGTCCACAGTGCAGAATGTCCAGAGTGCAGTCTGTCCACAGAGCAGTCTGTCCACAGTGCATTCTGTCCACAGTGCAGTCTGTCCACAGTGCAGTCTGCCACAGTTCAGCCTGTCCACAGTGAAGCCAGTCCACAGTGAGCCCTGTCCACATTTCAGTCGACTGATAGTGCAGTTTGTCGACAGTGCAGTCTGCCCACAGTGCAGTCTGTCCACAGTGCTGTCTGTCCAAATTGCAGTCTGTCCGCAGTGCAGTCTCTCCTCAGTGATCTCTGTCCAAAATGCAGTCTGTCCAAAGTGCAGTCTGTCCAAAGTGCAGTCTGTCCACAGTGCAGTCTGTCCACAGTGCAGTCTGTCCAAATTGCACTCTGTCCACAGGGCAGTCTGTCCACAGTGCAGACAGTCCACAGTGCAGTCTGGCCGCGGTGCAGTCTGTCCACAGTGCAGTCTGTCCATATTGCAGTCTGTCCACAGTGCAGACTGTCCACATTGCAGTCTGTCCACAGTGCAGTCTGTCCACAGTTCAGAATTTCCACAGTGCAGTCTGTCCAAATTGCAGTCTGTCCACAGTGCATTCTGTCCACAGTGCAGACAGTCCACAGTGCAGTCTGGCCACGGTGCAGTCTGTCCACAGTGCAGTCTGTCCACAGTTCAGAATTTCCACATTGCAGTCAGTCCACAGTGCAGTCTGTCCAATGTGCAGTCTGTCCACAGTTCAGTCTGCCCATAGTGCAGTCTGTCCACAGTGCAGACTGTCCACATTGCAGTCAGACGACAGTGCAGTCTGTCCACAGTGCAGTCTGTCCACAGTGCAGTCTGTCCACAGTTCAGACTTTCCACATTGCAGTCAGTCCACAGTGCAGTCTGTCCACAGTGCAGTCTGCCCTCAGTGCAGTATGTCCGTAGTGCAGCACATCTACAGTGCAGACGGTCCACAGTGCAGTCTCTCCTCAGTGCAGTTTGTCCACAGTGCAGTCTGGCCACAGTGCGGTCTGTCCATAGTTCGGATGTCCACAGTGCAGTCTGTCCACAGTGCAGCCTGTCTGCAGTGCAGTCTGACCACAGTGCAGACTGTCCACAGTGCAGTCTGTCCACATTGCAAACTGTCCAAAGTGCAGTCTGCCACAGTGCAGTCTGTCCACAGTTCAGCCTGTCCTCAGTGCAGTCTGTCCACAGTGCAGCCTGACCACAGTGCAGTCTGTCCACAGTTCAGCCTGTCCACAGTGCAGACTGCCACAGTTCAGCCTGTCCACAGTGCAGTCTGTCCACAATGCAGTCTGACCAGAGTGCAGTCTGTCCACAGTGCAGTCTGTCCACAGTGCAGCCTGTCCACAGTGCAGCCTGTCCACAGTGCAGACTGTCTACAGTGCAGTCTGTCCACAGTTCAGCCTGTCCACAGTTCAGTCTCTCCACATTGCAGCCTGCCCACACTGCAGTCTGTACACTGTGCAGTCAGTCCACAGTGCAGTCTGTCCACAGTGCAGACCGTCCACTGTGCAGTCAGTCCACATTGCAGTGTGTCCATAGTGCAGTCTGTCCACAGTGCAGTCTGTCCACAGTGCAGTCTGTCCAAAGTGCAGTCTGTCCACAGTGCAGTCTGTCCACAGTGCAGTCTGTCCACAGTTCAGACTTTCCACATTGCAGTCAGTCCACAGTGCAGTCTGTCCACAGTGCAGTCTGCCCTCAGTGCAGTCTGTCCGTAGTGCAGCACATCGACAGTGCAGACGGTCCACAGTGCAGTCTCTCCTCAGTGCAGTTTGTCCACAGTGCAGTCTGGCCACAGTGCGGTCTGTCCATAGTTCGGATGTCCACAGTGCAGTCTGTCCACAGTGCAGTCTGTCCACAGTGCAGTCTGTCCACAGTGCAGTCTGTCCACAGTGCAGACGGTCCTCAGTGCAGTCTGTCCACTGTGCAGTCTGTCCACTGTGCAGTCAGTCCACAGTGCAGTCTGTCCACAATGCAGTCTGACCAAAGTGCAGTCTCTCCACAGTGCAACCTGTGCACAGTGCAGCCTGTCTGCAGTGCAGTCTGACCACAGTGCAGACTGTCCACAGTGCAGTCTGTCCACATTGCAAACTGTCCAAAGTGCAGTCTGCCACAGTGCAGTCTGTCCACAGTTCAGCCTGTCCTCAGTGCAGTCTGTCCACAGTGCAGCCTGACCACAGTGCAGTCTGTCCACAGTTCAGCCTGTCCACAGTGCAGACTGCCACAGTTCAGCCTGTCCACAGTGCAGTCTGTCCACAATGCAGTCTGACCAGAGTGCAGTCTGTCCACAGTGCAGTCTGTCCACAGTGCAGCCTGTCCACAGTGCAGCCTGTCCACAGTGCAGACTGTCTACAGTGCAGTCTGTCCACAGTTCAGCCTGTCCACAGTTCAGTCTCTCCACATTGCAGCCTGCCCACACTGCAGTCTGTACACTGTGCAGTCAGTCCACAGTGCAGTCTGTCCACAGTGCAGACCGTCCACTGTGCAGTCAGTCCACATTGCAGTGTGTCCATAGTGCAGTCTGTCCACAGTGCAGTCTGTCCACAGTGCAGTCTGTCCAAAGTGCAGTCTGTCCACAGTGCAGTCTGTCCACAGTGCAGTCTGTCCACAGTGCAGTCTGTCCACAGTTCAGACTTTCCACATTGCAGTCAGTCCACAGTGCAGTCTGTCCACAGTGCAGTCTGCCCTCAGTGCAGTCTGTCCGTAGTGCAGCACATCGACAGTGCAGACGGTCCACAGTGCAGTCTCTCCTCAGTGCAGTTTGTCCACAGTGCAGTCTGGCCACAGTGCGGTCTGTCCATAGTTCGGATGTCCACAGTGCAGTCTGTCCACAGTGCAGTCTGTCCACAGTGCAGTCTGTCCACAGTGCAGTCTGTCCACAGTGCAGACGGTCCTCAGTGCAGTCTGTCCACTGTGCAGTCTGTCCACTGTGCAGTCAGTCCACAGTGCAGTCTGTCCACAATGCAGTCTGACCAAAGTGCAGTCTCTCCACAGTGCAACCTGTGCACAGTGCAGCCTGTCTGCAGTGCAGTCTGACCACAGTGCAGACTGTCCACAGTGCAGTCTGTCCACATTGCAAACTGTCCAAAGTGCAGTCTGCCACAGTGCAGTCTGTCAACAGTTCAGCCTGTCCTCAGTGCAGTCTGTCCACAGTTCAGCCTGTCCACAGTGCAGACTGCCACAGTTCAGCCTTTCCACAGTGCAGTCTGTCCACAGTGCAGCCTGTCCACAGTGCAGTCTGTCCACAGTGCAGTCTGTCCACAGTGCAGTCTGTCCACAGTGCAGCCTGTCCACAGTGCAGTCTGTCCACAGTGCAGTCTGTCCACAGTTCAGCCTGTCCACAGTTCAGTCTCTCCACATTGCAGCCTGCCCACAGTGCAGTCTGTCCACTGTGCAGTCAGTCCACAGTGCAGACTGTCCACTGTGCAGTCAGTCCACAGTACAGACTGTCCACAATCCAGACAGTCCACTGTGCAGTCAGTCCACATTGCAGTGTGTCCATAGTGCTGTCTGTCCACAGTTCAGGCTCTCCTCAGTGCAGTCTGTCCACATTGCAGTCTGTCCAAAGTGCAGTCTGTCAACATTGCAGTCTGTCCAAAGTGCAGTCTGTCCACAGTGCAGTCTGTCTACTTTGCAGTCTGTCCACAGTGCAGTCAGTGCACAGTGCAGTCTGTCCACATTGCAGTCTGTCCACATTGCAGTCTGTCCACAGTGCAGTCTGTCCACATTGCAGTCTGTCCACAGTGCAGTCCGTCCACAGTGCAGTCTGACCAAAGTGCAATCTGTCTACAGAGCAGTCTGTCCACAGTGCAGTCTGTCTATAGTGCAGACTGTCCACAGTGCAGACTGTCCACATTGCAGTCTGTCCACAGTGCAGTCTTTCCACAGTTCAGAATTTCCACATTGCAGTCAGTCCACAGTGCAGTCTGTCCACAGTGCAGTCTGTCCACAGTTCAGTCTGCCCATAGTGCAGTCTGTCCACAGTGCAGACTGTCCACATTGCAGTCAGACCACAGTGCAGTCTGTCCACAGTGCAGTCTGTCCACAGTTCAGACTTTCCACATTGCAGTCAGTCCACAGTGCAGTCTGTCCACAGTGCAGTCTGCCCTCAGTGCAGTCTGTCCGTAGTGCAGCACATCTACAGTGCAGACGGTCCACAGTGCAGTCTCTCCTCAGTGCAGTTTGTCCACAGTGCAGGCTGGCCACAGTGCGGTCTGTCCATAGTTCGGATGTCCACAGTGCAGTCTGTCCACAGTGCAGTCTGTCCACAGTGCAGACGGTCCTCAGTGCAGTCTGTCCACTGTGCAGTCTGTCCACTGTGCAGTCAGTCCACAGTGCAGTCTGTCCACAATGCAGTCTGACCAAAGTGCAGTCTCTCCACAGTGCAACCTGTGCACAGTGCAGCCTGTCTGCAGTGCAGTCTGACCACAGTGCAGACTGTCCACAGTGCAGTCTGTCCACATTGCAAACTGTCCAAAGTGCAGTCTCCCACAGTGCAGTCTGTCACAGTTCAGCCTGTCCTCAGTGCAGCCTGTCCATAGTGCAGCCTGTCCACAGTGCAGTCTGTCCACAGTTCAGCCTGTCCACAGTGCAGACTGCCACAGTTCAGCCTGTCCACAGTGCAGTCTGTCCACAGAGCAGTCTGTCCACAGTGCAGTCTGTCCACAGTGCAGCCTGTCCACAGTTCAGTCTCTCCACATTGCAGCCTGCCCACAGTGCAGTCTGTCCACTGTGCAGTCAGTCCACAGATCAGTCTGTCCACAGTGCAGACAGTCCACTGTGCAGTCAGTCCACATTGCAGTGTGTCCATAGTGCAGTCTGTCCACAGTGCAGTCTGTCCACAGTGCAGTCTGTCCAAAGTGCAGTCTGTCCACATTGCAGTCCGTCCACAGTGAAGTCTGACCAAAGTGCAATCTGTCTACAGTGCAGTCTGTCCACAGTGCAGTCTGTCTATAGTGCAGACTGTCCACAGTGCAGACTGTCCACAGTGCAGACTGTCCACAGAGCAGTCTGTCCACAGTGCAGACAGTCCACTGTGCAGTCAGTTCCCATTGCAGTGTGTCCATAGTGCAGTCTGTCCACAGTGCAGTCTGTCCACAGTGCAGTCTGTCCAAAGTGCAGTCTGTCCACAGTGCAGTCTGTCCACTGTGCAGTCAGTCCACAGTGCAGTCTGTCCACAATCCAGACAGTCCACTGTGCAGTCAGTCCACATTGCAGTGTGTCCATAGTGCTGTCTGTCCACAGTGCAGTCTCTCCACAGTGCAGTCTGTCCAAAGTGCAGTCTGTCCACAGTGCAGTCTGTCCACAGTGCAGTCTGTCCACAGTGCAGTCAGTGCAATGTGCAGTCTGTCCACATTGCAGTCTGTCCACAGTGCTGTCCGTCCACAGTGCAGTCTGACCAAAGTGCAATCTGTCCACAGTGCAGTCTGTCCACAGTGCAGTCTGTCCACATCGCTGTCTGTCCACAGTGCAGTCAGTCCAGAGTGCAGTCAGTCCACTGTGCAGTCAGTCCACAGTGCAGTCTGTCCACAGTGCAGTCTGACCACAGTTCAGACTTTCCACATTGCAGACTGTCCACAGTGCAGTCTGTGCTCAGTGCAGTCTGCGCACAGTGCAGTCAGTCCACTGTGCAGTCAGTCCACAGTGCAGTCAGTCCACTGTGCAGTCAGTCCACTGTGCAGTCTGTCCACAGTGCACTCTGTCCGCAGTGCAGTCTGTCCACAGTGCAGTCAGTCCACTGTGCAGTCAGTCCACTGTGCAGTCTGTCCACAGTGCAGTCTGTCCGCAGTGCAGTCTGTCCACAGTGCAGTCAGTCCACTGTGCAGTCAGTCCACAGTGCAGACTGTCCACAGTTCAGTCTGTCCATAGAGAAGTCTGTCCACAGTGCAGTCAGCCAATGTGCATTCTGTCCACAGCGCAGTCTGTCCAAAATGTAGACTTTCCGAAGTGCAGTCTGTCTACAGTGCAGTCTGTCCGCAGTGCAGTCAGTCCAAAATGTAGACTTACCACTGTGCAGTCTGTCCACAGTGCAGTCTGTCCACAGTGCAGTCTGTCCACAGTGCAGTCTGTCCATAGTGCAGTCTGTCCACAGTGCAGTCTGTCCACAGTGCAGTTGTTCCACAGTGCAGTCTGTCCACAGTGCGGTCAGGCGACTGTGCAGTCTGTCCGCAGTGCAGTCTGTCCACTGTGCAGTCAAGCGACTGTGCAGTCTGTCCACAGTGCAGTCTGTCCACAGTTCAGTCTGCCCATAGTGCAGTCTGTCCACAGTGCAGACTGTCCACATTGCAGTCAGACCACAGTGCAGTCTGTCCACAGTGCAGTCTGTCCACAGTGCAGTCTGTCCACAGTTCAGACTTTCCACATTGCAGTCAGTCCACAGTGCAGTCTGTCCACAGTGCAGTCTGCCCTCAGTGCAGTCTGTCCGTGGTGCAGCACATCTACAGTGCAGATGGTCCACAGTGCAGTCTCTCCTCAGTGCAGTCTGTCCTCAGTGCAGTCTGTCCACAGTGCAGTCTGTGCACAGTGCAGTCTGTCCACAGTGCAGTCTGTCCACAATGCAGTCTGACCAAAGTGCAGTCTGTGCACAGTGCACTCTGTCCACAGTGCAGTCTGTCCACAGTGCAGTCTGTCCACAATGCAGTCTAACCAAAGTGCAATCTCTACACAGTGCAAACTGTGCACAGTGCAGCCTGTCTGCAGTGCAGTCTGACCACAGTGCAGACTGTCCACAGTGCAGTCTGTCCACATTGCAAACTGTCCAAAGTGCAGTCTTCCACAGTGCAGTCTGTCCACAGTTCAGCCTGTCCTCAGTGCAGTCTGTCCACAGTGCAGCCTGTCCACAGTGCAGTCTGTCCACAGTTCAGCCTGTCCACAGTGTAGACTGCCACAGTTCAGCCTGTCCACAGTGCAGTCTGTCCACAGTGCAGCCTGTCCACAGTGCAGTCTGTCCACAGTGCAGTCTGTCCACAGTGCAGTCTGTCCACAGTGCAGCCTGTCCACAGTGCAGTCTGTCCACATTGCAAACTGTCCAAAGTGCAGTCTGCCACAGTGCAGTCTGTCCACAGTTCAGCCTGTCCTCAGTGCAGTCTGTCCACAGTGCAGCCTGTCCACAGTGCAGTCTGTCCACAGTTCAGCCTGTCCACAGTGCAGACTGCCACAGTTCAGCCTGTCCACAGTGCAGTCTGTCCACAATGCAGTCTGACCAGAGTGCAGTCTGTCCACAGTGCAGTCTGTCCACAATGCAGTCTGACCAGAGTGCAGTCTGTCCACAGTGCAGTCTGTCCACAATGCAGTCTGACCAGAGTGCAGTCTGTCCACAGTGCAGTCTGTCCACAGTGCAGTCTGTCCACAGTGCAGCCTGTCCACAGTGCAGTCTGTCCACAGTGCAGTCTGTCCACAGTTCAGCCTGTCCACAGTTCAGTCACTCCACATTGCAGCCTGCCCACAGTGCAGTCTGTCCACAGTGCAGTCTGTCCACAGTGCAGCCTGTCCTCAGTGCAGTCTGTCCACAGTGCAGTCTGTCCACAGTTCAGCCTGTCCACAGTTCAGTCTCTCCACATTGCAGCCTGCCCACAGTGCAGTCTGTCCACTGTGCAGTCAGTCCACAGTGCAGTCTGTCCACAATCCAGACAGTCCACTGTGCAGTCAGTCCACATTGCAGTGTGTCCATAGTGCTGTCTGTCCACAGTGCAGTCTCTCCACAGTGCAGTCTGTCCAAAGTGCAGTCTGTCCACAGTGCAGTCTGTCCACAGTGCAGTCTGTCCACAGTGCAGTCTGTCCACAGTGCAGGCTCTCCTCAGTGCAGACTGTCCACATTGCAGTCTGTCCAAAGTGCAGTCTGTCCACATTGCAGTCTGTCCAAAGTGCAGTCTGTCCACAGTGCAGTCTGTCTACTTTGCTGTCTGTCCACAGTGCAGTCAGTGCACAGTGCAGTCTGTCCACATTGCAGTCTGTCCACATTGCAGTCTGTCCACAGTGCAGTCTGTCCACATTGCAGTCTGTCCACAGTGCAGTCCGTCCACAGTGCAGTCTGACCAAAGTGCAATCTGTCTACAGTGCAGTCTGTCCACAGTGCAGTCTGTCTATAGTGCAGACTGTCCACAGTGCAGACTGTCCACAGTGCAGACTGTCCACAGAGCAGTCTGTCCACAGTGCAGACAGTCCACTGTGCAGTCAGTTCCCATTGCAGTGTGTCCATAGTGCAGTCTGTCCACAGTGCAGTCTGTCCACAGTGCAGTCTGTCCAAAGTGCAGTCTGTCCACAGTGCAGTCTGTCCACAGTGCTGTCTGTCCACAGTGCAGTCTGTCCACAATGCAGGCTCTCCACAGTGCTGTCTGTCCACATTGCAGTCTGTCCAAAGTGCAGTCTGTCCACATTGCAGTCTGACCACAGTGCAGTCTGTCCATAGTGCAGTCTGTCTACAGTGCAGTCTGACCACAGTGCATTCTGACCACAGTGCAGTCTGACCACAGTGCAGTCTGACCACAGTGCAGTCCGTCCGCAGTTCATCTGTCCACAGTGCACTCTGTCCACAGTGCAGACTGTCTACAGTTTAGTCTGTCCACAGTACAGCCTGTCCACAGTGAAGCCAGTGCACAGTCCGCTCTGTCCACATTGCAGTTGGCCTATAGTGCAGTCTGTCCACAGTTCAGTCTCTCCACAGTTCAGTCTGTCCACAGTTCAGTCTCTCCACAGTTCAGTCTGTCCACAGTTCAGTCTGTCCACAGTGCAGTCTGTCCATAGTGCAGTCTGTCCACAGTGCAGACAGTCTACAGTGCAGTCAGTCCACAGTGCAGAATGTCCACAGTGCAGTCTGTCCACAGAGCAGTCTGTCCACAGTGCATTCTGTCCACAGTGCAGTCTGTCCACAGTGCAGTCTGCCACAGTTCAGCCTGTCCACAGTGAAGCCAGTCCACAGTGCGCCCTGTCCACATTTCAGTCGACTGATAGTGCAGTTTGTCCACAGTGCAGTCTGCCCACAGTGCAGTCTGTCCACAGTGCTGTCTGTCCAAATTGCAGTCTGTCCGCAGTGCAGTCTCTCCTCAGTGATCTCTGTCCAAAATGCAGTCTGTCCAAAGTGCAGTCTGTCCAAAGTGCAGTCTGTCCACAGTGCAGTCTGTCGACAGTGCAGTCTGTCCAAATTGCACTCTGTCCACAGTGCAGTCTGTCCACAGTGCAGACAGTCCACAGTGCAGTCTGGCCGCGGTGCAGTCTGTCCACAGTGCAGTCTGTCCATATTGCAGTCTGTCCACAGTGCAGACTGTCCACATTGCAGTCTGTCCACAGTGCAGTCTGTCCACAGTTCAGAATTTCCACAGTGCAGTCTGTCCAAATTGCAGTCTGTCCACAGTGCAGTCTGTCCACAGTGCAGACAGTCCACAATGCAGTCTGGCCACGGTGCAGTCTGTCCACAGTGCAGTCTGTCCACAGTGCAGTCTGTCCATAGTGCAGTCTGTCCACAGTGCAGACAGTCTACAGTGCAGTCAGTCCACAGTGCAGAATGTCCAGAGTGCAGTCTGTCCACAGAGCAGTCTGTCCACAGTGCATTCTGTCCACAGTGCAGTCTGTCCACAGTGCAGTCTGCCACAGTTCAGCCTGTCCACAGTGAAGCCAGTCCACAGTGAGCCCTGTCCACATTTCAGTCGACTGATAGTGCAGTTTGTCGACAGTGCAGTCTGCCCACAGTGCAGTCTGTCCACAGTGCTGTCTGTCCAAATTGCAGTCTGTCCGCAGTGCAGTCTCTCCTCAGTGATCTCTGTCCAAAATGCAGTCTGTCCAAAGTGCAGTCTGTCCAAAGTGCAGTCTGTCCACAGTGCAGTCTGTCCACAGTGCAGTCTGTCCAAATTGCACTCTGTCCACAGGGCAGTCTGTCCACAGTGCAGACAGTCCACAGTGCAGTCTGGCCGCGGTGCAGTCTGTCCACAGTGCAGTCTGTCCATATTGCAGTCTGTCCACAGTGCAGACTGTCCACATTGCAGTCTGTCCACAGTGCAGTCTGTCCACAGTTCAGAATTTCCACAGTGCAGTCTGTCCAAATTGCAGTCTGTCCACAGTGCATTCTGTCCACAGTGCAGACAGTCCACAGTGCAGTCTGGCCACGGTGCAGTCTGTCCACAGTGCAGTCTGTCCACAGTTCAGAATTTCCACATTGCAGTCAGTCCACAGTGCAGTCTGTCCAATGTGCAGTCTGTCCACAGTTCAGTCTGCCCATAGTGCAGTCTGTCCACAGTGCAGACTGTCCACATTGCAGTCAGACGACAGTGCAGTCTGTCCACAGTGCAGTCTGTCCACAGTGCAGTCTGTCCACAGTTCAGACTTTCCACATTGCAGTCAGTCCACAGTGCAGTCTGTCCACAGTGCAGTCTGCCCTCAGTGCAGTATGTCCGTAGTGCAGCACATCTACAGTGCAGACGGTCCACAGTGCAGTCTCTCCTCAGTGCAGTTTGTCCACAGTGCAGTCTGGCCACAGTGCGGTCTGTCCATAGTTCGGATGTCCACAGTGCAGTCTGTCCACAGTGCAGCCTGTCTGCAGTGCAGTCTGACCACAGTGCAGACTGTCCACAGTGCAGTCTGTCCACATTGCAAACTGTCCAAAGTGCAGTCTGCCACAGTGCAGTCTGTCCACAGTTCAGCCTGTCCTCAGTGCAGTCTGTCCACAGTGCAGCCTGACCACAGTGCAGTCTGTCCACAGTTCAGCCTGTCCACAGTGCAGACTGCCACAGTTCAGCCTGTCCACAGTGCAGTCTGTCCACAATGCAGTCTGACCAGAGTGCAGTCTGTCCACAGTGCAGTCTGTCCACAGTGCAGCCTGTCCACAGTGCAGCCTGTCCACAGTGCAGACTGTCTACAGTGCAGTCTGTCCACAGTTCAGCCTGTCCACAGTTCAGTCTCTCCACATTGCAGCCTGCCCACACTGCAGTCTGTACACTGTGCAGTCAGTCCACAGTGCAGTCTGTCCACAGTGCAGACCGTCCACTGTGCAGTCAGTCCACATTGCAGTGTGTCCATAGTGCAGTCTGTCCACAGTGCAGTCTGTCCACAGTGCAGTCTGTCCAAAGTGCAGTCTGTCCACAGTGCAGTCTGTCCACAGTGCAGTCTGTCCACAGTTCAGACTTTCCACATTGCAGTCAGTCCACAGTGCAGTCTGTCCACAGTGCAGTCTGCCCTCAGTGCAGTCTGTCCGTAGTGCAGCACATCGACAGTGCAGACGGTCCACAGTGCAGTCTCTCCTCAGTGCAGTTTGTCCACAGTGCAGTCTGGCCACAGTGCGGTCTGTCCATAGTTCGGATGTCCACAGTGCAGTCTGTCCACAGTGCAGTCTGTCCACAGTGCAGTCTGTCCACAGTGCAGTCTGTCCACAGTGCAGACGGTCCTCAGTGCAGTCTGTCCACTGTGCAGTCTGTCCACTGTGCAGTCAGTCCACAGTGCAGTCTGTCCACAATGCAGTCTGACCAAAGTGCAGTCTCTCCACAGTGCAACCTGTGCACAGTGCAGCCTGTCTGCAGTGCAGTCTGACCACAGTGCAGACTGTCCACAGTGCAGTCTGTCCACATTGCAAACTGTCCAAAGTGCAGTCTGCCACAGTGCAGTCTGTCCACAGTTCAGCCTGTCCTCAGTGCAGTCTGTCCACAGTGCAGCCTGACCACAGTGCAGTCTGTCCACAGTTCAGCCTGTCCACAGTGCAGACTGCCACAGTTCAGCCTGTCCACAGTGCAGTCTGTCCACAATGCAGTCTGACCAGAGTGCAGTCTGTCCACAGTGCAGTCTGTCCACAGTGCAGCCTGTCCACAGTGCAGCCTGTCCACAGTGCAGACTGTCTACAGTGCAGTCTGTCCACAGTTCAGCCTGTCCACAGTTCAGTCTCTCCACATTGCAGCCTGCCCACACTGCAGTCTGTACACTGTGCAGTCAGTCCACAGTGCAGTCTGTCCACAGTGCAGACCGTCCACTGTGCAGTCAGTCCACATTGCAGTGTGTCCATAGTGCAGTCTGTCCACAGTGCAGTCTGTCCACAGTGCAGTCTGTCCAAAGTGCAGTCTGTCCACAGTGCAGTCTGTCCACAGTGCAGTCTGTCCACAGTGCAGTCTGTCCACAGTTCAGACTTTCCACATTGCAGTCAGTCCACAGTGCAGTCTGTCCACAGTGCAGTCTGCCCTCAGTGCAGTCTGTCCGTAGTGCAGCACATCGACAGTGCAGACGGTCCACAGTGCAGTCTCTCCTCAGTGCAGTTTGTCCACAGTGCAGTCTGGCCACAGTGCGGTCTGTCCATAGTTCGGATGTCCACAGTGCAGTCTGTCCACAGTGCAGTCTGTCCACAGTGCAGTCTGTCCACAGTGCAGTCTGTCCACAGTGCAGACGGTCCTCAGTGCAGTCTGTCCACTGTGCAGTCTGTCCACTGTGCAGTCAGTCCACAGTGCAGTCTGTCCACAATGCAGTCTGACCAAAGTGCAGTCTCTCCACAGTGCAACCTGTGCACAGTGCAGCCTGTCTGCAGTGCAGTCTGACCACAGTGCAGACTGTCCACAGTGCAGTCTGTCCACATTGCAAACTGTCCAAAGTGCAGTCTGCCACAGTGCAGTCTGTCAACAGTTCAGCCTGTCCTCAGTGCAGTCTGTCCACAGTTCAGCCTGTCCACAGTGCAGACTGCCACAGTTCAGCCTTTCCACAGTGCAGTCTGTCCACAGTGCAGCCTGTCCACAGTGCAGTCTGTCCACAGTGCAGTCTGTCCACAGTGCAGTCTGTCCACAGTGCAGCCTGTCCACAGTGCAGTCTGTCCACAGTGCAGTCTGTCCACAGTTCAGCCTGTCCACAGTTCAGTCTCTCCACATTGCAGCCTGCCCACAGTGCAGTCTGTCCACTGTGCAGTCAGTCCACAGTGCAGACTGTCCACTGTGCAGTCAGTCCACAGTACAGACTGTCCACAATCCAGACAGTCCACTGTGCAGTCAGTCCACATTGCAGTGTGTCCATAGTGCTGTCTGTCCACAGTTCAGGCTCTCCTCAGTGCAGTCTGTCCACATTGCAGTCTGTCCAAAGTGCAGTCTGTCAACATTGCAGTCTGTCCAAAGTGCAGTCTGTCCACAGTGCAGTCTGTCTACTTTGCAGTCTGTCCACAGTGCAGTCAGTGCACAGTGCAGTCTGTCCACATTGCAGTCTGTCCACATTGCAGTCTGTCCACAGTGCAGTCTGTCCACATTGCAGTCTGTCCACAGTGCAGTCCGTCCACAGTGCAGTCTGACCAAAGTGCAATCTGTCTACAGAGCAGTCTGTCCACAGTGCAGTCTGTCTATAGTGCAGACTGTCCACAGTGCAGACTGTCCACATTGCAGTCTGTCCACAGTGCAGTCTTTCCACAGTTCAGAATTTCCACATTGCAGTCAGTCCACAGTGCAGTCTGTCCACAGTGCAGTCTGTCCACAGTTCAGTCTGCCCATAGTGCAGTCTGTCCACAGTGCAGACTGTCCACATTGCAGTCAGACCACAGTGCAGTCTGTCCACAGTGCAGTCTGTCCACAGTTCAGACTTTCCACATTGCAGTCAGTCCACAGTGCAGTCTGTCCACAGTGCAGTCTGCCCTCAGTGCAGTCTGTCCGTAGTGCAGCACATCTACAGTGCAGACGGTCCACAGTGCAGTCTCTCCTCAGTGCAGTTTGTCCACAGTGCAGGCTGGCCACAGTGCGGTCTGTCCATAGTTCGGATGTCCACAGTGCAGTCTGTCCACAGTGCAGTCTGTCCACAGTGCAGACGGTCCTCAGTGCAGTCTGTCCACTGTGCAGTCTGTCCACTGTGCAGTCAGTCCACAGTGCAGTCTGTCCACAATGCAGTCTGACCAAAGTGCAGTCTCTCCACAGTGCAACCTGTGCACAGTGCAGCCTGTCTGCAGTGCAGTCTGACCACAGTGCAGACTGTCCACAGTGCAGTCTGTCCACATTGCAAACTGTCCAAAGTGCAGTCTCCCACAGTGCAGTCTGTCACAGTTCAGCCTGTCCTCAGTGCAGCCTGTCCATAGTGCAGCCTGTCCACAGTGCAGTCTGTCCACAGTTCAGCCTGTCCACAGTGCAGACTGCCACAGTTCAGCCTGTCCACAGTGCAGTCTGTCCACAGAGCAGTCTGTCCACAGTGCAGTCTGTCCACAGTGCAGCCTGTCCACAGTTCAGTCTCTCCACATTGCAGCCTGCCCACAGTGCAGTCTGTCCACTGTGCAGTCAGTCCACAGATCAGTCTGTCCACAGTGCAGACAGTCCACTGTGCAGTCAGTCCACATTGCAGTGTGTCCATAGTGCAGTCTGTCCACAGTGCAGTCTGTCCACAGTGCAGTCTGTCCAAAGTGCAGTCTGTCCACATTGCAGTCCGTCCACAGTGAAGTCTGACCAAAGTGCAATCTGTCTACAGTGCAGTCTGTCCACAGTGCAGTCTGTCTATAGTGCAGACTGTCCACAGTACAGACTGTCCACAGTGCAGTCTGGCCACGGTGCAGTCTGTCCACAGTGCAGTCTGTCCATATTGCAGTCTGTCCACAGTGCAGTCTGTCCACAGTTCAGAATTTCCACATTGCAGTCAGTCCACAGTGCAGTCTGTCCACTGTGCAGTCTGTCCACAGTTCAGTCTGCCCATAGTGCAGTCTGTCCACAGTGCAGACTGTCCACATTGCAGTCAGACCACAGTGCAGTCTGTCCACATTGCAGTCTTCCACAGTGCAGTCTGTCCACAGTTCAGAATTTCCACAGTGCATTCTGTCCAAATTGCAGTCTGTCCACAGTGCAGTCTGTCCACAGTGCAGACAGTCCACAGTGCAGTCTGGCCACGGTGCAGTCTGTCCACAGTGCAGTCTGTCCATATTGCAGTCTGTCCACAGTGCAGTCTGTCCACAGTTCAGAATTTCCACCTTGCAGTCAGTCCACAGTGCAGTCTGTCCACTGTGCAGTCTGTCCACAGTTCAGTCTGCCCATAGTGCCGTCTGTCCACAGTGCAGACTTTCCACATTGCAGTCAGACCACAGTGCAGTCTGTCCACAGTGCAGTCTGTCCACAGTGCAGTCTGTCCACAGTTCAGACTTTCCACATTGCAGTCAGTCCACAGTGCAGTCTGTCCACAGTGCAGTCTGCCCTCAGTGCAGTCTGTCCGTAGTGCAGCACATCTACAGTGCAGACGGTCCACAGTGCAGTCTCTCCTCAGTGCAGTCTGTCCACAGTGCAGTCTGGCCACAGTGCGGTCTGTCCATAGTTCGGATGTCCACAGTGCAGTCTGTCCACAGTGCAGTCTGTCCACAGTGCAGTCTGTCCACAAAGAAGACGGTCCTCAGTGCAGTCTGTCCACTGTGCAGTCTGTCCACTGTGCAGTCAGTCCACAGTGCAGTCTGTCCACAATGCAGTCTGACCAAAGTGCAGTCTCTCCACAGTGCAAACTGTGCACAGTGCAGGCTGTCTGCAGTGCAGTCTGACCACAGTGCAGACTGTCCACAGTGCAGTCTGTCCACATTGCAAACTGTCCAAAGTGCAGTCTGCCACAGTGCAGTCTGTCCACAGTTCAGCCTGTCCTCAGTGCAGTCTGTCCACAATGCAGTCTGACCAGAGTGCAGTCTGTCCACAGTGCAGTCTGTCCACAGTGCAGTCTGTCCACAGTGCAGCCTGTCCACAGTGCAGTCTGTCCACAGTGCAGTCTGTCCACAGTGCAGCCTGCCCACAGTGCAGTCTGTCCACTGTGCAGTCAGTCCACATTTCAGTGTGTCCATAGTGCAGTCTGTCCACATTGCAGTCTGTCCAAAGTGCAGTCTGTCAACATTGCAGTCTGTCCAAAGTGCAGTCTGTCCACAGTGCAGTCTGTCTACTTTGCAGTCTGTCCACAGTGCAGTCAGTGCACAGTGCAGTCTGTCCACATTGCAGTCTGTCCACATTGCAGTCTGTCCACAGTGCAGTCTGTCCACATTGCAGTCTGTCCACAGTGCAGTCCGTCCACAGTGCAGTCTGACCAAAGTGCAATCTGTCTACAGAGCAGTCTGTCCACAGTGCAGTCTGTCTATAGTGCAGACTGTCCACAGTGCAGACTGTCCACATTGCAGTCTGTCCACAGTGCAGTCTTTCCACAGTTCAGAATTTCCACATTGCAGTCAGTCCACAGTGCAGTCTGTCCACAGTGCAGTCTGTCCACAGTTCAGTCTGCCCATAGTGCAGTCTGTCCACAGTGCAGACTGTCCACATTGCAGTCAGACCACAGTGCAGTCTGTCCACAGTGCAGTCTGTCCACAGTTCAGACTTTCCACATTGCAGTCAGTCCACAGTGCAGTCTGTCCACAGTGCAGTCTGCCCTCAGTGCAGTCTGTCCGTAGTGCAGCACATCTACAGTGCAGACGGTCCACAGTGCAGTCTCTCCTCAGTGCAGTTTGTCCACAGTGCAGGCTGGCCACAGTGCGGTCTGTCCATAGTTCGGATGTCCACAGTGCAGTCTGTCCACAGTGCAGTCTGTCCACAGTGCAGACGGTCCTCAGTGCAGTCTGTCCACTGTGCAGTCTGTCCACTGTGCAGTCAGTCCACAGTGCAGTCTGTCCACAATGCAGTCTGACCAAAGTGCAGTCTCTCCACAGTGCAACCTGTGCACAGTGCAGCCTGTCTGCAGTGCAGTCTGACCACAGTGCAGACTGTCCACAGTGCAGTCTGTCCACATTGCAAACTGTCCAAAGTGCAGTCTCCCACAGTGCAGTCTGTCACAGTTCAGCCTGTCCTCAGTGCAGCCTGTCCATAGTGCAGCCTGTCCACAGTGCAGTCTGTCCACAGTTCAGCCTGTCCACAGTGCAGACTGCCACAGTTCAGCCTGTCCACAGTGCAGTCTGTCCACAGAGCAGTCTGTCCACAGTGCAGTCTGTCCACAGTGCAGCCTGTCCACAGTTCAGTCTCTCCACATTGCAGCCTGCCCACAGTGCAGTCTGTCCACTGTGCAGTCAGTCCACAGATCAGTCTGTCCACAGTGCAGACAGTCCACTGTGCAGTCAGTCCACATTGCAGTGTGTCCATAGTGCAGTCTGTCCACAGTGCAGTCTGTCCACAGTGCAGTCTGTCCAAAGTGCAGTCTGTCCACATTGCAGTCCGTCCACAGTGAAGTCTGACCAAAGTGCAATCTGTCTACAGTGCAGTCTGTCCACAGTGCAGTCTGTCTATAGTGCAGACTGTCCACAGTACAGACTGTCCACAGTGCAGTCTGGCCACGGTGCAGTCTGTCCACAGTGCAGTCTGTCCATATTGCAGTCTGTCCACAGTGCAGTCTGTCCACAGTTCAGAATTTCCACATTGCAGTCAGTCCACAGTGCAGTCTGTCCACTGTGCAGTCTGTCCACAGTTCAGTCTGCCCATAGTGCAGTCTGTCCACAGTGCAGACTGTCCACATTGCAGTCAGACCACAGTGCAGTCTGTCCACATTGCAGTCTTCCACAGTGCAGTCTGTCCACAGTTCAGAATTTCCACAGTGCATTCTGTCCAAATTGCAGTCTGTCCACAGTGCAGTCTGTCCACAGTGCAGACAGTCCACAGTGCAGTCTGGCCACGGTGCAGTCTGTCCACAGTGCAGTCTGTCCATATTGCAGTCTGTCCACAGTGCAGTCTGTCCACAGTTCAGAATTTCCACCTTGCAGTCAGTCCACAGTGCAGTCTGTCCACTGTGCAGTCTGTCCACAGTTCAGTCTGCCCATAGTGCCGTCTGTCCACAGTGCAGACTTTCCACATTGCAGTCAGACCACAGTGCAGTCTGTCCACAGTGCAGTCTGTCCACAGTGCAGTCTGTCCACAGTTCAGACTTTCCACATTGCAGTCAGTCCACAGTGCAGTCTGTCCACAGTGCAGTCTGCCCTCAGTGCAGTCTGTCCGTAGTGCAGCACATCTACAGTGCAGACGGTCCACAGTGCAGTCTCTCCTCAGTGCAGTCTGTCCACAGTGCAGTCTGGCCACAGTGCGGTCTGTCCATAGTTCGGATGTCCACAGTGCAGTCTGTCCACAGTGCAGTCTGTCCACAGTGCAGTCTGTCCACAAAGAAGACGGTCCTCAGTGCAGTCTGTCCACTGTGCAGTCTGTCCACTGTGCAGTCAGTCCACAGTGCAGTCTGTCCACAATGCAGTCTGACCAAAGTGCAGTCTCTCCACAGTGCAAACTGTGCACAGTGCAGGCTGTCTGCAGTGCAGTCTGACCACAGTGCAGACTGTCCACAGTGCAGTCTGTCCACATTGCAAACTGTCCAAAGTGCAGTCTGCCACAGTGCAGTCTGTCCACAGTTCAGCCTGTCCTCAGTGCAGTCTGTCCACAATGCAGTCTGACCAGAGTGCAGTCTGTCCACAGTGCAGTCTGTCCACAGTGCAGTCTGTCCACAGTGCAGCCTGTCCACAGTGCAGTCTGTCCACAGTGCAGTCTGTCCACAGTGCAGCCTGCCCACAGTGCAGTCTGTCCACTGTGCAGTCAGTCCACATTTCAGTGTGTCCATAGTGCAGTCTGTCCACAGTGCAGTCTGTCCACAGTGCAGTCTGTCCAAAGTGCAGTCTGTCCACAGTGCAGTCTGTCCACAGTGCAGTCTGTCCACAGTGCAGTCTGTCCACAATTCAGGCTCTCCACAGTGCTGTCTGTCCACATTGCAGTCTGTCCAAAGTGCAGTCTGTCCACATTGCAGTCTGTCCATAGTGCAGTCTGTCCACAGTGCAGTCTGTCTACTTTGCAGTCTGTCCACAGTGCAGTCAGTGCACAGTGCAGTCTGTCCACATTGCAGTCTTTCCACATTGCAGTCTGTCCACAGTGCAGTCTGTCCACATTGCAGTCTGTCCACAGACAGTCCGTCCAAGAGCAGTCTGACAAAAGTGCAATCTTTCTACAGTGCAGTCGGTCCACAGTGCAGTCTGTCTATAGTGGAGACTGTCCACAGTGCAGACTGTCCACAGTGCAGTCTGTCCACAGTGCAGTATGTCCACAGTGCAGTCTGACCACAGTGCAGTCTGACCACAGTGCAGTCTGTCCATAGTGCAGTCTGTCTACAGTGCAGTCTGACCACAGTGCATTCTGACCACAGTGCAGTCTGACCACAGTGCAGTCCGTCCGCAGTTCATCTGTCCACAGTGCAGTCTGTCCACAGTGCAGACTGTCTACAGTGTAGTCTGTCCACAGTACAGCCTGTCCACAGTGAAGCCAGTGCACAGTCCGCTCTGTCCACATTGCAGTTGGCCTATAGTGCAGTCTGTCCACAGTTCAGTCTCTCCACAGTTCAGTCTGTCCACAGCTCAGTCTCTCCACAGTTCAGTCTGTCCACAGTTCAGTCTGTCCACAGTGCAGTCTGTCCATAGTGCAGTCTGTCCACAGTGCAGACAGTCTAGAGTGCAGTCAGTCCACAGTGCAGAATGTCCACAGTGCAGTCTGTCCACAGAGCAGTCTGTCCACAGTGCATTCTGTCCACAGTGCAGTCTGTCCACAGTGCAGTCTGCCACAGTTCAGCCTGTCCACAGTGAAGCCAGTCCACAGTGCGCCCTGTCCACATTTCAGTCGACCGATAGTGCAGTTTGTCCACAGTGCAGTCTGCCCACAGTGCAGTCTGTCCACAGTGCTGTCGGTCCAAATTGCAGTCTGTCCGCAGTGCAGTCTCTCCTCAGTGATCTCTGTCCAAAATGCAGTCTGTCCAAAGTGCAGTCTGTCCAAAGTGCAGTCTGTCCACAGTGCAGTCTGTCCACAGTGCAGTCTGTCCAAATTGCACTCTGTCCACAGTGCAGTCTGTCCACAGTGCAGACAGTCCACAGTGCAGTCTGGCCGCGGTGCAGTCTGTCCACAGTCCAGTCTGTCCATATTGCAGTCTGTCCACAGTGCAGACTGTCCACATTGCAGTCTGTCCACAGTGCTGTCTGTCCACAGTTCAGAATTTCCACAGAGCAGTCTGTCCAAATTGCAGTCTGTCCACAGTGCAGTCTGTCCACAGTGCAGACAGTCCACAGTGCAGTCTGGCCACGGTGCAGTCTGTCCACAGTGCAGTCTGTCCATATTGCAGTCTGTCCACAGTGCAGACTGTCCACATTGCAGTCTGTCCACAGTGCAGTCTGTCCACAGTTCAGAATTTCCACATTGCAGTCAGTCCACAGTGCAGTCTGTCCAATGTGCAGTCTGTCCACAGTTCAGTCTGCCCATAGTGCAGTCTGTCCACAGTGCAGACTGTCCACATTGCAGTCAGACCACAGTGCAGTCTGTCCACAGTGCAGTCTGTCCACAGTGCAGTCTGTCCACAGTTCAGACTTTCCACATTGCAGTCAGTCCACAGTGCAGTCTGTCCACAGTGCAGTCTGCCCTCAGTGCAGTATGTCCGTTAGTGCAGCACATCTACAGTGCAGACGGTCCACAGTGCAGTCTCTCCTCAGTGCAGTTTGTCCACAGTGCAGTCTGGCCACAGTGCGGTCTGTCCATAGTTCGGATGTCCACAGTGCAGTCTGTCCACAGTGCAGTCTGTCCACAGTGCAGTCTGTCCACAGTGCAGACGGTCCTCAGTGCAGTCTGTCCACTGTGCAGTCTGTCCACTGTGCAGTCAGTCCACAGTGCAGTCTGTCCACAATGCAGTCTGACCAAAGTGCAGTCTCTCCACAGTGCAACCTGTGCACAGTGCAGCCTGTCTGCAGTGCAGTCTGACCACAGTGCAGACTGTCCACAGTGCAGTCTGTCCACATTGCAAACTGTCCAAAGTGCAGTCTGCCACAGTGCAGTCTGTCCACAGTTCAGCCTGTCCTCAGTGCAGTCTGTCCACAGTGCAGCCTGTCCACAGTGCAGTCTGTCCACAGTTCAGCCTGTCCACATTGCAGACTGCCACAGTTCAGCCTCTCCACAGTGCAGTCTGTCCACAATGCAGTCTGACCAGAGTGCAGTCTGTCCACAGTGCAGTCTGTCCACAGTGCAGCCTGTCCACAGTGCAGCCTGTCCACAGTGCAGACTGTCCACAGTGCAGTCTGTCCACAGTTCAGCCTGTCCACAGTTCAGTCTCTCCACATTGCAGGCTGCCCACACTGCAGTCTGTCCACTGTGCAGTCAGTCCACAGTGCAGTCTGTCCACAGTGCAGACCATCCACTGTGCAGTCAGTCCACATTGCAGTGTGTCCATAGTGCAGTCTGTCCACAGTGCAGTCTGTCCAAAGTGCAGTCTGTCCACAGTGCAGTCTGTCCACAGTGCAGTCTGTCCACAGTGCTGTCTGTCCACAGTGCAGTCTGTCCACAGTTCAGACTTTCCACATTGCAGTCAGTCCACAGTGCAGTCTGTCCACAGTGCAGTCTGCCCTCAGTGCAGTCTGTCCGTAGTGCAGCACATCTACAGTGCAGACGGTCCACAGTGCAGTCTCTCCTCAGTGCAGTTTGTCCACAGTGCAGTCTGGCCACAGTGCGGTCTGTCCATAGGTCGGATGTCCACAGTGCAGTCTGTCCACAGTGCAGTCTGTCCACAGTGCAGTCTGTACACAGTGCAGACGGTCCTCAGTGCAGTCTGTCCACTGTGCAGTCTGTCCACTGTGCAGTCAATCCACAGTGCAGTCTGTCCACAATGCAGTCTGACCAAAGTGCAGTCTCTCCACAGTGCAACCTGTGTACAGTGCAGCCTGTCTGCAGTGCAGTCTGACCACAGTGCAGACTGTCCACAGTGCAGTCTGTCCACATTGCAAACTGTCCAAAGTGCAGTCTGCCACAGTGCAGTCTGTCCACAGTTCAGCCTGTCCTCAGTGCAGTCTGTCCACAGTTCAGCCTGTCCACAGTGCAGACTGCCACAGTTCAGCCTGTCCACAGTGTAGTCTGTCCACAGTGCAGCCTGTCCACAGTGCAGTCTGTCCACAGTGCAGTCTGTCCACAGTGCAGTCTGTCCACAGTGCAGCCTGTCCACAGTGCAGTCTGTCCACAGTGCAGTCTGTCCACAGTTCAGCCTGTCCACAGTTCAGTCTCTCCACATTGCAGCCTGCCCACAGTGCAGTCTGTCCACTGTGCAGTCAGTCCACAGTGCAGACTGTCCACTGTGCAGTCAGTCCACAGTACAGACTGTCCACAATCCAGAGAGTCCACGGTGCAGTCAATCCACATTGCATTGTGTCCATAGTGCTGTCTGTCCACAGTGCAGTCTGTCCACAGTGCAGTCTGTCCAAAGTGCAGTCTGTCCACAGTGCAGTCTGTCCACAGTGCAGTCTGTCCACAGTGCAGTCTGTCCACAGTGCAGGCTCTCCTCAGTGCAGTCTGTCCACATTGCAGTCTGTCCAAAGTGCAGTCTGTCCACATTGCAGTCTGTCCAAAGTGCAGTCTGTCCACAGTGCAGTCTGTCTACTTTGCAGTCTGTCCACAGTGCAGTCAGTGCACAGTGCAGTCTGTCCACATTGCAGTCTGTCCACATTGCAGTCTGTCCACAGTGCAGTCTGTCCACATTGCAGTCTGTCCACAGTGCAGTCCGTCCACATTGCAGTCTGACCAAAGTGCAATCTGTCTACAGTGCAGTCTGTCCACAGTGCAGTCTGTCTATAGTGCAGACTGTCCACAGTCCAGACTGTCCACATTGCAGTCTGTCCACAGTGCAGTCTTTCCACAGTTCAGAATTTCCACATTGCAGTCAGTCCACAGTGCAGTCTGTCCACAGTGCAGTCTGTCCACAGTTCAGTCTGCCCATAGTGCAGTCTGTCCACAGTGCAGACTGTCCACATTGCAGTCAGACCACAGTGCAGTCAGTCCACAGTGCAGTCTGTCCACAGTTCAGACTTTCCACATTGCAGTCAGTCCACAGTGCAGTCTGTCCACAGTGCAGTCTGCCCTCAGTGCAGTCTGTCCGTAGTGCAGCACATCTACAGTGCAGACGGTCCACAGTGCAGTCTCTCCTCAGTGCAGTTTGCCCACAGTGCAGGCTGGCCACAGTGCGGTCTGTCCATAGTTCGGATGTCCACAGTGCAGTCTGTCCACAGTGCAGTCTGTCCACAGTGCAGTCTGTCCACAGTGCAGACGGTCCTCAGTGCAGTCTGTCCACTGTGCAGTCTGTCCACTGTGCAGTCAGTCCACAGTGCAGTCTGTCCACAATGCAGTCTGACCAAAGTGCAGTCTCTCCACAGTGCAACCTGTGCACAGTGCAGCCTGTCTGCAGTGCAGTCTGACCACAGTGCAGACTGTCCACAGTGCAGTCTGTCCACATTGCAAACTGTCCAAAGTGCAGTCTGCCACAGTGCAGTCTGTCCACAGTTCAGCCTGTCCTCAGTGCAGTCTGTCCATAGTGCAGCCTGTCCACAGTGCAGTCTGTCCACAGTTCAGCCTGTCCACAGTGCAGACTGCCACAGTTCAGCCTGTCCACAGTGCAGTCTGTCCACAGAGCAGTCTGTCCACAGTGCAGTCTGTCCACAGTGCAGCCTGTCCACAGTGCAGTCTGTCCACAGTGCAGTCTGTCCACAGTTCAGCCTGTCCACAGTTCAGTCTCTCCACATTGCAGCCTGCCCACAGTGCAGTCTGTCCACTGTGCAGTCAGTCCACAGAGCAGTCTGTCCACAGTGCAGACAGTCCACTGTGCAGTCAGTCCACATTGCAGTGTGTCCATAGTGCAGTCTGTCCACAGTGCAGTCTGTCCACAGTGCAGTCTGTCCAAAGTGCAGTCTGTCCACAGTGCAGTCTGTCCACAGTGCTGTCTGTCCACAGTGCAGTCTGTCCACAGTGCAGGCTCTCCACAGTGCTGTCTGTCCACATTGCAGTCTGTCCAAAGTGCAGTCTGTCCACATTGCAGTCTGTCCATAGTGCAGTCTGTCCACAGTGCAGTCTGTCTACTTTGCAGTCTGTCCACAGTGCAGTCAGTGCACAGTGCAGTCTGTCCACATTGCAGTCTGTCCACATTGCAGTCTGTCCACATTGCAGTCTGTCCACAGTGCAGTGTGTCCACATTGCAGTCTGTCCACAGTGCAGTCCGTCCACAGTGCAGTCTGACCAAAGTGCAATCTGTCTACAGTGCAGTCGGTCCACAGTGCAGTCTGTCTATAGTGCAGACTGTCCACAGTGCAGACTGTCCACAGTGCAGTCTGTCCACAGTGCAGTATGTCCCTGTGCAGTCTGACCACAGTGCAGTCTGACCACAGTGCAGTCTGTCCATAGTGCAGTCTGTCTACAGTGCAGTCTGACCACAGTGCATTCTGACCACAGTGCAGTCTGACCACAGTGCAGTCTGTCCGCAGTTCATCTGTCCACAGTGCAGTCTGTCCACAGTGCAGACTGTCTACAGTGCAGTCTGTCCACAGTACAGCCTGTCCACATTGAAGCCAGTGCACAGTCCGCTCTGTCCACATTGCAGTTGGCCTATAGTGCAGTCTGTCCACAGTTCAGTCTCTCCACAGTTCAGTCTGTCCACAGTTCAGTCTCTCCACAGTTCAGTCTGTCCACAGTTCAGTCTGTCCACAGTGCAGTCTGTCCATAGTGCAGTCTGTCCACAGTGCAGACAGTCTACAGAGCAGTCAGTCCACAGTGCAGAATGTCCACAGTGCAGTCTGTCCACAGAGCAGTCTGTCCACAGTGCATTCTGTCCACAGTGCAGTCTGTCCACAGTGCAGTCTGCCACTGTTCAGCCTGTCCACAGTGAAGCCAGTCCACAGTGCGCTCTGTCCACATTTCAGTTGACCTATAGTGCAGTTTGTCCACAGTGCAGTCTGCCACAGTGCAGTCTGTCCACAGTGCAATCTGTCCAAATTGCAGTCTGTCCACAGTGCAGTCTCTCCTCAGTGATCTCTGTCCACAATGCAGTCTGTCCAAAGTGCAGTCTGTCCAAAGTGCAGTCTGTCCACAGTGCAGTCTGTCCACAGTGCAGTCTGTCCATAGTGCAGTCTGTCCACAGTGCTGTCTGTCCACAGTTCAGACTGTCCACATTGCAGTCAGACCACAGTGCAGTCTGTCCACAGTGCAGTCTGTCCACAGTGCAGTCTGTCCACAGTTCAGACTTTCCACATTGCAGTCAGTCCACAGTGCAGTCTGTCCACAGTGCGGTCTGCCCACAGTGCAGTCTGTCCGTAGTGCAGCACATCTACAGTGCAGACGGTCCACAGTGCAGTCTCTCCTCAGTGCAGTTTGTCCACAGTGCAGGCTTGCCACAGTGCGGTCTGTCCGTAGTTCGGATGTCCACAGTGCAGTCTGTCCACAGTGCAGTCTGTCCGCAGTGCAGTCTGTCCACAGTGCAGACGGTCCTCAGTGCAGTCTGTCCACTGTGCAATCTGTCCACTGTGCAGTCAGTCCACAGTGCAGTCTGTCCACAATGCAGTCTGACCAAAGTGCAGTCTCTCCACAGTGCAACGTGTGCACAGTGCAGCCTGTCTGCAGTGCAGTCTGACCACAGTGCAGACTGTCCACAGTGCATTCTGTCCACATTGCAAACTGTCCAAAGTGCAGTCTGCCACAGTGCAGTCTGTCCACAGTTCAGCCTGTCCTCAGTGCAGTCTGTCCACAGTGCAGCCTGTCCACAGTGCAGTCTGTCCACAGTTCAGCCTGTCCACAGTGCAGACAGCCACAGTTCAGCCTGTCCACAGTGCAGTCTGTCCACAATGCAGTCTGACCAGAGTGCAGTCTGTCCACAGTGCAGTCTGTCCACAGTGCAGTCTGTCCACAGTGCAGTCTGTCCACAGTGCAGTCTGTCCACAGTTCAGCCTGTCCACAGTTCAGTCTCTCCACATTGCAGCCTGCCCACACTGCAACCTGTCCACTGTGCAGTCAGTCCACAGTGCAGTCTGTCCACAGTGCAGACCGTCCACTGTGCAGTCAGTCCACATTGCAGTGTGTCCATAGTGCATTCTGTCCACAGTGCAGTCTGTCCACAGTGCAGTCTGTCCAAAGTTCAGTCTGTCCACAGTGCAGTCTGTCCACAGTGCAGACTGTCCACAGTGCAGTCTGTCCACAGTTCAGACGTTCCACATTGCAGTCAGTCCACAGTGCAGTCTGTCCACAGTGCAGTCTGCCCTCAGTGCAGTCTGTCCGTAGTGCAGCACATCTACAGTGCAGACGGTCCACAGTGCAGACTCTCCTCAGTGCAGTTTGTCCACAGTGCAGTCTGGCCACAGTGCGGTCTGTCCATAGTTCGAATGTCCACAGTGCAGTCTGTCCACAGTGCAGTCTGTCCACAGTGCAGTCTGTCCACAGCGCAGTCTGTCCACAGTGCAGACGGTCCTCAGTGCAGTCTGTCCACAGTGCAGTCTGTCCACTGTGCAGTCAGTCCACAGTGCAGTCTGTCCACAATGCAGTCTGACCAAAGTGCAGTCTCTCCACAGTGCAAACTGTGCACAGTGAAGCCTGTCTGCAGTGCAGTCTGACCACAGTGCAGACTGTCCACAGTGCAGTCTGTCCACATTGCAAACTGTCCAAAGTGCAGTCTGCCACAGTGCAGTCTGTCCACATTTCAGCCTGTCCTCAATGCAGTCTTTCCACAGTTCAGCCTGTCCACAGTGCAGACTGCCACAGTTCAGCCTGTCCACAGTGCAGTCTGTCCACAGTGCAGCCTTTCCACAGTGCAGTCTGTCGACAGTGCAGTCTGTCCACAGTGCAGTCTGTCCACAGTGCAGCCTGTCCACAGTGCAGTCTGTCCACAGTGCAGTCTGTCCACAGTTCAGCCTGTCCACAGTTCAGTCTCTCCACATTGCAGCCTGCCCACAGTGCAGTCTGTCCACTGTGCAGTCAGTCCACAGTGCAGTCTGTCCACAATCCAGACAGTCCACTGTGCAGTCAGTCCACATTGCAGTGTGTCCATAGTGCTGTCTGTCCACAGTGCAGTCTGTCCACAGTGCAGTCTATCCAAATTGCAGTCTGTCCACAGTGCAGTCTGTCCACAGTGCAGTCTGTCCACAGTGCAGTCTGTCCAGAGTGCAGGCTCTCCTCAGTGCAGTCTGTCCACATTGCAGTCTGTCCAAAGTGCAGTCTGTCCACATTGCAGTCTGTCCAAAGTGCAGTCTGTCCACAGTGCAGTCTGTCTACTTTGCAGTCTGTCCACAGTGCAGTCAGTGCACAGTGCAGTCTGTCCACATTGCAGTCTGTCCACAGTGCAGTCTGTCCACATTGCAGTCTGTCCACAGTGCAGTCCGTCCACAGTGCAGTCTGACCAAAGTGCAATCTGTCTACAGTGCAGTCTGTCCACAGTGCAGTCTGTCTATAGTGCAGACTGTCCACAGTTCAGACTGTCCACAGTGCAGTCTGTCCACAGTGCAGTATGTCCA
Source organism: Isurus oxyrinchus (assembly GCA_026770705.1). Taxonomy (NCBI): domain Eukaryota; kingdom Metazoa; phylum Chordata; class Chondrichthyes; order Lamniformes; family Lamnidae; genus Isurus; species Isurus oxyrinchus. Next base: position 247,305 of record JANJGN010000459.1, on the reverse strand, counting down.
CAGTGCAGTCTGACCACAGTGCAGTCTGACCACTGTGCAGTCTGTCCACAGTGCAGTCTGTCTACAGTGCAGTCTGACCACAGTGCATTCTGACCACAGTGCAGTCTGACCACAGTGCAGTCTGTCCGCAGTTCATGTGTCCACAGTGCAGTCTGTCCACAGTGCAGACTGTCCACAGTGCAGTCTGTCCACAGTACAGCCTGTCCACAGTGAAGCCAGTGCACAGTCCGCTCTGCCCACATTGCAGTTGGCCTATAGTGCAGTCTGTCCACAGTTCAGTCTCTCCACAGTTCAGTCTGTCCACAGTTCAGTCTGTCCACAGTTCAGTCTGTCCACAGTTCAGTCTGTCCACAGTGCAGTCTGTCCATAGTGCAGTCTGTCCACAGTGCAGACAGTCCACAGTGCAGTCAGTCCACAGTGCAGTATGTCTACAGTGCAGTCTGTCCACAGAGCAGTCTGTCCACAATGCATTCTGTCCACAGTGCAGTCTGTCCACAGTGCAGTCTGCCACTGTTCAGCCTGTCCACAGAGAAGCCAGTCCACAGTGCGCTCTGTCCACATTTCAGCTAACCTATAGTGCAGTTTGTCCACAGTGCAGTCTGCCCACAGTGCAGTCTGTCCACATTGCAATCTGTCCAAATTGCAGTCTGTCCACAGTGCAGTCTCTCCTCAGTGATCTCTGTCCACAATGCAGTCTGTCCAAAGTGCAGTCTGTCCACAGTGCAGACAGTCCACAGTGCAGTCTGGCCACGGTGCAGTCTGTCCACAGTGCAGTCTGTCCATATTGCAGTCTGTCCACAGTGCAGACTCGACACATTGCAGTCTGTCCACAGTGCAGTCTGTCCACAGTTCAGAATTTCCACAGTGCAGTCTGTCCAAATTGCAGTCTGTCCACAGTGCAGTCTGTCCACAGTGCAGACAGTCCACAGTGCAGTCTGTCCATATTGCAGTCTGTCCACAGTGCAGACTGTCCACGTTGCAGTCTGTCCACAGTGCAGTCTGTCCATATTGCAGTCTGTCCACAGTGCAGACTGTCCACATTGCAGTCTGTCCACAGTGCAGTCTTTCCACAGTTCAGAATTTCCACATTGCAGTCTGTCCACAGTGCAGTTGGTCGACAGTGCAGTCTGTCCACAGTGCAGTCTGTCCACAGTGCAGTTGGTCGACAGTGCAGTCTGTCCACAGTGCAGTCTGTCCACAGTGCAGTCTGTCCACAGTGCAGTCTGTCCACAGTGCAGTCTGTCCACTGTGCAGTCTGTCCACTGTGCAGTCTGTCCACAATGCAATCTGACCACAGTGCAGTCTCTCCACAGTGCAGTCTGTCCACAGAGCAGTCTGTCCACAGTGCAGTCTGTTTTCAGTGCAATCTGTCCAAATTGCAGTCTGTCCACAGTGCAGTCTCTCCTCAGTGATCTCTGTCCACAGTGCAGTCTGTCCAAAGTGCAGTCTGTCCACAGTGCAGACAGTCCACAGTGCAGTCTGGCCACGGTGCAGTCTGTCCACAGTGCAGTCTGTCCATATTGCAGTCTGTCCACAAAGCAGACTGTCCACATTGCAGTCTGTCCACAGTGCAGTCTGTCCACAGTTCAGAATTTCCACAGTGCAGTCTGTCCAAATTGCAGTCTGTCCACAGTGCAGTCTATCCACAGTGCAGACAGTCCACAGTGCAGTCTGTCCATATTGCAGTCTGTCCACAGTGCAGACTGTCCACATTGCAGTCTGTCCACAGTGCAGTCTGTCCATATTGCAGTCTGTCCACAGTGCAGACTGTCCACATTGCAGTCTGTCCACAGTGCAGTCTGTCCACAGTTCAGAATTTCCACATTGCAGTCTGTCCACAGTGCAGTTGGTCGACAGTGCAGTCTGTCCACAGTGCAGTCTGTCCACAGTGCAGTTGGTCGACAGTGCAGTCTGTCCAAAGTGCAGTCTGTCCACAGTGCAGTCTGTCCACAGTGCAGTCTGTCCACAGTGCAGTCTGTCCACAGTGCAGTCTGTCCACTGTGCAGTCTGTCCACAATGCAATCTGACCACAGTGCAGTCTCTCCACAGTGCAGTCTGTCCACAGAGCAGTCTGTCCACAGTGCAGTCTGTCCACAGTGCAGTCTGTCCACAGTGCAGTCTGTCCACAATGAAGTCTGACCACAGTGCAGTCTCTCCACAGTGCAGTCTGTCCACAGTGCAGTCTGTCCACAGTGCAGTCTCTCCACATTGCAGTCTGTCCACATTGCTGTCTGTCCACAGTGCAGTCTGTCCACTGTGCATCCTGTCCACAGTGCAGTCTGTCCACAGTGCAGTCTCTCCTCAGTGCAGTGTGTCCACAGTGCAGTCTGGCCACAGTGCGGTCTGTCCACAGTTCGGATGTCCACTGTGCAATCTGTCCACAGTTCAGACTTTCCACAGTGATCTCTGACCACAATGTAGTCTGTCCAAAGTGCAGTCTGTCCAAAGTGCAGTCTGTCCACAGTGCAGTCTGTCCACAGTGCAGTCTGTCCACAGTGCAGTCTGTCCACAGTGCAGTCTGTCCACAGTTCAGACTGTCCACATTGCAGTCAGACCACAGTGCAGTCTGTCCACAGTGCAGTCTGTCCACAGTGCAGTCTGTCCACAGTTCAGACTTTCCACATTGCAGTCAGTCCACAGTGCAGTCTGTCCACAGTGCAGTCTGCCCTCAGTGCAGTCTGTCCACATTGCAGTCTGTCCACAGAGCAGTCTGTCCATAGTTCGGATGTCCACAGTGCAGTCTGTCCACAGTGCAGTCTGTCCGCAGTGCAGTCTGTCCACAGTGCAGACGGTCCTCAGTGCAGTCTGTCCACTGTGCAATCTGTCCACTGTGCAGTCAGTCCACAGTGCAGTCTGTCCACATTGCAGTCTGACCAAAGTGCAGTCTCTCCACAGTGCAACCTGTGCACAGTGCAGCCTGTCTGCAGTGCAGTCTGACCACAGTGCAGACTGTCCACAGTGCAGTCTGTCCACATTGCAAACTGTCCAAAGTGCAGTCTGCCACAGTGCAGTCTGTCCACAGTTCAGCCTGTCCTCAGTGCAGTCTGTCCACAGTGCAGCCTGTCCACAGTGCAGTCTGTCCACAGTTCAGCCTGTCCACAGTGCAGACTGCCACAGTTCAGCCTGTCCACAGTGCAGTCTGTCCACAATGCAGTCTGACCAGAGTGCAGTCTGTCCACAGTGTAGTCTGCCAACAGTGCACTCTGTCCACAGTGCAGCCTGTCCACAGTGCAGTCTGTCCACAGTGCAGTCTATCCACAGTTCAGCCTGTCCACAGTTCAGTCTCTCCACATTGCAGCCTGCCCACACTGCAGGCTGTCCACTGTGCAGTCAGTCCACAGTGCAGTCTGTCCACAGTGCAGACCGTCCACTGTGCAGTCAGTCCACATTGCAGTGTGTCCATAGTGCAGTCTGTCCACAGTGCAGTCTGTCCACAGTGCAGTCTGTCCAAAGTGCTGTCTGTCCACAGTGCAGTCTGTCCACAGTGCAGTCTGTCCACAGTGCAGTCTGTCCACAGTTCAGACTTTCCACATTGCAGTCAGTGCAAAGTGCAGTCTGTCCACAGTGCAGTCTGCCCTCAGTGCAGTCTGTCCGTAGTGCAGCACATCTACAGTGCAGACGGTCCACAGTGCAGTCTCTCCTCAGTGCAGTTTTCCACAGTGCAGTCTGGCCACAGTGCGGTCTGTCCATAGTTCGAATGTCCACAGTGCAGTCTGTCCACAGTGCAGTCTGTCCACAGTGCAGTCTTTCCACAGCGCAGTCTGTCCACAGTGCAGACTGTCCTCAGTGCAGTCTGTCCACTGTGCAGTCTGTCCACTGTGCAGTCAGTCCACAGTGCAGTCTGTCCACAATGCAGTCTGACCAAAGTGCAGTCTCTCCACAGTGCAGTCTGTCCACAGTGCAGTCTGTCCACAGTGCAGCCTGTCCACAGTGCAGTCTGTCCACAGTGCAGTCTGTCCACAGTTCAGCCTGTCCACAGTTCAGTCTCTCCACATTGCAGCCTGCCCACACTGCAGTCTGTCCACTGTGCAGTCAGTCCACATTGCAGTGTGTCCATAGTGCTGTCTGTCCACAGTGCAGTCTGTCCACAGTGCAGTCTGTCCAAAGTGCAGTCTGTCCACAGTGCAGTCTGTCCACAGTGCAGTCTGTCCACAGTGCAGTCTGTCCACAGTGCAGGTTCTCCTCAGTGCAGTCTGTCCACATTGCAGTCTGTCCAAAGTGCAGTCTGTCCACATTGCAGTCTGTCCAAAGTGCAGTCTGTCCACAGTGCAGTCTGTCTACTTTGCAGTCTGTCCACAGTGCAGTCAGTGCACAGTGCAGTCTGTCCACATTGCAGTCTGTCCACATTGCAGTCTGTCCACAGTGCAGTCCGTCCACAGTGCAGTCTGACCAAAGTGCAATCTGTCTACAGTGCAGTCTGTCCACAGTGCAGTCTGTCTATAGTGCAGACTGTCCACAGTGCAGACTGTCCACAGTGCAGTCTGTCCACAGTGCAGTATGTCCACAGTGCAGTCTGACCACAGTGCAGTCTGACCACAGAGCAGTCTGTCCATAGTGCAGTCTGTCTACAGTGCAGTCTGACCACAGTGCATTCTGACCACAGTGCAGTCTGACCACAGTGCAGTCTGTCCACAGTTCATCTGTCCACAGTGCAGTCTGTCCACAGTGCAGACTGTCCACAGTGCAGTCTGTCCACAGTACAGCCTGTTAACAGTGAAGCCAGTGCGCAGTCCGCCCTGCCCACATTGCAGTTGGCCTATAGTGCAGTCTGTCCACAGTTCAGTCTCTCCACAGTTCAGTCTGTCCACAGTTCAGTCTCTCCACAGTTCAGTCTGTCCACAGTTCAGTCTGTCCACAGTGCAGTCTGTCCATAGTGCAGTCTGTCCACAGTGCAGACAGTCCACAGTGCAGTCAGTCCACAGTGCAGTATGTCCACAGTGCAGTCTGTCCACAGAGCAGTCTGTCCACAGTGCATTCTGTCCACAGTGCAGTCTGTCCACAGTGCAGTCTGCCACTGTTCAGCCTGTCCACAGTGAAGCCAGTCCACAGTGCGCTCTGTCCACATTTCAGTTGACCTATAGTGCAGTTTGTCCACAGTGCAGTCTGCCACAGTGCAGTCTGTCCACAGTGCAATCTGTCCAAATTGCAGTCTGTCCACAGTGCAGTCTCTCCTCAGTGATCTCTGTCCACAATGCAGTCTGTCCAAAGTGCAGTCTGTCCAAAGTGCAGTCTGTCCACAGTGCAGTCTGTCCACAGTGCAGTCTGTCCATAGTGCAGTCTGTCCACAGTGCAGTCTGTCCACAGTTCAGACTGTCCACATTGCAGTCAGACCACAGTGCAGTCTGTCCGCAGTGCAGTCTGTCCACAGTGCAGACGGTCCTCAGTGCAGTCTGTCCACTGTGCAATCTGTCCACTGTGCAGTCAGTCCACAGTGCAGTCTGTCCACAATGCAGTCTGACCAACGTGCAGTCTCTCCACAGTGCAACCTGTGCACAGTGCAGCCTGTCTGCAGTGCAGTCTGACCACAGTGCAGACTGTCCACAGTGCAGTCTGTCCAAATTGCAAACTGTCCAAAGTGCAGTCTGCCACAGTGCAGTCTGTCCACAGTTCAGCCTGTCCTCAGTGCAGTCTGTCCACAGTGCAGCCTGTCCACAGTGCAGTCTGTCCACAGTTCAGCCTGTCCACAGTGCAGACTGCCACAGTTCAGCCTGTCCACAGTGCAGTCTGTCCACAATGCAGTCTGACCAGAGGGCAGTCTGTCCACAGTGCAGTCTGTCCACAGTGCAGCCTGTCCACAGTGCAGTCTGTCCACAGTGCAGTCTGTCCACAGTTCAGCTGTCCACAGTTCAGTCTCTCCACATTGCAGCCTGCCCACACTGCAGGCTGTCCACTGTGCAGTCAGTCCACAGTGCAGTCTGTCCACAGTGCAGACCGTCCACTGTGCAGTCAGTCCACATTGCAGTGTGTCCATAGTGCAGTCTGTCCACAGTGCAGTCTGTCCACAGTGCAGTCTGTCCAAAGTGCCGTCTGTCCACAGTGCAGTCTGTCCACAGTGCAGTCTGTCCACAGTTCAGTCTGTCCACAGTTCAGACTTTCCACATTGCAGTCAGTCCACAGTGCAGTCTGTCCACAGTGCAGTCTGCCCTCAGTGCAGTCTGTCCGTAGTGCAGCACATCTACAGTGCAGACGGTCCACAGTGCAGTCTCTCCTCAGAGCAGTTTGTCCACAGTGCAGTCTGGCCACAGTGCGGTCTGTCCAGAGTTCGAATGTCCACAGTGCAGTCTGTCCACAGTGCAGTCTGTCCACAGTGCAGTCTGTCCACAGCGCAGTCTGTCCACATTGCAGTCAGTCCACAGTGCAGTCTGTCCACAGTGCAGTCTGTCCACAGTGCAGTCTGCCCTCAGTGCAGTCTGTCCGTAGTGCAGCACATCTACAGTGCAGACGGTCCACAGTGCAGTCTCTCCTCAGTGCAGTTTGTCCACAGTGCAGTCTGGCCACAGTGCGGTCTGTCCATAGTTCGAATGTCCACAGTGCAGTCTGTCCACAGTGCAGTCTGTCCACTGTGCAGTCAGTCCACAGTGCAGTCTGTCCACAATGCAGTCTGACCAAAGTGCAGTCTCTCCACAGTGCAACCTGTGCACAGTGCAGCCTGTCTGCAGTGCAGTCTGACAACAGTGCAGACTGTCCACAGTGCAGTCTGTCCACATTGCAAACTGTCCAAAGTGCAGTCTGCCACAGTGCAGTCTGTCCACATTTCAGCCTGTCCTCAGTGCAGTCTGTCCACAGTTCAGCCTGTCCACAGTGCAGACTGCCACAGTTCAGCCTGTCCACAGTGCAGTCTGTCCACAGTGCAGCCTGTCCACAGTGCAGTCTGTCCACAGTGCAGTCTGTCCACAGTGCAGTCTGTCCACAGTGCAGCCTGTCCACAGTGCAGTCTGTCCACAGTGCAGTCTGTCCACAGTTCAGCCTGTCCACAGTTCAGTCTCTCCACATTGCAGACTGCCCACAGTGCAGTCTGTCCACTGTGCAGTCAGTCCACAGTGCAGTCTGTCCACAATCCAGACAGTCCACTGTGCAGTCAGTCCACATTGCAGTGTGTCCATATTGCTGTCTGTCCACAGTGCAGTCTGTCCACAGTGCAGTCTGTCCAAAGTGCAGTCTGTCCACAGTGCAGTCTGTCCACAGTGCAGTCTGTCCACAGTGCAGTCTTTCCACAGTGCAGGCTCTGCTCAGTGCAGTCTGTCCACATTGCAGTCTGTCCAAAGTGCAGTCTGTCCACATTGCAGTCTGTCCAAAGTGCAGTCTGTCCACAGTGCAGTCTGTCTACTTTGCAGTCTGTCCACAGTGCAGTCAGTGCACAGTGCAGTCTGTCCACATTGCAGTCTGTCCACAGTGAAGTCTGTCCACAGCGCAGTCTGTCCACATTGCAGTCAGTCCACAGTGCAGTCTGTCCACAGTGCAGTCTGCCCTCAGTGCAGTCTGTCCGTAGTGCAGCACATCTACAGTTCAGACGGTCCACAGTGCAGTCTCTCGTCAGTGCAGTTTGTCCACAGTGCAGTCTGGCCACAGTGCGGTCTGTCCATATTTCGAATGTCCACAGTGCTGTCTGTCCACAGTGCAGTCTGTCCACTGTGCAGTCAGTCCACAGTGCAGTCTGTCCACAATGCAGTCTGACCAAAGTGCAGTCTCTCCACAGTGCAACCTGTGCACAGTGCAGCCTGTCTGCAGTGCAGTCTGACCACAGTGCAGACTGTCCACAGTGCAGTCTGTCCACATTGCAAACTGTCCAAAGTGCAGTCTGCCACAGTGCAGTCTGTCCACATTTCAGCCTGTCCTCAGTGCAGTCTGTCCACAGTTCAGCCTGTCCACAGTGCAGACTGCCACAGTTCAGCCTGACCACAGTGCAGTCTGTCCACAGTGCAGCCTGTCCACAGTGCAGTCTGTCCACAGTGCAGTCTGTCCACAGTGCAGTCTGTCCACAGTGCAGCCTGTCCACAGTGCAGTCTGTCCACAGTGCAGTCTGTCCACAGTTCAGCCTGTCCACAGTTCAGTCTCTCCACATTGCAGACTGCCCACAGTGCAGTCTGTCCACTGTGCAGTCAGTCCACAGTGCAGTCTGTCCACAATCCAGACAGTCCACTGTGCAGTCAGTCCACAATGCAGTGTGTCCATACTGCTGTCTGTCCACAGTGCAGTCTGTCCACAGTGCAGTCTGTCCAAAGTGCAGTCTGTCCACAGTGCAGTCTGTCCACAGTGCAGTCTGTCCACAGTGCAGTCTTTCCACAGTGCAGGCTCTCCTCAGTGCAGTCTGTCCACATTGCAGTCTGTCCAAAGTGCAGTCTGTCCACATTGCAGTCTGTCCAAAGTGCAGTCTGTCCACAGTGCAGTCTGTCTACTTTGCAGTCTGTCCACAGTGCAGTCAGTGCACAGTGCAGTCTGTCCACATTGCAGTCTGTCCACAGTGCAGTCTGTCCACCGCGCAGTCTGTCCACATTGCAGTCAGTCCACAGTGCAGTCTGTCCACAGTGCAGTCTGCCCTCAGTGCAGTCTGTCCGTAGTGCAGCACATCTACAGTGCAGACGGTCCACAGTGCAGTCTCTCCTCAGTGCAGTTTGTCCACAGTGCAGTCTGGCCACAGTGCGGTCTGTCCATATTTCGAATGTCCACAGTGCAGTCTGTCCACAGTGCAGTCTGTCCACTGTGCAGTCAGTCCACAGTGCAGTCTGTCCACAATGCAGTCTGACCAAAGTGCAGTCTCTCCACAGTGCAACCTGTGCACAGTGCAGCCTTTCTGCAGTGCAGTCTGACCACAGTGCAGACTGTCCACAGTGCAGTCTGTCCACATTGCAAACTGTCCAAAGTGCAGTCTGCCACAGTGCAGTCTGTCCACATTTCAGCCTGTCCTCAGTGCAGTCTGTCCACAGTGCAGCCTGACCACAGTGCAGTCTGTCCACAGTTCAGCCTGTCCTCAGTGCAGTCTGTCCACAGTTCAGCCTGTCCACAGTGCAGACTGCCACAGTTCAGCCTGTCCACAGTGCAGTCTGTCCACAGTGCAGCCTGTCCACAGTGCAGTCTGTCCACAGTGCAGTCTGTCCACAGTGCAGTCTGTCCACAGTGCAGCCTGTCCACAGTGCAGTCTGTCCACAGTGCAGTCTGTCCACAGTTCAGCCTGTCCACAGTTCAGTCTCTCCACATTGCAGCCTGCCCAAAGTGCAGTCTGTCCACTGTGCAGTCAGTCCACAGTGCAGTCTGTATACAATCCAGACAGTCCACTGTGCAGTCAGTCCACATTGCAGTGTGTCCATAGTGCTGTCTGTCCACAGTGCAGTCTGTCCACAGTGCAGTCTGTCCAAAGTGCAGTCTGTCCACAGTGCAGTCTGTCCACAGTGCAGTCTGTCCACAGTGCAGTCTTTCCACAGTGCAGGCTCTCCTCAGTGCAGTCTGTCCACATTGCTGTCTGTCCAAAGTGCAGTCTGTCCAAATTGCAGTCTGTCCAAAGTGCAGTCTGTCCACAGTGCAGTCTGTCTACTTTGCAGTCTGTCCACAGTGCAGTCAGTGCACAGTGCAGTCTGTCCACATTGCAGTCTGTCCACAGTGCAGTCTGTCCACATTGCAGTCTGTCCACAGTGCAGTCCGTCCACAGTGCAGTCTGACCAAAGTGCAATCTGTCTACAGTGCAGTCTGTCCACAGTGCAGTTTGTCTATAGTGCAGACTGTCCACAGTGCAGACTGTCCACAGTGCAGTCTGTCCACAGTGCAGTATGTCCACAGTGCAGTCTGACCACAGTGCAGTCTGACCACAGTGCAGTCTGTCTACAGTGCAGTCTGACCACAGTGCATTCTGACCACAGTGCAGTCTGACCACAGTGCAGTCTGTCCGCAGTTCATCTGGCAACAGTGCAGTCTGTCCACAGTGCAGACTGTCCACAGTGCAGTCTGTCCACAGTACAGCCTGTCCACAGTGAAGCCAGTGCACAGTCCGCTCTGCCCACATTGCAGTTGGCCTATAGTGCAGTCTGTCCACAGTTCAGTCTCTCCACAGTTCAGTCTGTCCACAGTTCAGTCTGTCCACAGTGCAGTCTGTCCATAGTGCAGTCTGTCCACAGTGCAGACAGTCCACAGTGCAGTCAGTCCACAGTGCAGTATGTCCACAGTGCAGTCTGTCCACAGAGCAGTCTGTCCACAGTGCATTCTGTCCACAGTGCAGTCTTTCCACAGTGCAGTCTGTCCACAGTGCAGTCTGCCCTCAGTGCAGTCTGTCCGTAGTGCAGCACATCTACAGTGCAGACGGTCCACAGTGCAGTCTCTCCTCAGTGCAGTTTGTCCACAGTGCAGTCTGGCCACAGTGCGGTCTGTCCATATTTCGAATGTCCACAGTGCAGTCTGTCCACAGTGCAGTCTGTCCACTGTGCAGTCAGTCCACAGTGCAGTCTGTCCACAATGCAGTCTGACCAAAGTGCAGTCTCTCCACAGTGCAACCTGTGCACAGTGCAGCCTTTCTGCAGTGCAGTCTGACCACAGTGCAGACTGTCCACAGTGCAGTCTGTCCACATTGCAAACTGTCCAAAGTGCAGTCTGCCACAGTGCAGTCTGTCCACATTTCAGCCTGTCCTCAGTGCAGTCTGTCCACAGTTCAGCCTGTCCACAGTGCAGACTGCCACAGTTCAGCCTGTCCACAGTGCAGTCTGTCCACAGTGCAGCCTGTCCACAGTGCAGTCTGTCCACAGTGCAGTCTGTCCACAGTGCAGTCTGTCCACAGTGCAGCCTGTCCACAGTGCAGTCTGTCCACAGTGCAGTCTGTCCACAGTTCAGCCTGTCCACAGTTCAGTCTCTCCACATTGCAGCCTGCCCAAAGTGCAGTCTGTCCACTGTGCAGTCAGTCCACAGTGCAGTCTGTATACAATCCAGACAGTCCACTGTGCAGTCAGTCCACATTGCAGTGTGTCCATAGTGCTGTCTGTCCACAGTGCAGTCTGTCCACAATGCAGTCTGTCCAAAGTGCAGTCTGTCCACAGTGCAGTCTGTCCACAGTGCAGTCTGTCCACAGTGCAGTCTTTCCACAGTGCAGGCTCTCCTCAGTGCAGTCTGTCCACATTGCTGTCTGTCCAAAGTGCAGTCTGTCCAAATTGCAGTCTGTCCAAAGTGCAGTCTGTCCACAGTGCAGTCTGTCTACTTTGCAGTCTGTCCACAGTGCAGTCAGTGCACAGTGCAGTCTGTCCACATTGCAGTCTGTCCACAGTGCAGTCTGTCCACATTGCAGTCTGTCCACAGTGCAGTCCGTCCACAGTGCAGTCTGACCAAAGTGCAATCTGTCTACAGTGCAGTCTGTCCACAGTGCAGTTTGTCTATAGTGCAGACTGTCCACAGTGCAGACTGTCCACAGTGCAGTCTGTCCACAGTGCAGTATGTCCACAGTGCAGTCTGACCACAGTGCAGTCTGACCACAGTGCAGTCTGTCTACAGTGCAGTCTGACCACAGTGCATTCTGACCACAGTGCAGTCTGACCACAGTGCAGTCTGTCCGCAGTTCATCTGGCAACAGTGCAGTCTGTCCACAGTGCAGACTGTCCACAGTGCAGTCTGTCCACAGTACAGCCTGTCCACAGTGAAGCCAGTGCACAGTCCGCTCTGCCCACATTGCAGTTGGCCTATAGTGCAGTCTGTCCACAGTTCAGTCTCTCCACAGTTCAGTCTGTCCACAGTTCAGTCTGTCCACAGTGCAGTCTGTCCATAGTGCAGTCTGTCCACAGTGCAGACAGTCCACAGTGCAGTCAGTCCACAGTGCAGTATGTCCACAGTGCAGTCTGTCCACAGAGCAGTCTGTCCACAGTGCATTCTGTCCACAGTGCAGTCTTTCCACAGTGCAGTCTGCCACTGTTCAGCCTGTCCACAGTGAAGCCAGTCCACAGTGCGCTCTGTCCACATTTCAGTTGACCTATAGTGCAGTTTGTCCACAGTGCAGTCTGCCCACAGTGCAGTCTGTCCACAGTGCAATCTGTCCAAATTGCAGTCTGTCCACAGTGCAGTCTCTCCTCAGTGATCTCTGTCCACAATGCAGTCTGTCCAAAGTGCAGTCTGTCCACAGTGCAGACAGTCCACAGTGCAGTCTGGCCACGGTGCAGTCTGTCCACAGTGCAGTCTGTCCATATTGCAGTCTGTCCACAGTGCAGACTGTCCACATTGCAGTCTGTCCACAGTGCAGTCTGTCCACAGTTCAGAATTTCCACAGTGCAGTCTGTCCAAATTGCAGTCTGTCCACAGTGCAGTCTGTCCACAGTGCAGACAGTCCACAGTGCAGTCTGTCCATATTGCAGTCTGTCCACAGTGCAGACTGTCCACATTGCAGTCTGTCCACAGTGCAGTCTGTCCATATTGCAGTCTGTCCACAGTGCAGACTGTCCACATTGCAGTCTGTCCACAGTGCAGTCTGTCCACAGTGCAGTATGTGCACAGTGCAGTCTGACCACAGTGCAGTCTGACCACAGTGCAGTCTGTCCATAGTGCAGTCTGTCTACAGTGCAGTCTGACCACAGTGCATTCTGACCACAGTGCAGTCTGACCACAGTGCAGTCTGTCCGCAGTTCATCTGGCAACAGTGCAGTCTGTCCACAGTGCAGACTGTCCACAGTGCAGTCTGTCCACAGTACAGCCTGTCCACAGTGAAGCCAGTGCACAGTCCGCTCTGCCCACATTGCAGTTGGCCTATAGTGCAGTCTGTCCACAGTTCAGTCTCTCCACAGTTCAGTCTTTCCACAGTTCAGTCTCTCCACAGTTCAGTCTGTCCACAGTTCAGTCTGTCCACAGTGCAGTCTGTCCATAGTGCAGTCTGTCCACAGTGCAGACAGTCCACAGTGCAGTCAGTCCACAGTGAAGTATGTCCACAGTGCAGTCTGTCCACAGAGCAGTCTGTCCACAGTGCATTCTGTCCACAGTGCAGTCTGTCCACAGTGCAGTCTGCCACTGTTCAGCCTGTCCACAGTGAAGCCAGTCCACAGTGCGCTCTGTCCACATTTCAGTTGACCTATAGTGCAGTTTGTCCACAGTGCAGTCTGCCCACAGTGCAGTCTGTCCACAGTGCAATCTGTCCAAATTGCAGTCTGTCCACAGTGCAGTCTCTCCTCAGTGATCTCTGTCCACAATGCAGTCTGTCCAAAGTGCAGTCTGTCCACAGTGCAGACAGTCCACAGTGCAGTCTGGCCACGGTGCAGTCTGTCCACAGTGCAGTCTGTCCATATTGCAGTCTGTCCACAGTGCAGACTGTCCACATTGCAGTCTCTCCACAGTGCAGTCTGTCCACAGTTCAGAATTTCCACAGTGCAGTCTGTCCAAATTGCAATCTGTCCACAGTGCAGTCTGTCCACAGTGCAGACAGTCCACAGTGCAGTCTGTCCATATTGCAGTCTGTCCACAGTGCAGACTGTCCACATTGCAGTCTGTCCACAGTGCAGTCTGTCCATATTGCAGTCTGTCCACAGTGCAGACTGTCCACATTGCAGTCTGTCCACAGTGCAGTTGGTCGACAGTGCAGTCTGTCCACAGTGCAGTCTGTCCACAGTGCAGTTGGTCGACAGTGCAGTCTGTCCACAGTGCAGTCTGTCCACAGTGCAGTCTGTCCACAGTGCAGTCTGTCCACTGTGCAGTCTGTCCACTGTGCAGTCTGTCCACAAAGCCAGCTGACCACAGTGCAGTCTCTCCACAGTGCAGTCTGTCCACAATGCAGTCTGACCACAGTGCAGTCTCTCCACAGTGCAGACTGTCCACAGTGCAGTCTGTCCACATTGCAAACAGTCCAAAGTGCAGTCTGCCACAGTGCAGTCTGTCCACATTTCAGCCTGTCCTCAGTGCAGTCTGTCCACAGTTCAGCCTGTCCACAGTGCAGACTGCCACAGTTCAGCCTGTCACAGTGCGGTCTGTCCACAGTGCAGCCTGTCCACAGTGCAGTCTGTCCACAGTGCAGTCTGTCCACAGTGCAGTCTGTCCACAGTGCAGCCTGTCCACAGTGCAGTCTGTCCACAGTGCAGTCTGTCCACAGTTCAGCCTGCCCACAGTTCAGTCTCTCCACATTGCAGCCTGCCCACAGTGCAGTCTGTCCACTGTGCAGTCAGTCCACAGTGCAGTCTGTCCACAAACCAGACAGTCCACTGTGCAGTCAGTCCACATTGCAGTGTGTCCATAGTGCTGTCTGTCCACAGTGCAGTCTGTCCACAGTGCAGTCTGTCCAAAGTGCAGTCTGTCCACAGTGCAGTCTGTCCACAGTGCAGTCTATCCACAGTGCAGTCTTTCCACAGTGCAGGCTCTCCTCAGTGCAGTCTGTCCACATTGCAGTCTGTCCAAAGTGCAGTCTGTCCACATTGCAGTCTGTCCAAAGTGCAGTCTGTCCACAGTGCAGTCTGTCTACTTTGCAGTCTGTCCACAGTGCAGTCAGTGCACAGTGCAGTCTGTCCACATTGCAGTCTGTCCACAGTGCAGTCTGTCCACATTGCAGTCTGTCCACAGTGCAGTCCGTCCACAGTGCAGTCTGACCAAAGTGCAATCTGTCTACAGTGCAGTCTGTCCACAGTGCAGTCTGTCTATAGTGCAGACTGTCCACAGTGCAGACTGTCCACAGTGCAGTCTGTCCACAGTGCAGTATGTCCACAGTGCAGTCTGACCACAGTGCAGTCTGACCACAGTGCAGTCTGTCCATAGTGCAGTCTGTCTACAGTGCAGTCTGACCACAGTGCATTCTGACCACAGTGCAGTCTGACCACAGTGCAGTCTGTCCGCAGTTCATCTGGCAACAGTGCAGTCTGTCCACAGTGCAGAATGTCCACAGTGCAGTCTGTCCACAGTACAGCCTGTCCACAGTGAAGCCAGTGCACAGTCCGCTCTGCCCACATTGCAGTTGGCCTATAGTGCAGTCTGTCCACAGTTCAGTCTCTCCACAGTTCAGTCTGTCCACAGTTCAGTATCTCCACAGTTCAGTCTGTAAACAGTTCAGTCTGTCCACAGTGCAGTCTGTCCATAGTGCAGTCTGTCCACAGTGCAGACAGTCCACAGTGCAGTCAGTCCATAGTGCAGTATGTCCACAGTGCAGTCTGTCCACAGAGCAGTCTGTCCACAGTGCATTCTGTCCACAGTGCAGTCTGTCCACAGTGCAGTCTGCCACTGTTCAGCCTGTCCACAGTGAAGCCAGTCCACAGTGCGCTCTGTCCACATTTCAGTTGACCTATAGTGCAGTTTGTCCACAGTGCAGTCTGCCCACAGTGCAGTCTGTCCACAGTGCAATCTGTCCAAATTGCAGTCTGTCCACAGTGCAGTCTCTCCTCAGTGATCTCTGTCCACAATGCAGTCTGTCCAAAGTGCAGTCTGTCCACAGTGCAGACAGTCCACAGTGCAGTCTGGCCACGGTGCAGTCTGTCCACAGTGCAGTCTGTCCATATTGCAGTCTGTCCACAGTGCAGACTGTCCACATTGCAGTCTGTCCACAGTGCAGTCTGTCCACAGTTCAGAATTTCCACAGTGCAGTCTGTCCAAATTGCAGTCTGTCCGCAGTGCAGTCTGTCCACAGTGCAGACAGACCACAGTGCAGTCTGTCCATATTGCAGTCTGTCCACAGTGCAGACTGACCACATTGCAGTCTGTCCACAGTGCAGTCTGTCCATATTGCAGTCTGTCCACAGTGCAGACTGTCCACATTGCAGTCTGTCCACAGTGCAGTCTGTCCACAGTTCAGAATTTCCACAATGCAGTCTGTCCACAGTGCAGTTTGTCGACAATGCAGTCTGTCCACAGTGCAGTCTGTCCACAGTGCAGTTGGTCGACATTGCAGTCTGTCCACAGTGCAGTCTGTCCACAGTGCAGTCTGTCCACAGTGCAGTCTGTCCACAGTGCAGTCTGTCCACTGTGCAGTCTGTCCACTGTGCAGTCTGTCCACAATGCCAGCTGACCACAGTGCAGTCTCTCCACAGTGCAGTCTGTCCACAGAGCAGTCTGTCCACAGTGCAGTCTGTCCACAGTGCAGTCTGTCCACAGAGCAGTCTGTCCACAATGAAGTCTGACCACAGTGCAGTCTCTCCACAGTGCAGTCTGTCCACAGTGCAGTCTGTCCACAGTGCAGTCTCTCCACATTGCAGTCTGTCCACAGTGCTGTCTGTCCACAGTGCAGTCTGTCCACTGTGCAAACTGTCCACAGTGCAGTCTGTCCACAGTGCAGTCTCTCCTCAGTGCAGTGTGTCCACAGTGCAGTCTGGCCACAGTGCGGTCTGTCCACAGTTCGGATGTCCACTGTGCAATCTGTCCACAGTTCAGACTTTCCACAGTGCTTTTTGTCCACAGTGCAGTCTCTCCACAGTGCAGCACATCTACAGTGCAGACTGTCCACAGTGCAATCTCTCCTCAGTGCAGTCTCTCCACAGTGCGGTCTGTCCACAGTGCGGTCTGTCCACAGTGCGGATGTCCACAGTGCAGACTGTCCACAGTGCAGTTTTTCCACAGTGCAGTCTGTGAACAGTGTAGCCTGTCCACAGTGCAGACGGTCCTCAGTGCAGTCTGTCCACTGTGCAGTCTGTCCACTGTGCAGTCTGTCCACAGTGCAGTCTGTCCACAATGCAGTCTTACCACAGTGCAGTCTCTCCACAGAGCTGTCTGTCCACAGTGCAGTCTGTCCACAGTGCAACCTGTCCACAGTGCAGTCTGTCCTCAGTGCAGTCTGCCCACAGTGCAGCCTGTCCACAGTGCAGCCTGTCCATTGTGCAGCCTGTGCACAGTGCAGTCTGTCCACAGTGCAGTCTGTGCACATTTCAGCCTGTCCAAGTGCAGTCTGTCCACAGTTCAGTCTCTCCACAATGCAGTCTATCCACATTGCAGCCTGCCCACAGTGCAGTCTCTCCACAGTGAAATCTGTCCACAGTGCAGTCTGTCCACAGTGCAATCTGTCCAAATTGCAGTCTGTCCACAGTGCAGTCTCTCCTCAGTGATCTCTGTCCACAATGCAGTCTGTCCAAAGTGCAGTCTGTCCACAGTGCAGACAGTCCACAGTGCAGTCTGGCCACGGTGCAGTCTGTCCACAGTGCAGTCTGTCCATATTGCAGTCTGCCCACAGTGCAGACTGTCCACATTGCAGTCTGTCCACAGTGCAGTCTGTCCACAGTTCAGAATTTCCACAGTGCAGTCTGTCCAAATTGCAGTCTGTCCACAGTGCAGTCTGTCCACAGTGCAGACAGTCCACAGTGCAGTCTGTCCATATTGCAGTCTGTCCACAGTGCAGACTGTCCACATTGCAGTCTGTCCACAGTGCAGTCTGTCCATATTGCAGTCTGTCCACAGTGCAGACTGTCCACATTGCAGTCTGTCCACAGTGCAGTCTGTCCACAGTTCAGAATTTCCACATTGCAGTCTGTCCACAGTGCAGTTGGTCGACAGTGCAGTCTGTCCACAGTGCAGTCTGTCCACAGTGCAGTTGGTCGACAGTGCAGTCTGTCCACAGTGCAGTCTGTCCACAGTGCAGTCTGTCCAAAGTGCAGTCTGTCCACAGTGCAGTCTGTCCACTGTGCAGTCTGTCCACTGTGCAGTCTGTCCACAATGCAATCTGACCACAGTGCAGTCTCTCCACAGTGCAGTCTGTCCACAGAGCAGTCTGTCCACAGTGCAGTCTGTCCACAGTGCAGTCTGTCCACAGTGCAGTCTGTCCACAATGAAGTCTGACCACAGTGCAGTCTCTCCACAGTGCAGTCTGTCCACAGTGCAGTCTCTCCACAGTGCAGTCTCTCCACATTGCAGTCTGTCCACAGTGCTCTCTGTCCACAGTGCAGTCTGTCCACTGTGCAACCTGTCCACAGTGCAGTCTGTCCACAGTGCAGTCTCTCCTCAGTGCAGTGTGTCCACAGTGCAGTCAGTCCACAGTGCGGTCTGTCCACAGTTCGGATGTCCACTGTGCAATCTGTCCACAGTTCAGACTTTCCACAGTGCTCTTTGTCCACAGTGCAGTCTGTCCACAGTGCAGCACATCTACAGTGCAGACTGTCCACAGTGCAATCTCTCCTCAGTGCAGTCTCTCCACAGTGCAGTCTGTCCACAGTGCGGTCTGTCCACAGTGCGGATGTCCACAGTGCAGACTGTCCACAGTGCAGTTTTTCCTCAGTGCAGTCTGTGAACAGTGTAGCCTGTCCACAGTGCAGACGGTCCTCAGTGCAGTCTGCCAACTGTGCAGTCTGTCCACTGTGCAGTCTGTCCACAGTGCAGCCTGTCCACAATGCTGTCTTACCACAGTGCAGTCTCTCCACAGAGCTGTCTGTCCACAGTGCAGTCTGTCCACAGTGCAACCTGTCCACAGTGCAGTCTGTCCTCAGTGCAGTCTGCCCACAGTGAAGCCTGTCCACAGTGCAGTCTGTCTATAGTGCATACTGTCCACAGTGCAGACTGTCCACAGTGCAGTCTGTCCACAGTGCAGTATGTCCACAGTGCAGTCTGACCACAGTGCAGTCTGACCACAGTGCAGTCTGTCCATAGTGCAGTCTGTCTACAGTGCAGTCTGACCACAGTGCATTCTGACCACAGTGCAGTCTGACCACAGTGCAGTCTGTCCGCAGTTCATCTGTCCACAGTGCAGTCTGTCCACAATGAAGTCTGACCACAGTGCAGTCTCTCCACAGTGCAGTCTGTCCACAGTGCAGTCTGTCCACAGTGCAGTCTCTCCACATTGCAGTCTGTCCACAGTGCTCTCTGTCCACAGTGCAGTCTGTCCACTGTGCAACCTGTCCACAGTGCAGTCTGTCCACAGTGCAGTCTCTCCTCAGTGCAGTGTGTCCACAGTGCAGTCTGTCCACAGTGCGGTCTGTCCACAGTTCGGATGTCCACTGTGCAATCTGTCCACAGTTCAGACTTTCCACAGTGCTCTTTGTCCACAGTGCAGTCTGTCCACAGTGCAGCACATCTACAGTGCAGACTGTCCACAGTGCAATCTCTCCTCAGTGCAGTCTCTCCACAGTGCAGTCTGTCCACAGTGCGGTCTGTCCACAGTGCGGATGTCCACAGTGCAGACTGTCCACAGTGCAGTTTTTCCACAGTGCAGTCTGTGAACAGTGTAGCCTGTCCACAGTGCAGACGGTCCTCAGTGCAGTCTGCCAACTGTGCAGTCTGTCCACTGTGCAGTCTGTCCACAGTGCAGCCTGTCCACAATGCAGTCTTACCACAGTGCAGTCTCTCCACAGAGCTGTCTGTCCACAGTGCAGTCTGTCCACAGTGCAACCTGTCCACAGTGCAGTCTGTCCTCAGTGCAGTCTGCCCACAGTGCAGCCTGTCCACAGTGCAGTCTGTCTATAGTGCATACTGTCCACAGTGCAGACTGTCCACAGTGCAGTCTGTCCACAGTGCAGTATGTCCACAGTGCAGTCTGACCACAGTGCAGTCTGACCACAGTGCAGTCTGTCCATAGTGCAGTCTGTCTACAGTGCAGTCTGACCACAGTGCATTCTGACCACAGTGCAGTCTGACCACAGTGCAGTCTGTCCGCAGTTCATCTGGCAACAGTGCAGTCTGTCCACAGTGCAGACTGTCCACAGTGCAGTCTGTCCACAGTACAGCCTGTCCACAGTGAAGCCAGTGCACAGTCCGCTCTGCCCACATTGCAGTTGGCCTATAGTGCAGTCTGTCCACAGTTCAGTCTCTCCACAGTTCAGTCTGTCCACAGTTCAGTCTCTCCACAGTTCAGTCTGTAAACAGTTCAGTCTGTCCACAGTGCAGTCTGTCCATAGTGCAGTCTGTCCACAGTGCAGACAGTCCACAGTGCAGTCAGTCCACAGTGCAGTATGTCCACAGTGCAGTCTGTCCACAGAGCAGTCTGTCCACAGTGCATTCTGTCCACAGTGCAGTCTGTCCACAGTGCAGTCTGCCACTGTTCAGCCTGTCCACAGTGAAGCCAGTCCACAGTGCGCTCTGTCCACATTTCAGTTGACCTATAGTGCAGTTTGTCCACAGTGCAGTCTGCCCACAGTGCAGTCTGTCCACAGTGCAATCTGTCCAAATTGCAGTCTGTCCACAGTGCAGTCTCTCCTCAGTGATCTCTGTCCACAATGCAGTCTGTCCAAAGTGCAGTCTGTCCACAGTGCAGACAGTCCACAGTGCAGTCTGGCCACGGTGCAGTCTGTCCACAGTGAAGTCTGTCCATATTGCAGTCTGTCCACAGTGCAGACTGTCCACATTGCAGTCTGTCCACAGTGCAGTCTGTCCACAGTTCAGAATTTCCACAGTGCAGTCTGTCCAAATTGCAGTCTGTCCACAGTGCAGTCTGTCCACAGTGCAGACAGACCACAGTGCAGTCTGTCCATATTGCAGTCTGTCCACAGTGCAGACTGACCACATTGCAGTCTGTCCACAGTGCAGTCTGTCCATATTGCAGTCTGTCCACAGTGCAGACTGTCCACATTGCAGTCTGTCCACAGTGCAGTCTGTCCACAGTTCAGAATTTCCACATTGCAGTCTGTCCACAGTGCAGTTGGTCGACAGTGCAGTCTGTCCACAGTGCAGTCTGTCCACAGTGCAGTTGGTCGACATTGCAGTCTGTCCACAGTGCAGTCTGTCCACAGTGCAGTCTGTCCACAGTGCAGTCTGTCCACAGTGCAGTCTGTCCACTGTGCAGTCTGTCCACTGTGCAGTCTGTCCACAATGCCAGCTGACCACAGTGCAGTCTCTCCACCGTGCAGTCTGTCCACAGAGCAGTCTGTCCACAGTGCAGTCTTTCCACAGTGCAGTCTGTCCACAGTGCAGTCTGTCCACAATGAAGTCTGACCACAGTGCAGTCTCTCCACAGTGCAGTCTGTCCACAGTGCAGTCTGTCCACAGTGCAGTCTCTCCACATTGCAGTCTGTCCACAGTGCTGTCTGTCCACAGTGCAGTCTGTCCACTGTGCAACCTGTCCACAGTGCAGTCTGTCCACAGTGCAGTCTCTCCTCAGTGCAGTGTGTCCACAGTGCAGTCTGGCCACAGTGCGGTCTGTCCACAGTTCGGATGTCCACTGTGCAATCTGTCCACAGTTCAGACTTTCCACAGTGCTTTTTGTCCACAGTGCAGTCTCTCCACAGTGCAGCACATCTACAGTGCAGACTGTCCACAGTGCAATCTCTCCTCAGTGCAGTCTCTGCACAGTGCGGTCTGTCCACAGTGCGGTCTGTCCACAGTGCGGATGTCCACAGTGCAGACTGTCCACAGTGCAGTTTTTCCACAGTGCAGTCTGTGAACAGTGTAGCCTGTCCACAGTGCAGACGGTCCTCAGTGCAGTCTGTCCACTGTGCAGTCTGTCCACTGTGCAGTCTGTCCACAGTGCAGTCTGTCCACAATGCAGTATTACCATAGTGCAGTCTCTCCACAGTGCTGTCTGTCCGCAGTGCAGTCTGTCCACTGTGCAGTCTGTCCACAGTGCAGTCTGTCCACAATGCAGTCTTACCACAGTGCAGTCTCTCCACAGAGCTGTCTTTCCACAGTGCAGTCTGTCCTCAGTGCAGTCTGCCCACAGTGCAGCCTGTCCACAGTGCAGCCTGTCCATTGTGCAGCCTGTGCACAGTGCAGTCTGTCCACAGTGCAGTCTGTGCACATTTCAGCCTGTCCAAGTGCAGTCTGTCCATAGTGCAGTCTGTCCACAATGCAGTCTATCCACATTGCAGCCTGCCCACAGTGCAGTCTCTCCACAGTGAAATCTGTCCACAGTGCAGTCTGTCCACAGTGCAATCTGTCCAAATTGCAGTCTGTCCACAGTGCAGTCTCTCCTCAGTGATCTCTGTCCACAATGCAGTCTGTCCAAAGTGCAGACTGTCCACAGTGCAGACAGTCCACAGTGCAGTCTGGCCACGGTGCAGTCTATCCACAGTGCAGTCTTTCCATATTGCAGTCTGCCCACAGTGCAGACTGTCCACATTGCAGTCTGTCCACAGTGCAGTCTGTCCACAGTTCAGAATTTCCACAGTGCAGTCTGTCCAAATTGCAGTCTGTCCACAGTGCAGTCTGTCCACAGTGCAGACAGTCCACAGTGCAGTCTGTCCATATTGCAGTCTGTCCACAGTGCAGACTGTCCACATTGCAGTCTGTCCACAGTGCAGTCTGTCCATATAGCAATCTGTCCACAGTGCAGACTGTCCACATTGCAGTCTGTCCACAGTGCAGTCTGTCCACAGTTCAGAATTTCCACATTGCAGTCTGTCCACAGTGCAGTTGGTCGACAGTGCAGTCTGTCCACAGTGCAGTCTGTCCACAGTGCAGTTGGTCGACAGTGCAGTCTGTCCACAGTGCAGTCTGTCCACAGTGCAGTCTGTCCACAGTGCAGTCTGTCCACTGTGCAGTCTGTCCACTGTGCAGTCTGTCCACAATGCAATCTGACCACAGTGCAGTCTCTCCACAGTGCAGTCTGTCCACAGAGCAGTCTGTCCACAGTGCAGTCTGTCCACAGTGCAGTCTGTCCACAGTGCAGTCTGTCCACAATGAAGTCTGACCACAGTGCAGTCTCTCCACAGTGCAGTCTGTCCACAGTGCAGTCTGTCCACAGTGCAGTCTCTCCACATTGCAGTCTGTCCACAGTGCTCTCTGTCCACAGTGCAGTCTGTCCACTGTGCAACCTGTCCACAGTGCAGTCTGTCCACAGTGCAGTCTCTCCTCAGTGCAGTGTGTCCACAGTGCAGTCTGTCCACAGTGCGGTCTGTCCACAGTTCGGATGTCCACTGTGCAATCTGTCCACAGTTCAGACTTTCCACAGTGCTCTTTGTCCACAGTGCAGTCTGTCCACAGTGCAGCACATCTACAGTGCAGACTGTCCACAGTGCAATCTCTCCTCAGTGCAGTCTCTCCACAGTGCAGTCTGTCCACAGTGCGGTCTGTCCACAGTGCGGATGTCCACAGTGCAGACTGTCCACAGTGCAGTTTTTCCACAAGTGCAGTCTGTGAACAGTGTAGCCTGTCCACAGTGCAGACGGTCCTCAGTGCAGTCTGCCAACTGTGCAGTCTGTCCACTGTGCAGTCTGTCCACAGTGCAGCCTGTCCACAATGCAGTCTTACCACAGTGCAGTCTCTCCACAGAGCTGTCTGTCCACAGTGCAGTCTGTCCACAGTGCAACCTGTCCACAGTGCAGTCTGTCCTCAGTGCAGTCTGCCCACAGTGCAGCCTGTCCACAGTGCAGCCTGTCCATTGTGCAGCCTGTGCACAGTGCAGTCTGTCCACAGTGCAGTCTGTGCACATTTCAGCCTGTCCACAGTGCAGTCTGTCCACAGTTCAGTCTCTCCACAATGCAGTCTATCCACATTGCAGCCTGCCCACAGTGCAGTCTCTCCACAGTGAAATCTGTCGACAGTGCAGTCTGTCCACAGTGCAGTCTGTCCACAGTGCAGTCTCTCCACAGTGCAGTCTGTCCACAGTGCAGTCTGTCCACATTGCAGTCTGTCCACAACGCAGACTGCCACAGTTCAGCCTGTCCACAGTGCAGTCTGTCCACAATGCAGTCTGACCAGAGTGCAGTCTGTCCACAGTGCAGTCTGTCCACAGTGCAGCCTGTCCACAGTGCAGTCAGTCCACAGTGCAGTCTGTCCACAGTGCAGACCGTCCACTGTGCAGTCAGTCCACATTGCAGTGTGTCCATAGTGCAGTCTGTCCACAGTGCAGTCTGTCCACAGTGCAGTCTGTCCACAGTGCAGTCTGTCCACAGTGCAGTCTGTCCACAGTGCAGTCTGGCCACAGTGCGGTCTGTCCATAGTTCGAATGTCCACAGTGCAGGCTGTCCACAGTGCAGTCTGTCCACAGTGCAGTCTGTCCACAGCGCAGGCTGTCCACATTGCAATCAGTCCACCGTGCAGTCTGTCCACAGTGCAGTCTGCCCTCCGTGCAGTCTGTCCGTAGTGCAGCACATCTACAGTGCAGACGGTCCACAGTGCAGTCTCTCCTCAGTGCAGTTTGTCCACAGTGCAGTCTGGCCACAGTGCGGTCTGTCCATAGTTCGAATGTCCACAGTGCAGACTGTCCACAGTGCAGTCTGTCCACTGTGCAGTCAGTCCACAGTGCAGTCTGTCCACAATGCAGTCTGACCAAAGTGCAGTCTCTCCACAGTGCAACCTGTGCACAGTGCAGCCTCTCTGCAGTGCAGTCTGACCACAGTGCAGACTGTCCACAGTGCACTCTGTCCACATTGCAAACTGTCCAAAGTGCAGTCTGCCACAGTGCAGTCTGTCCACAGTGCAGCCTGTCCACAGTGCAGTCTGTCCACAGTGCAGTCTGTCCACAGTGCAGTCTGTCCACAGTGCAGCCTGTCCACAGTGCAGTCTGTCCACAGTGCAGTCTGTCCACAGTTCAGCCTGTCCACAGTTCAGTCTCTCCACATTGCAGCCTGCCCACAGTGCAGTCTGTCCACTGTGCAGTCAGTCCACAGTGCAGTCTGTCCACAATCCAGACAGTCCACTGTGCAGTCAGTCCACATTGCAGTGTGTCCATAGTGCTGTCTGTCCACAGTGCAGTCTGTCCACAGTGCAGTCTGTCCAAAGTGCAGTCTGTCCAAAGTGCAGTCTGTCCACAGTGCAGTCTGTCCACAGTGCAGTCTTTCCAGAGTGCAGGCTCTCCTCAGTGCAGTCTGTCCACATTGCAGTCTGTCCAAAGTGCAGTCTGTCCACATTGCAGTCTGTCCAAAGTGCAGTCTGTCCACAGTGCAGTCTGTCTACTTTGCAGTCTGTCCACAGTGCAGTCAGTGCACAGTGCAGTCTGTCCACATTGCAGTCTGTCCACAGTGCAGTCTGTCCACAGCGCAGTCTGTCCACATTGCAGTCAGTCCACAGTGCAGTCTGTCCACATTGCAAACTGTCCACAGTGCAGTCTGTCCACATTGCAAACTGTCCAAAGTGCAGTCTGCCACAGTGCAGTCTGTCCACATTTCAGCCTGTCCTCAGTGCAGTCTGTCCACAGTTCAGCCTTCCACAGTGCAGACTGCCACAGTTCAGCCTGTCCACAGTGCAGTCTGTCCACAGTGCAGCCTGTCCACAGTGCAGTCTGTCCACAGTGCAGTCTGTCCACAGTGCAGTCTGTCCACAGTGCAGCCTGTCCACAGTGCAGTCTGTCCACAGTGCAGTCTGTCCACAGTTCAGCCTGTCCACAGTTCAGTCTCTCCACATTGCAGCCTGCCCACAGTGCAGTCTGTCCACTGTGCTGTCAGTCCACAGTGCAGTCTGTCCACAAACCAGACAGTCTACTGTGCAGTCAGTCCACATTGCAGTGTGTCCATAGTGCTCTCTGTCCACAGTGCAGACTGTCCACAGTGCAGTCTGTCCAAAGTGCAGTCTGTCCACAGTGCAGTCTGTCCACAGTGCAGTCTATCCACAGTGCAGTCTTTCCACAGTGCAGGCTCTCCTCAGTGCAGTCTGTCCACATTGCAGTCTGTCCAAAGTGCAGTCTGTCCACATTGCAGTCTGTCCAAAGTGCAGTCTGTCCACAGTGCAGTCTGTCTACTTTGCAGTCTGTCCACAGTGCAGTCAGTGCACAGTGCAGTCTGTCCACATTGCAGTCTGTCCACAGTGCAGTCTGTCCACATTGCAGTCTGTCCTCAGTGCAGTCCGTCCACAGTGCAGTCTGACCAAAGTGCAATCTGTCTACAGTGCAGTCTGTCCACAGTGCAGTCTGTCAATAGTGCAGACTGTCCACAGTGCAGACTGTCCACAGTGCAGTCTCTCCACAGTGCAGTATGTGCACAGTGCAGTCTGACCACAGTGCAGTCTGACCACAGTGCAGTCTGTCCATAGTGCAGTCTGTCTACAGTGCAGTCTGACCACAGTGCATTCTGACCACAGTGCAGTCTGACCACAGTGCAGTCTGTCCGCAGTTCATCTGGCAACAGTGCAGTCTGTCCACAGTGCAGACTGTCCACAGTGCAGTCTGTCCACAGTACAGCCTGTCCACAGTGAAGCCAGTGCACAGTCCGCTCTGCCCACATTGCAGTTGGCCTATAGTGCAGTCTGTCCACAGTTCAGTCTCTCCACAGTTCAGTCTTTCCACAGTTCAGTCTCTCCACAGTTCAGTCTGTCCACAGTTCAGTCTGTCCACAGTGCAGTCTGTCCATAGTGCAGTCTGTCCACAGTGCAGACAGTCCACAGTGCAGTCAGTCCACAGTGAAGTATGTCCACAGTGCAGTCTGTCCACAGAGCAGTCTGTCCACAGTGCATTCTGTCCACAGTGCAGTCTGTCCACAGTGCAGTCTGCCACTGTTCAGCCTGTCCACAGTGAACCCAGTCCACAGTGCGCTCTGTCCACATTTCAGTTGACCTATAGTGCAGTTTGTCCACAGTGCAGTCTGCCCACAGTGCAGTCTGTCCACAGTGCAATCTGTCCAAATTGCAGTCTGTCCACAGTGCAGTCTCTCCTCAGTGATCTCTGTCCACAATGCAGTCTGTCCAAAGTGCAGTCTGTCCACAGTGCAGACAGTCCACAGTGCAGTCTGGCCACGGTGCAGTCTGTCCACAGTGCAGTCTGTCCATATTGCAGTCTGTCCACAGTGCAGACTGTCCACATTGCAGTCTTTCCACAGTGCAGTCTGTCCACAGTTCAGAATTTCCACAGTGCAGTCTGTCCAAATTGCAATCTGTCCACAGTGCAGTCTGTCCACAGTGCAGACAGTCCACAGTGCAGTCTGTCCATATTGCAGTCTGTCCACAGTGCAGACTGTCCACATTGCAGTCTGTCCACAGAGCAGTCTGTCCATATTGCAGTCTGTCCACAGTGCAGACTGTCCACATTGCAGTCTGTCCACAGTGCAGTTGGTCGACAGTGCAGTCTGTCCACAGTGCAGTCTGTCCACAGTGCAGTTGGTCGACAGTGCAGTCTGTCCACAGGGCAGTCTGTCCACAGTGCAGTCTGTCCACAGTGCAGTCTGTCCACTGTGCAGTCTGTCCACTGTGCAGTCTGTCCACAATGCCAGCTGACCACAGTGCAGTATGTCCAAAGTGCAGTCTCTCCACAGTGCAACCTGTGCACAGTGCAGCCTGTCTGCAGTGCAGTCTGACCTCAGTGCAGACTGTCCACAGTGCAGTCTGTCCACATTGCAAACTGTCCAAAGTGCAGTCTGCCACAGTGCAGTCTGTCCACATTTCAGCCTGTCCTCAGTGCAGTTTGTCCACAGTTCAGCCTGTCCACAGTGCAGACTGCCACAGTTCAGCCTGTCACAGTGCAGTCTGTCCACAATGCAGTCTGTCCACAGTGCAGTCTGTCCACAGTGCAGTCTGTCCACAGTGCAGTCTGTCCACAGTGCAGTCTGTCCACAGAGCAGCCTGTCCACAGTGCAGTCTGTCCACAGTGCAGTCTGTCCACAGTTCAGCCTGTCCACAGTTCAGTCTCTCCACATTGCAGCCTGCCCACCGTGCAGTCTGTCCACTGTGCAGTCAGTCCACAGTGCAGTCTGTCCACAAACCAGACAGTCCACTGTGCAGTCAGTCCACATTGCAGTGTGTCCATAGTGCTCTCTGTCCACAGTGCAGTCTGTCCACAGTGCAGTCTGTCCAAAGTGCAGTCTGTCCACAGTGCAGTCTGTCCACAGTGCAGTCTATCCACAGTGCAGTCTTTCCACAGTGCAGGCTCTCCTCCGTGCAGTCTGTCCACATTGCAGTCTGTCCAAAGTGCAGTCTGTCCACATTGCATTCTGTCCACAGTGCAGTCTGTCCACAGTGCAGTCTGGCCACGGTGCAGTCTGTCCACAGTGCAGACAGTCCACAGTGCAGTCTGGCCACGGTGCAGTCTGTCCACAGTGCAGTCTGTCCATATTGCAGTCTGTCCACAGTGCAGACTGTCCACATTGCAGTCTCTCCACAGTGCAGTCTGTCCACAGTTCAGAATTTCCACAGTGCAGTCTGTCCAAATTGCAATCTGTCCACAGTGCAGTCTGTCCACAGTGCAGACAGTCCACAGTGCAGTCTGTCCATATTGCAGTCTGTCCACAGTGCAGACTGTCCACATTGCAGTCTGTCCACAGTGCAGTCTGTCCATATTGCAGTCTGTCCACAGTGCAGACTGTCCACATTGCAGTCTGTCCACAGTGCAGTTGGTCGACAGTGCAGTCTGTCCACAGTGCAGTCTGTCCACAGTGCAGTCTGTCCACTGTGCAGTCTGTCCACTGTGCAGTCTGTCCACAATGCCAGCTGACCACAGTGCAGTATGTCCAAAGTGCAGTCTCTCCACAGTGCAACCTGTGCACAGTGCAGCCTGTCTGCAGTGCAGTCTGACCTCAGTGCAGACTGTCCACAGTGCAGTCTGTCCACATTGCAAACTGTCCAAAGTGCAGTCTGCCACAGTGCAGTCCGTCCACATTTCAGCCTGTCCTCAGTGCAGTTTGTCCACAGTTCAGCCTGTCCACAGTGCAGACTGCCACAGTTCAGCCTGTCACAGTGCGGTCTGTCCACAATGCAGTCTGTCCACAGTGCAGTCTGTCCACAGTTCAGACTTTCCACAGTGCTTTTTGTCCACAGTGCAATCTCTCCACAGTGCAGCACATCTACAGTGAAGACTGTCCACAGTGCAATCTCTCCTCAGTGCAGTCTCTCCACAGTGTGGTCTGTCCACAGTGCGGTCTGTCCACAGTGCGGATGTCCACAGTGCAGTTTTTCCACAGTGCAGTCTGTGAACAGTGTAGCCTGTCCACAGTGCAGACGGTCCTCAGTGCAGTCTGTCCACTGTGCAGTCTGTCCACTGTGCAGTCTGTCCACAGTTCAGTCTGTCCACAGTGCAACCTTTCCACAGTGCAGTCTGTCCTCAGTGCAGTCTGCCCACAGTGCAGCCTGTCCACAGTGCAGCCTGTCCATTGTGCAGCCTGTGCACAGTGCAGATGTCCACAGTGCAGTCTGTGCACATTTCAGCCTGTCCAAGTGCAGTCTGTCCACAGTTCAGTCTCTCCACAATGCAGTCTATCCACATTGCAGCCTGCCCACAGTGCAGTCTCTCCACAGTGAAATCTGTCCACAGTGCAGTCTGTCCACAGTGCAGTCTGTCCACAGTACAGTCTGTCCACTGTGCAGTCTGTGCACAGTGCCGTCTGTCCACAGTGCAGTCTGTCCACATTGCAGTCTGTCCACAGTGCAGTCTGTCCACAGTGCAGTCTGTCCACAATGCATTCTGACAACAGTGCAGTCTCTCCACAGTGCAGTCTGTCCACAGTGCAGTCTGTCCACAGTGCAGTCTGTCCACAATGCAGTCTGTCCACTGTGCAGTCTGTCCACAGTGCAGCCTGTCCACAGTGCAGTCTGTCCACAGTGCAGTCTGTCCACTATGAAGTCTGTCCACAGTGCAGTCTGTCCACAGTGCAGTCTGTCCACAGTGCAGTCTGTCCACTGTGCAACCTGTCCACAGTGCAGTCTGTCCACAGTGCAATCTGTCCACAGTGCAGTCTGTCCTCAGTGCAGTCTGTCCACAGTGCAGTCTGTCCGCAGTGCAGTCTGTCCACAGTGCAGACGGTCCTCAGTGCAGTCTGTCCACTGTGCAATCTGTCCACTGTGCAGTCAGTCCACAGTGCAGTCTGTCCACAATGCAGTCTGACCAAAGTGCAGTCTCTCCACAGTGCAACCTGTGCACAGTGCAGACTGTCTGCAGTGCAGTCTGACCACAGTGCAGACTGTCCACAGTGCAGTCTGTCCACATTGCAAACTGTCCAAAGTGCAGTCTGCCACAGTGCAGTCTGTCCACAGTGCAGACCGTCCACTGTGCAGTCAGTCCACATTGCAGTGTGTCCATAGTGCTGTCTGTCCACAGTGCAGTCTGTCCACAGTGCAGTCTGTCCAAAGTGCAGTCTGTCCACAGTGCAGTCTGTCCACAGTGCAGTCTGTCCACAGTGCAGTCTGTCCACAGTTCAGACTTTCCGCATTGCAGTCAGTCCACAGTGCAGTCTGTCCACAGTGCAATCTGCCCTCACTGCAGTCTGTCCGTAGTGCAGCACATCTACAGTGCAGACGGTCCACAGTGCAGTCTCTCCTCAGTGCAGTTTGTCCACAGTGCAGTCTGGCCACAGTGCGGTCTGTCCATAGTTCGAATGTCCACAGTGCAGGCTGTCCACAGTGCAGTCTGTCCACAGTGCAGTCTGTCCACAGCGCAGTCTGTCCCCATTGCAGTCAGTCCACCGTGCAGTCTGTCCACAGTGCAGTCTGCCCTCAGTGCAGTCTGTCCGTAGTGCAGCACATCTACAGTGCAGACGGTCCACAGTGCAGTCTCTCCTCAGTGCAGTTTGTCCACAGTGCCGTCTGGCCACAGTGCGGTCTGTCCATAGTTCGAATGTCCACAGTGCAGTCTGTCCACAGTGCAGTCTGTCCACAGTGCAGTCTGTCCAAAGTGCAGTCTGTCCACAGTGCAGTCTGTCCACAGTGCAGTCTGTCCACAGTGCAGTCTTTCCACAGTGCAGGCTCTCCTCAGTGCAGTCTGTCCACATTGCAGTCTGTCCAAAGTGCAGTCTGTCCACATTGCAGTCTGTCCAAAGTGCAGTCTGTCCACAGTGCAGTCTGTCTACTTTGCAGTCTGTCCACAGTGCAGTCAGTGCACAGTGCAGTCTGTCCACATTGCAGTCTGTCCACAGTGCAGTCTGTCCATAGCGCAGTCTGTCCACATTGCAGTCAGTCCACAGTGCAGTCTGTGCACAGTGCAGTCTGCCCTCAGTGCAGTCTGTCCGTAGTGCAGCACATCTACAGTGCAGACGGTCCACAGTGCAGTCTCTCCTCAGTGCAGTTTGTCCACAGTGCAGTCTGGCCACAGTGCAGTCTGTCCATAGTTCGAATGTCCACAGTGCCGTCTGTCCACAGTGCAGTCTGTCCACTGTGCAGTCAGTCATAGTGCAGTCTGTCCACAATGCAGTCTGACCAAAGTGCAGTCTCTCCACAGTGCAACCTGTGCACAGTGCAGCCTGTCTGCAGTGCAGTCTGACCTCAGTGCAGACTGTCCACAGGGCAGTCTGTCCACATTGCAAACTGTCCAAAGTGCAGTCTGCCACAGTGCAGTCTGTCCACATTTCAGCCTGTCCTCAGTGCAGTCTATCCACAGTTCAGCCTGTCCACAGTGCAGACTGCCACATTTCAGCCTGTCACAGTGCGGTCTGTCCACAGTGCAGCCTGTCCACAGTGCAGTCTGTCCACAGTGCAGTCTGTCCACAGTGCAGTCTGTCCACAGTGCAGCCTGTCCACAGTGCAGTCTGTCCACAGTGCGGTCTGTCCACAGTTCAGCCTGTCCACAGTTCAGTCTCTCCACATTGCAGCCTGCCCACAGTGCAGTCTGTCCACAGTGCAGTCTGTCCACAGTGCAGTCTGTCCACAAACCAGACAGTCCACTGTGCAGTCAGTCCACATTGCAGTGTGTTCATAGTGCTGTCTGTCCACAGTGCAGTCTGTCCACAGTGCAGTCTGTCCAAAGTGCAGTCTGTCCACAGTGCAGTCTGTCCACAGTGCAGTCTATCCACAGTGCAGTCTTTCCACAGTGCAGGCTCTCCTCAGTGCAGTCTGTCCACATTGCAGTCTGTCCAAAGTGCAGTCTGTCCACATTGCAGTCTCTCCAAAGTGCAGTCTGTCCACAGTGCAGTCTGTCCACAGTGCAGTCTGTCCACAATGCATTCTGACAACAGTGCAGTCTCTCCACAGTGCAGTCTGTCCACAGTGCAGTCTGTCCACAGTGCAGTCTGTCCACAATGCAGTCTGTCCACTGTGCAGTCTGTCCACAGTGCAGCCTGTCCACAGTGCAGTCTGTCCACAGTGCAGTCTGTCCACTATGAAGTCTGTCCACAGTGCAGTCTGTCCACAGTGCAGTCTGTCCACAGTGCAGTCTGTCCACTGTGCAACCTGTCCACAGTGCAGTCTGTCCACAGTGCAATCTGTCCACAGTGCAGTCTGTCCTCAGTGCAGTCTGTCCACAGTGCAGTCTGTCCGCAGTGCAGTCTGTCCACAGTGCAGACGGTCCTCAGTGCAGTCTGTCCACTGTGCAATCTGTCCACTGTGCAGTCAGTCCACAGTGCAGTCTGTCCACAATGCAGTCTGACCAAAGTGCAGTCTCTCCACAGTGCAACCTGTGCACAGTGCAGACTGTCTGCAGTGCAGTCTGACCACAGTGCAGACTGTCCACAGTGCAGTCTGTCCACATTGCAAACTGTCCAAAGTGCAGTCTGCCACAGTGCAGTCTGTCCACAGTGCAGACCGTCCACTGTGCAGTCAGTCCACATTGCAGTGTGTCCATAGTGCTGTCTGTCCACAGTGCAGTCTGTCCACAGTGCAGTCTGTCCAAAGTGCAGTCTGTCCACAGTGCAGTCTGTCCACAGTGCAGTCTGTCCACAGTGCAGTCTGTCCACAGTTCAGACTTTCCGCATTGCAGTCAGTCCACAGTGCAGTCTGTCCACAGTGCAATCTGCCCTCACTGCAGTCTGTCCGTAGTGCAGCACATCTACAGTGCAGACGGTCCACAGTGCAGTCTCTCCTCAGTGCAGTTTGTCCACAGTGCAGTCTGGCCACAGTGCGGTCTGTCCATAGTTCGAATGTCCACAGTGCAGGCTGTCCACAGTGCAGTCTGTCCACAGTGCAGTCTGTCCACAGCGCAGTCTGTCCCCATTGCAGTCAGTCCACCGTGCAGTCTGTCCACAGTGCAGTCTGCCCTCAGTGCAGTCTGTCCGTAGTGCAGCACATCTACAGTGCAGACGGTCCACAGTGCAGTCTCTCCTCAGTGCAGTTTGTCCACAGTGCCGTCTGGCCACAGTGCGGTCTGTCCATAGTTCGAATGTCCACAGTGCAGTCTGTCCACAGTGCAGTCTGTCCACAGTGCAGTCTGTCCAAAGTGCAGTCTGTCCACAGTGCAGTCTGTCCACAGTGCAGTCTGTCCACAGTGCAGTCTTTCCACAGTGCAGGCTCTCCTCAGTGCAGTCTGTCCACATTGCAGTCTGTCCAAAGTGCAGTCTGTCCACATTGCAGTCTGTCCAAAGTGCAGTCTGTCCACAGTGCAGTCTGTCTACTTTGCAGTCTGTCCACAGTGCAGTCAGTGCACAGTGCAGTCTGTCCACATTGCAGTCTGTCCACAGTGCAGTCTGTCCATAGCGCAGTCTGTCCACATTGCAGTCAGTCCACAGTGCAGTCTGTGCACAGTGCAGTCTGCCCTCAGTGCAGTCTGTCCGTAGTGCAGCACATCTACAGTGCAGACGGTCCACAGTGCAGTCTCTCCTCAGTGCAGTTTGTCCACAGTGCAGTCTGGCCACAGTGCAGTCTGTCCATAGTTCGAATGTCCACAGTGCCGTCTGTCCACAGTGCAGTCTGTCCACTGTGCAGTCAGTCATAGTGCAGTCTGTCCACAATGCAGTCTGACCAAAGTGCAGTCTCTCCACAGTGCAACCTGTGCACAGTGCAGCCTGTCTGCAGTGCAGTCTGACCTCAGTGCAGACTGTCCACAGGGCAGTCTGTCCACATTGCAAACTGTCCAAAGTGCAGTCTGCCACAGTGCAGTCTGTCTTCACATTTCAGCCTGTCCTCAGTGCAGTCTATCCACAGTTCAGCCTGTCCACAGTGCAGACTGCCACATTTCAGCCTGTCACAGTGCGGTCTGTCCACAGTGCAGCCTGTCCACAGTGCAGTCTGTCCACAGTGCAGTCTGTCCACAGTGCAGTCTGTCCACAGTGCAGCCTGTCCACAGTGCAGTCTGTCCACAGTGCGGTCTGTCCACAGTTCAGCCTGTCCACAGTTCAGTCTCTCCACATTGCAGCCTGCCCACAGTGCAGTCTGTCCACTGTGCAGTCAGTCCACAGTGCAGTCTGTCCACAAACCAGACAGTCCACTGTGCAGTCAGTCCACATTGCAGTGTGTTCATAGTGCTGTCTGTCCACAGTGCAGTCTGTCCACAGTGCAGTCTGTCCAAAGTGCAGTCTGTCCACAGTGCAGTCTGTCCACAGTGCAGTCTATCCACAGTGCAGTCTTTCCACAGTGCAGGCTCTCCTCAGTGCAGTCTGTCCACATTGCAGTCTGTCCAAAGTGCAGTCTGTCCACATTGCAGTCTGTCCAAAGTGCAGTCTGTCCACAGTGCAGTCTGTCTACTTTGCAGTCTGTCCACAGTGCAGTCAGTGCACAGTGCAGTCTGTCCACATTGCAGTCTGTCCACAGTGCAGTCTGTCCACATTGCAGTCTGTCCACAGTGCAGTCCGTCCACAGTGCAGTCTGACCAAAGTGCAATCTGTCTACAGTGCAGTCTGTCCACAGTGCAGTCTGTCTATAGTGCAGACTGTCCACAGTGCAGACTGTCCACAGTGCAGGCTGTCCACAGTGCAGTATGTCCACAGTGCAGTCTGACCACAGTGCAGTCTGACCACAGTGCAGTCTGTCCATAGTGCAGTCTGTCTACAGTGCAGTCTGGCCACAGTGCATTCTGACCACAGTGCAGTCTGACCACAGTGCAGTCTGTCCGCAGTTCATCTGGCAACAGTGCAGTCTGTCCACAGTGCAGACTGTCCACAGTGCAGTCTGTCCACAGTACAGCCTGTCCACAGTGAAGCCATTGCACAGTCCGCTGTGCCCACATTGCAGTTGGCCTATAGTGCAGTCTGTCCACAGTTCAGTCTCTCCACAGTTCAGTCTGTCCACAGTTCAGTCTCTCCACAGTTAAGTCTGTCCACAGTTCAGTCTGTCCACAGTGCAGTCTGTCCATAGTGCAGTCTGTCCACAGTGCAGACAGTCCACAGTGCAGTCAGTCCACAGTGCAGTATGTCCACGTGCAGTCTGTCCACAGAGCAGTCTGTCCACAGTGCATTAAGTCCACAGTGCAGTCTGTCCACAGTGCAGTCTGCCACTGTTCAGCCTGTCCACAGTGAAGCCAGTCCACAGTGCGCTCTGTCCACATTTCAGTTGACCTATAGTGCAGTTTGTCCACAGTGCAGTCTGCCCACAGTGCAGTCTGTCCACAGTGCAATCTGTCCAAATTGCAGTCTGTCCACAGTGCAGTCTCTCCTCAGTGATCTCTGTCCACAATGCAGTCTGTCCAAAGTGCAGTCTGTCCACAGTGCAGACAGTCCACAGTGCAGTCTGGCCACGGTGCAGTCTGCCCACAGTGCAGTCTGTCCATATTGCAGTCTGTCCACAGTGCAGACTGTCCACATTGCAGTCTGTCCACAGTGCAGTCTGTCCACAGTTCAGAATTTGCACAGTGCAGTCTGTCCAAATTGCAATCTGTCCTCAGTGCAGTCTGTCCACAGTGCAGACAGTCCACAGTGCAGTCTGTCCATATTGCAGTCTGTCCACAGTGCAGACTGTCCACATTGCAGTCTGTCCACAGTGCAGTCTGTCCATATTGCAGTCTGTCCACAGTGCAGACTGTCCACATTGCAGTCTGTCCACTGTGCAGTTGGTCGACAGTGCAGTCTGTCCACAGTGCAGTCTGTCCACAGTGCAGTTGGTCCACAGTGCAGTCTGTCCACAGTGCAGTCTGTCCACAGTGCAGTCTGTCCACAGTGCAGTCTGTCCACTGTGCAGTCTGTCCACTGTGCAGTCTGTCCACAATGCAATCTGACCACAGTGCAGTCTCTCCACAGTGCAGTCTGTCCACAGAGCAGTCTGTCCACAGTGCAGCTTGTCCACAGTGCCGTCTGTCCACAGTGCAGTCTGTCCACAATGAAGTCTGACCACAGTGCAGTCTCTCCACAGTGCAGTCTGTCCACAGTGCAGTCTGTCCACAGTGCAGTCTCTCCACATTGCAGTCTGTCCACAGTGCTGTCTGTCCACAGTGCAGTCTGTCCACTGTGCAACCTGTCCACAGTGCAGTCTGTCCACAGTGCAGTCTCTCCTCAGTGCAGTGTGTCCACAGTGCAGTCTGGCCACAGTGCGGTCTGTCCACAGTTCGGATGTCCACTGTGCAATCTGTCCACAGTTCAGACTTTCCACAGTGCTCTTTGTCCACAGTGCAGTCTGTCCACAGTGCAGCACATCTACAGTGCAGACTGTCCACAGTGAAATCTCTCCTCAGTGCAGTCTCTCCACAGTGCAGTCTGTCCACAGTGCGGTCTGTCCACAGTGCGGATGTCCACAGTGCAGACTGTCCACAGTGCAGTTTTTCCACAGTGCAGTCTGTGAACAGTGTAGCCTGTCCACAGTGCAGACGGTCCTCAGTGCAGTCTGTCCACTGTGCAGTCTGTCCACTGTGCAGTCTGTCCACAGTGCAGTCTGTCCACAATGCAGTCTTACCACAGTGCAGTCTCTCCACAGAGCTGTCTGTCCACAGTGCAGTCTGTCCACAGTGCAACCTGTCCACAGTGCAGTCTGTCCTCAGTGCAGTCTGTCCATAGTGCAGCCTGTCCACAGTGCAGCCTGTCCATTGTGCAGCCTGTCCACAGTGCAGTCTGTCCACAGTGCAGTCTGTCCACAGTGCAGTCTGTCCACAGTGCAGGCTCTCCTCAGTGCAGTCTGTCCACATTGCAGTCTGTCCAAAGTGCAGTCTGTCCACATTGCAGTCTGTCCAAAGTGCAGTCTGTCCACAGTGCAGTCTGTCTACTTTGCCGTCTGTCCACAGTGCAGTCTGTCCACAGTGCAGTCTGACCAAAGTGCAATCTGTCTACAGTGCAGTCTGTCCACAGTGCAGTCTGTCTATAGTGCAGACTGTCCGCAGTGCAGACTGTCCACAGTGCAGTCTGTCCACAGTGCAGTATGTCCACAGTGCAGTCTGACCACAGTGCAGTCTGACCACAGTGCAGTCTGTCCATAGTGCAGTCTGTCTACAGTGCAGTCTGACCACAGTGCATTCTGACCACAGTGCAGTCTGACCACAGTGCAGTCTGTCCTCAGTTCATCTGTCCACAGTGCAGTCTGTCCACAGTGCAGACTGTCCACAGTGCAGTCTGTCCACAGTTCAGTCTGTCCACAGTTCAGTCTCTCCACAGTTCAGTCTGTCCACAGTTCAGTCTCTCCACAGTTCAGTCTGTCCACAGTTCAGTCTGTCCACAGTGCAGTCTGTCCATAGTGCAGTCTGTCCACAGTGCAGACAGTCCACAGTGCAGTCAGTCCACAGTGCAGTATGTCCACAGTGCAGTCTGTCAACAGAGCAGTCTGTCCACAGTGCTTTCTGTCCACAGTGCAGTCTGTCCACAGTGCAGTATGCCACTGTTCAGCCTGTCCACAGTGAAGCCAGTCCACAGTGCGCTCTGTCCACATTTCAGTTGACCTATAGTGCAGTTTGTCCACAGTGCAGTCTGCCCACAGTGCAGTCTGTCCACAGTGCAATCTGTCCAAATTGCAGTCTGTCCACAGTGCAGTCTCTCCTCAGTGATCTCTGTCCACAATGCAGTCTGTCCAAAGTGCAGTCTGTCCACAGTGCAGACAGTCCACAGTGCAGTATGGCCACGGTGCAGTCTGTCCACAGTGCAGTCTGTCCATATTGCAGTCTGTCCACAGTGCAGACTGTCCACATTGCAGTCTGTCCACAGTGCAGTCTGTCCACAGTTCAGAATTTCCACAGTGCAGTCTGTCCAAATTGCAGTCTGTCCACAGTGCAGTCTGTCCACAGTGCAGACAGTCCACAGTGCAGTCTGTCCATAGTGCAGTCTGTCCACAGTGCAGACTGTCCACATTGCAGTCTGTCCACAGTGCAGTCTGTCCAGATTGCAGTCTGTCCATGTGCAGACTGTCCACATTGCAGTCTGTCCACAGTGCAGTCTGTCCACAGTTCAGAATTTCCACATTGCAGTCTGTCCACAGTGCAGTTGGTCGACAGTGCAGTCTGTCCACAGTGCAGTCTGTCCACAGTGCAGTTGGTCGACAGTGCAGTCTGTCCACAGTGCAGTCTGTCCACAGTGCAGTCTGTCCACAGCGCAGTCTGTCCACAGTGCAGTCTGTCCACTGTGCAGTCTGTCCACTGTGCAGTCTGTCCACAATGCAATCTGACCACAGTGCAGTCTCTCCACAGTGCAGTCTGTCCACAGAGCAGTCTGTCCACAGTGCAGTCTGTCCACAGTGCAGTCTGTCCACAGTGCAGTCTGTCCACAATGAAGTCTGACCACAGTGCAGTCTCTCCACAGTGCAGACTGTCCACAGTGCAGTCTGTCCACAGTGCAGTCTCTCCACATTGCAGTCTGTCCACAGTGCTGTCTGTCCACAGTGCAGTCTGTCCACTGTGCAACCTGTCCACAGTGCAGTCTGTCCACAGTGCAGTCTCTCCTCAGTGCAGTGTGTCCACAGTGCAGTCTGGCCACAGTGCGGTCTGTCCACAGTTCGGATGTCCACTGTGCAATCTGTCCACAGTTCAGACTTTCCACAGTGCTCTTTGTCCACAGTGCAGTCTGTCCACAGTGCAGCACATCTACAGTGCAGACTGTCCACAGTGCAATCTCTCCTCAGTGCAGTCTCTCCACAGTGCAGTTTGTCCACAGTGCGTTCTGTCCACAGTGCGGATGTCCACAGTGCAGACTGTCCACAGTGCAGTTTTTCCACAGTGCAGTCTGTGAACAGCGTAGCCTGTCCACAGTGCAGACGGTCCTCAGTGCAGTCTGTCCACAGTGCAGTCTGTCCACAATGCAGCCTTACCACAGTGCAGTCTCTCCACAGAGCTGTCTGTCCACAGTGCAGTCTGTCCACAGTGCAACCTGTCCACAGTGCAGTCTGTCCTCAGTGCAGTCTGCCCACAGTGCAGCCTGTCCACAGTGCAGCCTGTCCATTGTGCAGCCTCTGCACAGTGCAGTCTGTCCACAGTGCAGTCTGTGCACATTTCAGCCTGTCCACAGTGCAGTCTGTCCACAGTGAAATCTGTCCAAAGTGCAGTCTGTCCACAGTGCAGTCTGTCCACAGTGCAGACTGTCCACAGTGCAGTCTGTGCACAGTGCAGTCTGTCCACAGTGCAGTCTGTCCACATTGCAGTCTGTCCACAGTGCAGTCCGTCCACAGTGCAGTCTGTCCACAATGCATTCTGACAACAGTGCAGTCTCTCCACAGTGCAGTCTGTCCACAGTGCAGTCTGTCCACAGTGCAGTCTGTCCACAATGCAGTCTGTCCACTGTGCAGTCTGTCCACAGTGCAGCCTGTCCACAGTGCAGTCTGTCCACAGTGCAGTCTGTCCACAATGAAATCTGTCCACAGTGCAGTCTGTCCACAGTGCAGTCTGTCCACAGTGCAGTCTGTCCACTGTGCAACCTGTCCACAGTGCAGTCTGTCCACAGTGCAATCTGTCCACAGTGCAGTCTGTCCACAGTGCAGTCTGTCCACAGTGCATTCTGTCCACAGTGCAATCTGTCCACAGTGCAGTCTGTCCACAGTGCAGTCTGTCCACAGTGCAGTCTGTCCACAGTGCAGTCTGTCCACAGTGCAATCAGGCCACAGTGCAGTCTGTCCACAGTACAGTCAGTCCAGAGTGCAGTCAGTCCACAGTGCAGTCTGTCCATAGCGCAGTCTGTCCACAGTGCAGACAGAACACAGTGCTGTCTGGCCACAGTGCAGTCTGTCCACAGTGCAGTCTGTCCACAGTTCATATTTCCACATTGCAGTCTGTCCACAGTGCAGTTGGTCGAGAGTGCAGTCTGTCCGCAGTGCAGTCTGTCCACAGTGCAGTTGGTCGACAGTGTAGTCTGTCCACAGTGCAGTCTGTCCACAGTGCAGTCTGTCCACAGTGCAGTCTGTCCACAGTGCAGTCTGTCCACTGTGCAGTCTGTCCACTGTGCAGTCTGTCCACAATGCAATCTGACCACAGTGCAGTCTCTCCACAGTGCAGTCTGTCCACAGTGCAGTCTGTCCACAGTGCAGCTTGTCCACAGTGCCGTCTGTCCACAGTGCAGTCTGTCCACAATGAAGTCTGACCACAGTGCAGTCTCTCCACAGTGCAGTCTGTCCACAGTGCAGTCTGTCCACAGTGCAGTCTCTCCACATTGCAGTCTGTCCACAGTGCTGTCTGTCCACAGTGCAGTCTGTCCACTGTGCAACCTGTCCACAGTGCAGTCTGTCCACAGTGCAGTCTCTCCTCAGTGCAGTGTGTCCACAGTGCAGTCTGGCCACAGTGCGGTCTGTCCACAGTTCGGATGTCCACTGTGCAATCTGTCCACAGTTCAGACTTTCCACAGTGCTCTTTGTCCACAGTGCAGTCTGTCCACAGTGCAGCACATCTACAGTGCAGACTGTCCACAGTGCAATCTCTCCTCAGTGCAGTCTCTCCACAGTGCAGTCTGTCCACAGTGCGGTCTGTCCACAGTGCGGATGTCCACAGTGCAGACTGTCCACAGTGCAGTTTTTCCACAGTGCAGTCTGTGAACAGTG
Organism: Isurus oxyrinchus; assembly: GCA_026770705.1. Taxonomy (NCBI): domain Eukaryota; kingdom Metazoa; phylum Chordata; class Chondrichthyes; order Lamniformes; family Lamnidae; genus Isurus; species Isurus oxyrinchus. The sequence continues at coordinate 207,108 of JANJGN010000459.1, read as the reverse complement.
TAGCCTGTCCACAGTGCAGACGGTCCTCAGTGCAGTCTGTCCACTGTGCAGTCTGTCCACTGTGCAGTCTGTCCACAGTGCAGTCTGTCCACAGTGCAGTCTGTCCACAGTGCAACCTGTCCACAGTGCAGTCTGTCCTCAGTGCAGTCTGCCCACAGTGCAGCCTGTCCACAGTGCAGCCTGTCCATTGTGCAGCCTGTGCACAGTGCAGTCTGTCCACAGTGCAGTCTGTGCACATTTCAGCCTGTCCACAGTGCAGTCTGTCCAATGTTCAGTATCTCCACAATGCAGTCTATCCACACTGCAGCCTGCCCACAGTGCAGTCTCTCCACAGTTAAATCTGTCCACAGTGCAGTCTGTCCACAGTGCAGTCTGTCCACAGTGCAGTCTGTCCACAGTGCAGTCTGTCCACAGTGCAGTCTGTGCACAGTGCAGTCTGTCCACAGTGCAACATGTCCACATTGCAGTCTGTCCACAGTGCCGTCTGTCCACAGTGCAGTCTGTCCACAATGCATTCTGACAACAGTGCAGTCTCTCCACAGTGCAGTCTGTCCACAGTGCAGTCTGTCCACAGTGCAGTCTGTCCACAATGCAGTCTGTCCACTGTGCAGTCTGTCCACAGTGCAGCCTGTCCACAGTGCAGTCTGTCCAAAGTGCAGTCTGTCCACAATGTAGTCTGTCCACAGTGCAGTCTGTCCACAGTGCAGTCTGTCCACAGTGCAGTCTGTCCACTGTGCAACCTGTCCACAGTGCAGTCTGTCCACAGTGCAATCTGTCCACAGTGCAGTCTGTCCACAGTGCAGTCTGTCCACAGTGCTGTCTGTCCACAGTGCAGTCTGACCACAGTTCAGACTTTCCACATTGCAGTCTGTCCACAGTGCAGTCTGTGCTCAGTGCAGTCAGTCCACTGTGCAGTCATTCCACAGTGCAGTCAGTCCACTGTGCAGTCTGTCCACAGTGCAGTCTGTCCACAGTGCAGTCAGTCCACTGTGCAGTCTGTCCACAGTGCAGTCTGTCCACAGTGCAGTCTGACCACAGTGCAGCCTGTCCACAGTGCAGTCTGTCCACAGTGCAGTCTGTCCACAGTGCAGTCAGTCCACTGTGCAGTCTGTCCACAGTGCAGTCTGTCCACAGTGCAGTCTGTCCACAGTGCAGTCAGTCCACTGTGCAGTCTGTCCACAGTGCAGTCTGTCCACAGTGCAGTCTGACCACAGTGCAGACTGTCCACAGTGCAGTCTGTCCACATTGCAAACTGTCCAAAGTGCAATCTGCCACAGTGCAGTCTGTCCACAGTTCAGCCTGTCCACAGTGCAGACTGCCACAGTTCAGCCTGTCCACAGTGCAGTCTGTCCACAGTGCAGCCTGTCCACAGTGCAGTCTGTCCACAGTGCAGTCTGTCCACAGTGCAGTCTGTCCACAGTGCAGCCTGTCCACAGTGCAGTCTGTCCACAGTGCAGTCTGTCCACAATGCAGTCTGACCAAAGTGCAGTCTCTCCACAGTGCAAACTGTGCACAGTGCAGCCTGTCTGCAGTGCAGTCTGACCACAGTGCAGACTGTCCACAGTGCAGTCTGTCCACATTGCAAACTGTCCAAAGTGCAGTCTGCCACAGTGCAGTCTGTCCACATTTCAGCCTGTCCTCAGTGCAGTCTGTCCACAGTTCAGCCTGTCCACAGTGCAGACTGCCACAGTTCAGCCTGTCCACAGTGCAGTCTGTCCACAGTGCAGCCTGTCCACAGTGCAGTCTGTCCACAGTGCAGTCTGTCCACAGTGCAGTCTGTCCACAGTGCAGCCTGTCCACAGTGCAGTCTGTCCACAGTGCAGTCTGTCCACAGTTCAGCCTGTCCACAGTTCAGTCTCTCCACATTGCAGGCTGCCCACAGTGCAGTCAGTCCACAGTGCAGTCTGTCCACAATCCAGACAGTCCACTGTGCAGTCAGTCCACATTGCAGTGTGTCCATAGTGCTGTCTGTCCATAGTGCAGTCTGTCCACAGTGCAGACTGTCCAAAGTGCAGTCTGTCCACAGTGCAGTCTGTCCACAGTGCAGTCTGTCCACAGTGCAGTCTGTCCACAGTGCAGGCTCTCCTCAGTGCAGTCTGTCCACATTGCAGTCTGTCCAAAGTGCAGTCTGTCCACATTGCAGTCTGTCCAAAGTGCAGTCTGTCCACAGTGCAGTCTGTCTACTTTGCAGTCTGTCCACAGTGCAGTCAGTGCACAGTGCAGTCTGTCCACATTGCAGTCTGTCCACAGTGCAGTCTGTCCACATTGCAGTCTGTCCACAGTGCAGTCTGTCCACAGTGCAGTCTGACCAAAGTGCAATCTGTCTACAGTGCAGTCTGTCCACAGTGCAGTCTGTCTATAGTGCAGACTGTCCGCAGTGCAGACTGTCCACAGTGCAGTCTGTCCACAGTGCAGTATGTCCACAGTGCAGTCTGACCACAGTGCAGTCTGACCACAGTGCAGTCTGTCCATAGTGCAGTCTGTCTACAGTGCAGTCTGACCACAGTGCATTCTGACCACAGTGCAGTCTGACCACAGTGCAGTCTGTCCTCAGTTCATCTGTCCACAGTGCAGTCTGTCCACAGTGCAGACTGTCCACAGTGCAGTCTGTCCACAGTTCAGTCTGTCCACAGTTCAGTCTCTCCACAGTTCAGTCTGTCCACAGTTCAGTCTCTCCACAGTTCAGTCTGTCCACAGTTCAGTCTGTCCACAGTGCAGTCTGTCCATAGTGCAGTCTGTCCACAGTGCAGACAGTCCACAGTGCAGTCAGTCCACAGTGCAGTATGTCCACAGTGCAGTCTGTCAACAGAGCAGTCTGTCCACAGTGCATTCTGTCCACAGTGCAGTCTGTCCACAGTGCAGTATGCCACTGTTCAGCCTGTCCACAGTGAAGCCAGTCCACAGTGCGCTCTGTCCACATTTCAGTTGACCTATAGTGCAGTTTGTCCACAGTGCAGTCTGCCCACAGTGCAGTCTGTCCACAGTGCAATCTGTCCAAATTGCAGTCTGTCCACAGTGCAGTCTCTCCTCAGTGATCTCTGTCCACAATGCAGTCTGTCCAAAGTGCAGTCTGTCCACAGTGCAGACAGTCCACAGTGCAGTATGGCCACGGTGCAGTCTGTCCACAGTGCAGTCTGTCCATATTGCAGTCTGTCCACAGTGCAGACTGTCCACATTGCAGTCTGTCCACAGTGCAGTCTGTCCACAGTTCAGAATTTCCACAGTGCAGTCTGTCCAAATTGCAGTCTGTCCACAGTGCAGTCTGTCCACAGTGCAGACAGTCCACAGTGCAGTCTGTCCATAGTGCAGTCTGTCCACAGTGCAGACTGTCCACATTGCAGTCTGTCCACAGTGCAGTCTGTCCAGATTGCAGTCTGTCCATGTGCAGACTGTCCACATTGCAGTCTGTCCACAGTGCAGTCTGTCCACAGTTCAGAATTTCCACATTGCAGTCTGTCCACAGTGCAGTTGGTCGACAGTGCAGTCTGTCCACAGTGCAGTCTGTCCACAGTGCAGTTGGTCGACAGTGCAGTCTGTCCACAGTGCAGTCTGTCCACAGTGCAGTCTGTCCACAGCGCAGTCTGTCCACAGTGCAGTCTGTCCACTGTGCAGTCTGTCCACTGTGCAGTCTGTCCACAATGCAATCTGACCACAGTGCAGTCTCTCCACAGTGCAGTCTGTCCACAGAGCAGTCTGTCCACAGTGCAGTCTGTCCACAGTGCAGTCTGTCCACAGTGCAGTCTGTCCACAATGAAGTCTGACCACAGTGCAGTCTCTCCACAGTGCAGTCTGTCCACAGTGCAGTCTGTCCACAGTGCAGTCTCTCCACATTGCAGTCTGTCCACAGTGCTGTCTGTCCACAGTGCAGTCTGTCCACTGTGCAACCTGTCCACAGTGCAGTCTGTCCACAGTGCAGTCTCTCCTCAGTGCAGTGTGCCCACAGTGCAGTCTGGCCACAGTGCGGTCTGTCCACAGTTCGGATGTCCACTGTGCAATCTGTCCACAGTTCAGACTTTCCACAGTGCTCTTTGTCCACAGTGCAGTCTGTCCACAGTGCAGCACATCTACAGTGCAGACTGTCCACAGTGCAATCTCTCCTCAGTGCAGTCTCTCCACAGTGCAGTTTGTCCACAGTGCGGTCTGTCCACAGTGCGGATGTCCACAGTGCAGACTGTCCACAGTGCAGTTTTTCCACAGTGCAGTCTGTGAACAGCGTAGCCTGTCCACAGTGCAGACGGTCCTCAGTGCAGTCTGTCCACAGTGCAGTCTGTCCACAATGCAGCCTTACCACAGTGCAGTCTCTCCACAGAGCTGTCTGTCCACAGTGCAGTCTGTCCACAGTGCAACCTGTCCACAGTGCAGTCTGTCCTCAGTGCAGTCTGCCCACAGTGCAGCCTGTCCACAGTGCAGCCTGTCCATTGTGCAGCCTCTGCACAGTGCAGTCTGTCCACAGTGCAGTCTGTGCACATTTCAGCCTGTCCACAGTGCAGTCTGTCCACAGTGAAATCTGTCCAAAGTGCAGTCTGTCCACAGTGCAGTCTGTCCACAGTGCAGACTGTCCACAGTGCAGTCTGTGCACAGTGCAGTCTGTCCACAGTGCAGTCTGTCCACATTGCAGTCTGTCCACAGTGCAGTCCGTCCACAGTGCAGTCTGTCCACAATGCATTCTGACAACAGTGCAGTCTCTCCACAGTGCAGTCTGTCCACAGTGCAGTCTGTCCACAGTGCAGTCTGTCCACAATGCAGTCTGTCCACTGTGCAGTCTGTCCACAGTGCAGCCTGTCCACAGTGCAGTCTGTCCACAGTGCAGTCTGTCCACAATGAAATCTGTCCACATTGCAGTCTGTCCACAGTGCAGTCTGTCCACAGTGCAGTCTGTCCACTGTGCAACCTGTCCACAGTGCAGTCTGTCCACAGTGCAATCTGTCCACAGTGCAGTCTGTCCACAGTGCAGTCTGTCCACAGTGCATTCTGTCCACAGTGCAATCTGTCCACAGTGCAGTCTGTCCACAGTGCAGTCTGTCCACAGTGCAGTCTGTCCACAGTGCAGTCTGTCCACAGTGCAATCAGGCCACAGTGCAGTCTGTCCACAGTACAGTCAGTCCAGAGTGCAGTCAGTCCACAGTGCAGTCTGTCCATAGCGCAGTCTGTCCACAGTGCAGACAGAACACAGTGCTGTCTGGCCACAGTGCAGTCTGTCCACAGTGCAGTCTGTCCACAGTTCATATTTCCACATTGCAGTCTGTCCACAGTGCAGTTGGTCGAGAGTGCAGTCTGTCCGCAGTGCAGTCTGTCCACAGTGCAGTTGGTCGACAGTGTAGTCTGTCCACAGTGCAGTCTGTCCACAGTGCAGTCTGTCCACAGTGCAGTCTGTCCACAGTGCAGTCTGTCCACTGTGCAGTCTGTCCACTGTGCAGTCTGTCCACAATGCAATCTGACCACAGTGCAGTCTCTCCACAGTGCAGTCTGTCCACAGTGCAGTCTGTCCACAGTGCAGCTTGTCCACAGTGCCGTCTGTCCACAGTGCAGTCTGTCCACAATGAAGTCTGACCACAGTGCAGTCTCTCCACAGTGCAGTCTGTCCACAGTGCAGTCTGTCCACAGTGCAGTCTCTCCACATTGCAGTCTGTCCACAGTGCTGTCTGTCCACAGTGCAGTCTGTCCACTGTGCAACCTGTCCACAGTGCAGTCTGTCCACAGTGCAGTCTCTCCTCAGTGCAGTGTGTCCACAGTGCAGTCTGGCCACAGTGCGGTCTGTCCACAGTTCGGATGTCCACTGTGCAATCTGTCCACAGTTCAGACTTTCCACAGTGCTCTTTGTCCACAGTGCAGTCTGTCCACAGTGCAGCACATCTACAGTGCAGACTGTCCACAGTGCAATCTCTCCTCAGTGCAGTCTCTCCACAGTGCAGTCTGTCCACAGTGCGGTCTGTCCACAGTGCGGATGTCCACAGTGCAGACTGTCCACAGTGCAGTTTTTCCACAGTGCAGTCTGTGAACAGTGTAGCCTGTCCACAGTGCAGACGGTCCTCAGTGCAGTCTGTCCACTGTGCAGTCTGTCCACTGTGCAGTCTGTCCACAGTGCAGTCTGTCCACAGTGCAGTCTGTCCACAGTGCAACCTGTCCACAGTGCAGTCTGTCCTCAGTGCAGTCTGCCCACAGTGCAGCCTGTCCACAGTGCAGCCTGTCCATTGTGCAGCCTGTGCACAGTGCAGTCTGTCCACAGTGCAGTCTGTGCACATTTCAGCCTGTCCACAGTGCAGTCTGTCCAATGTTCAGTATCTCCACAATGCAGTCTATCCACACTGCAGCCTGCCCACAGTGCAGTCTCTCCACAGTTAAATCTGTCCACAGTGCAGTCTGTCCACAGTGCAGTCTGTCCACAGTGCAGTCTGTCCACAGTGCAGTCTGTCCACAGTGCAGTCTGTGCACAGTGCAGTCTGTCCACAGTGCAGTCTGTCCACATTGCAGTCTGTCCACAGTGCCGTCTGTCCACAGTGCAGTCTGTCCACAATGCATTCTGACAACAGTGCAGTCTCTCCACAGTGCAGTCTGTCCACAGTGCAGTCTGTCCACAGTGCAGTCTGTCCACAATGCAGTCTGTCCACTGTGCAGTCTGTACACAGTGCAGCCTGTCCACAGTGCAGTCTGTCCAAAGTGCAGTCTGTCCACAATGTAGTCTGTCCACAGTGCAGTCTGTCCACAGTGCAGTCTGTCCACAGTGCAGTCTGTCCACTGTGCAACCTGTCCACAGTGCAGTCTGTCCACAGTGCAATCTGTCCACAGTGCAGTCTGTCCACAGTGCAGTCTGTCCACAGTGCTGTCTGTCCACAGTGCAGTCTGACCACAGTTCAGACTTTCCACATTGCAGTCTGTCCACAGTGCAGTCTGTGCTCAGTGCAGTCTGTGCACAGTGCAGTCAGTCCACTGTGCAGTCATTCCACAGTGCAGTCAGTCCACTGTGCAGTCTGTCCACAGTGCAGTCTGTCCACAGTGCAGTCAGTCCACTGTGCAGTCTGTCCACAGTGCAGTCTGTCCACAGTGCAGTCTGACCACAGTGCAGCCTGTCCACAGTGCAGTCTGTCCAAAGTGCAGTCTGTCCACAGTGCAGTCAGTCCACTGTGCAGTCTGTCCACAGTGCAGTCTGTCCACAGTGCAGTCAGTCCACTGTGCAGTCTGTCCACAGTGCAGTCTGTCCACAGTGCAGTCTGTCCACAGTGCGGTCTGTCCACAGTGCGGATGTCCACAGTGCAGACTGTCCACAGTGCAGTTTTTCCACAGTGCAGTCTGTGAACAGTGTAGCCTGTCCACAGTGCAGACGGTCCTCAGTGCAGTCTGTCCACTGTGCAGTCTGTCCACTGTGCAGTCTGTCCACAGTGCAGTCTGTCCACAGTGCAGTCTGTCCACAGTGCAACCTGTCCACAGTGCAGTCTGTCCTCAGTGCAGTCTGCCCACAGTGCAGCCTGTCCACAGTGCAGCCTGTCCATTGTGCAGCCTGTGCACAGTGCAGTCTGTCCACAGTGCAGTCTGTGCACATTTCAGCCTGTCCACAGTGCAGTCTGTCCAATGTTCAGTATCTCCACAATGCAGTCTATCCACACTGCAGCCTGCCCACAGTGCAGTCTCTCCACAGTTAAATCTGTCCACAGTGCAGTCTGTCCACAGTGCAGTCTGTCCACAGTGCAGTCTGTCCACAGTGCAGTCTGTCCACAGTGCAGTCTGTGCACAGTGCAGTCTGTCCACAGTGCAGTCTGTCCACATTGCAGTCTGTCCACAGTGCCGTCTGTCCACAGTGCAGTCTGTCCACAATGCATTCTGACAACAGTGCAGTCTCTCCACAGTGCAGTCTGTCCACAGTGCAGTCTGTCCACAGTGCAGTCTGTCCACAATGCAGTCTGTCCACTGTGCAGTCTGTACACAGTGCAGCCTGTCCACAGTGCAGTCTGTCCAAAGTGCAGTCTGTCCACAATGTAGTCTGTCCACAGTGCAGTCTGTCCACAGTGCAGTCTGTCCACAGTGCAGTCTGTCCACTGTGCAACCTGTCCACAGTGCAGTCTGTCCACAGTGCAATCTGTCCACAGTGCAGTCTGTCCACAGTGCAGTCTGTCCACAGTGCTGTCTGTCCACAGTGCAGTCTGACCACAGTTCAGACTTTCCACATTGCAGTCTGTCCACAGTGCAGTCTGTGCTCAGTGCAGTCTGTGCACAGTGCAGTCAGTCCACTGTGCAGTCTGTCCACAGTGCAGTCTGTCCACAGTGCAGTCAGTCCACTGTGCAGTCTGTCCACAGTGCAGTCTGTCCACAGTGCAGTCTGACCACAGTGCAGCCTGTCCACAGTGCAGTCTGTCCACAGTGCAGTCTGTCCACAGTGCAGTCAGTCCACTGTGCAGTCTGTCCACAGTGCAGTCTGTCCACAGTGCAGTCAGTCCACTGTGCAGTCTGTCCACAGTGCAGTCTGTCCACAGTGCAGTCTGACCACAGTGCAGACTGTCCAGAGTGCAGTCTGTCCACATTGCAAACTGTCCAAAGTGCAGTCTGCCACAGTGCAGTCTGTCCACAGTTCAGCCTGTCCACAGTGCAGACTGCCACAGTTCAGCCTGTCCACAGTGCAGTCTGTCCACAGTGCAGCCTGTCCACAGTGCAGTCTGTCCACAGTGCAGTCTGTCCACAGTGCAGTCTGTCCACAGTGCAGTCAGTCCACTGTGCAGTCTGTCCACAGTGCAGTCTGTCCACAGTGCAGTCTGACCACAGTGCAGCCTGTCCACAGTGCAGTCTGTCCACAGTGCAGTCTGTCCACAGTGCAGTCAGTCCACTGTGCAGTCTGTCCACAGTGCAGTCTGTCCACAGTGCAGTCAGTCCACTGTGCAGTCTGTCCACAGTGCAGTCTGTCCACAGTGCAGTCTGTCCACAGTGCGGTCTGTCCACAGTGCGGATGTCCACAGTGCAGACTGTCCACAGTGCAGTTTTTCCACAGTGCAGTCTGTGAACAGTGTAGCCTGTCCACAGTGCAGACGGTCCTCAGTGCAGTCTGTCCACTGTGCAGTCTGTCCACTGTGCAGTCTGTCCACAGTGCAGTCTGTCCACAGTGCAGTCTGTCCACAGTGCAACCTGTCCACAGTGCAGTCTGTCCTCAGTGCAGTCTGCCCACAGTGCAGCCTGTCCACAGTGCAGCCTGTCCATTGTGCAGCCTGTGCACAGTGCAGTCTGTCCACAGTGCAGTCTGTGCACATTTCAGCCTGTCCACAGTGCAGTCTGTCCAATGTTCAGTATCTCCACAATGCAGTCTATCCACACTGCAGCCTGCCCACAGTGCAGTCTCTCCACAGTTAAATCTGTCCACAGTGCAGTCTGTCCACAGTGCAGTCTGTCCACAGTGCAGTCTGTCCACAGTGCAGTCTGTCCACAGTGCAGTCTGTGCACAGTGCAGTCTGTCCACAGTGCAGTCTGTCCACATTGCAGTCTGTCCACAGTGCCGTCTGTCCACAGTGCAGTCTGTCCACAATGCATTCTGACAACAGTGCAGTCTCTCCACAGTGCAGTCTGTCCACAGTGCAGTCTGTCCACAGTGCAGTCTGTCCACAATGCAGTCTGTCCACTGTGCAGTCTGTACACAGTGCAGCCTGTCCACAGTGCAGTCTGTCCAAAGTGCAGTCTGTCCACAATGTAGTCTGTCCACAGTGCAGTCTGTACACAGTGCAGTCTGTCCACAGTGCAGTCTGTCCACTGTGCAACCTGTCCACAGTGCAGTCTGTCCACAGTGCAATCTGTCCACAGTGCAGTCTGTCCACAGTGCAGTCTGTCCACAGTGCTGTCTGTCCACAGTGCAGTCTGACCACAGTTCAGACTTTCCACATTGCAGTCTGTCCACAGTGCAGTCTGTGCTCAGTGCAGTCTGTGCACAGTGCAGTCAGTCCACTGTGCAGTCTGTCCACAGTGCAGTCTGTCCACAGTGCAGTCAGTCCACTGTGCAGTCTGTCCACAGTGCAGTCTGTCCACAGTGCAGTCTGACCACAGTGCAGCCTGTCCACAGTGCAGTCTGTCCACAGTGCAGTCTGTCCACAGTGCAGTCAGTCCACTGTGCAGTCTGTCCACAGTGCAGTCTGTCCACAGTGCAGTCAGTCCACTGTGCAGTCTGTCCACAGTGCAGTCTGTCCACAGTGCAGTCTGACCACAGTGCAGACTGTCCAGAGTGCAGTCTGTCCACATTGCAAACTGTCCAAAGTGCAGTCTGCCACAGTGCAGTCTGTCCACAGTTCAGCCTGTCCACAGTGCAGACTGCCACAGTTCAGCCTGTCCACAGTGCAGTCTGTCCACAGTGCAGCCTGTCCACAGTGCAGTCTGTCCACAGTGCAGTCTGTCCACAGTGCAGTCTGTCCACAGTGCAGCCTGTCCACAGTGCAGTCTGTCCACAGTGCAGTCTGTCCACAATGCAGTCTGACCAAAGTGCAGTCTCTCCACAGTGCAAACTGTGCACAGTGCAGCCTGTCTGCAGTGCAGTCTGACCACAGTGCAGACTGTCCACAGTGCAGTCTGTCCACATTGCAAACTGTCCAAAGTGCAGTCTGCCACAGTGCAGTCTGTCCACATTTCAGCCTGTCCTCAGTGCAGTCTGTCCACAGTTCAGCCTGTCCACAGTGCAGACTGCCACAGTTCAGCCTGTCCAAAGTGCAGTCTGTCCACAGTGCAGCCTGTCCACAGTGCAGTCTGTCCACAGTGCAGTCTGTCCACAGTGCAGTCTGTCCACAGTGCAGCCTGTCCACAGTGCAGTCTGTCCACAGTGCAGTCTGTCCACAGTTCAGCCTGTCCACAGTTCAGTCTCTCCACATTGCAGGCTGCCCACAGTGCAGTCAGTCCACAGTGCAGTCTGTCCACAATCCAGACAGTCCACTGTGCAGTCAGTCCACATTGCAGTGTGTCCATAGTGCTGTCTGTCCATAGTGCAGTCTGTCCACAGTGCAGACTGTCCAAAGTGCAGTCTGTCCACAGTGCAGTCTGTCCACAGTGCAGTCTGTCCACAGTGCAGTCTGTCCACAGTGCAGGCTCTCCTCAGTGCAGTCTGTCCACATTGCAGTCTGTCCAAAGTGCAGTCTGTCCACATTGCAGTCTGTCCAAAGTGCAGTCTGTCCACAGTGCAGTCTGTCTACTTTGCTGTCTGTCCACAGTGCAGTCAGTGCACAGTGCAGTCTGTCCACATTGCAGTCTGTCCACAGTGCAGTCTGTCCACATTGCAGTCTGTCCACAGTGCAGTCTGTCCACAGTGCAGTCTGACCAAAGTGCAATCTGTCTACAGTGCAGTCTGTCCACAGTGCAGTCTGTCTATAGTGCAGACTGTCCGCAGTGCAGACTGTCCACAGTGCAGTCTGTCCACAGTGCAGTATGTCCACAGTGCAGTCTGACCACAGTGCAGTCTGACCACAGTGCAGTCTGTCCATAGTGCAGTCTGTCTACAGTGCAGTCTGACCACAGTGCATTCTGACCACAGTGCAGTCTGACCACAGTGCAGTCTGTCCTCAGTTCATCTGTCCACAGTGCAGTCTGTCCACAGTGCAGACTGTCCACAGTGCAGTCTGTCCACAGTTCAGTCTGTCCACAGTTCAGTCTCTCCACAGTTCAGTCTGTCCACAGTTCAGTCTCTCCACAGTTCAGTCTGTCCACAGTTCAGTCTGTCCACAGTGCAGTCTGTCCATAGTGCAGTCTGTCCACAGTGCAGACAGTCCACAGTGCAGTCAGTCCACAGTGCAGTATGTCCACAGTGCAGTCTGTCAACAGAGCAGTCTGTCCACAGTGCATTCTGTCCACAGTGCAGTCTGTCCACAGTGCAGTATGCCACTGTTCAGCCTGTCCACAGTGAAGCCAGTCCACAGTGCGCTCTGTCCACATTTCAGTTGACCTATAGTGCAGTTTGTCCACAGTGCAGTCTGCCCACAGTGCAGTCTGTCCACAGTGCAATCTGTCCAAATTGCAGTCTGTCCACAGTGCAGTCTCTCCTCAGTGATATCTGTCCACAATGCAGTCTGTCCAAAGTGCAGTCTGTCCACAGTGCAGACAGTCCACAGTGCAGTATGGCCACGGTGCAGTCTGTCCACAGTGCAGTCTGTCCATATTGCAGTCTGTCCACAGTGCAGACAGTCCACATTGCAGTCTGTCCACAGTGCAGTCTGTCCACAGTTCAGAATTTCCACAGTGCAGTCTGTCCAAATTGCAGTCTGTCCACAGTGCAGTCTGTCCACTGTGCAGTCTGTCCACTGTGCAGTCTCTCCACAGTGCAGTCTGTCCACAGAGCAGTCTGTCCACAGTGCAGTCTGTCCACAGTGCAGTCTGTCCACAGTGCAGTCTGTCCACAATGAAGTCTGACCACAGTGCAGTCTGTCCACAGTGCAGTCTGTCCACAGTTCAGAATTTCCACATTGCAGTCTGTCCACAGTGCAGTTGGTCGACAGTGCAGTCTGTCCACAGTGCAGTCTGTCCACAGTGCAGTTGGTCGACAGTGCAGTCTGTCCACAGTGCTGTCTGTCCACAGTGCAGTCTGTCCACTGTGCAACCTGTCCACAGTGCAGTCTGTCCACAGTGCAGTCTCTCCTCAGTGCAGTGTGTCCACAGTGCAGTCTGGCCACAGTGCGGTCTGTCCACAGTTCGGATGTCCACTGTGCAATCTGTCCACAGTTCAGACTTTCCACAGTGCTCTTTGTCCACAGTGCAGTCTGTCCACAGTGCAGCACATCTACAGTGCAGACTGTCCACAGTGCAATCTCTCCTCAGTGCAGTCTCTCCACAGTGCAGTTTGTCCACAGTGCGGTCTGTCCACAGTGCGGATGTCCACAGTGCAGACTGTCCACAGTGCAGTTTTTCCACAGTGCAGTCTGTGAACAGCGTAGCCTGTCCACAGTGCAGACGGTCCTCAGTGCAGTCTGTCCACAGTGCAGTCTGTCCACAATGCAGCCTTACCACAGTGCAGTCTCTCCACAGAGCTGTCTGTCCACAGTGCAGTCTGTCCACAGTGCAACCTGTCCACAGTGCAGTCTGTCCTCAGTGCAGTCTGCCCACAGTGCAGCCTGTCCACAGTGCAGCCTGTCCATTGTGCAGCCTCTGCACAGTGCAGTCTGTCCACAGTGCAGTCTGTGCACATTTCAGCCTGTCCACAGTGCAGTCTGTCCACAGTGAAATCTGTCCAAAGTGCAGTCTGTCCACAGTGCAGTCTGTCCACAGTGCAGACTGTCCACAGTGCAGTCTGTGCACAGTGCAGTCTGTCCACAGTGCAGTCTGTCCACATTGCAGTCTGTCCACAGTGCAGTCCGTCCACAGTGCAGTCTGTCCACAATGCATTCTGACAACAGTGCAGTCTCTCCACAGTGCAGTCTGTCCACAGTGCAGTCTGTCCACAGTGCAGTCTGTCCACAATGCAGTCTGTCCACTGTGCAGTCTGTCCACAGTGCAGCCTGTCCACAGTGCAGTCTGTCCACAGTGCAGTCTGTCCACAATGAAATCTGTCCACAGTGCAGTCTGTCCACAGTGCAGTCTGTCCACAGTGCAGTCTGTCCACTGTGCAACCTGTCCACAGTGCAGTCTGTCCACAGTGCAATCTGTCCACAGTGCAGTCTGTCCACAGTGCAGTCTGTCCACAGTGCAATCTGTCCACAGTGCAGTCTGTCCACAGTGCAGTCTGTCCACAGTGCAGTCTGTCCACAGTGCAATCAGGCCACAGTGCAGTCTGTCCACAGTACAGTCAGTCCAGAGTGCAGTCAGTCCACAGTGCAGTCTGTCCATAGCGCAGTCTGTCCACAGTGCAGACAGAACACAGTGCTGTCTGGCCACAGTGCAGTCTGTCCACAGTGCAGTCTGTCCACAGTTCATATTTCCACATTGCAGTCTGTCCACAGTGCAGTTGGTCGAGAGTGCAGTCTGTCCGCAGTGCAGTCTGTCCACAGTGCAGTTGGTCGACAGTGTAGTCTGTCCACAGTGCAGTCTGTCCACAGTGCAGTCTGTCCACAGTGCAGTCTGTCCACAGTGCAGTCTGTCCACTGTGCAGTCTGTCCACTGTGCAGTCTGTCCACAATGCAATCTGACCACAGTGCAGTCTCTCCACAGTGCAGTCTGTCCACAGTGCAGTCTGTCCACAGTGCAGCTTGTCCACAGTGCCGTCTGTCCACAGTGCAGTCTGTCCACAATGAAGTCTGACCACAGTGCAGTCTCTCCACAGTGCAGTCTGTCCACAGTGCAGTCTGTCCACAGTGCAGTCTCTCCACATTGCAGTCTGTCCACAGTGCTGTCTGTCCACAGTGCAGTCTGTCCACTGTGCAACCTGTCCACAGTGCAGTCTGTCCACAGTGCAGTCTCTCCTCAGTGCAGTGTGTCCACAGTGCAGTCTGGCCACAGTGCGGTCTGTCCACAGTTCGGATGTCCACTGTGCAATCTGTCCACAGTTCAGACTTTCCACAGTGCTCTTTGTCCACAGTGCAGTCTGTCCACAGTGCAGCACATCTACAGTGCAGACTGTCCACAGTGCAATCTCTCCTCAGTGCAGTCTCTCCACAGTGCAGTCTGTCCACAGTGCGGTCTGTCCACAGTGTGGATGTCCACAGTGCAGACTGTCCACAGTGCAGTTTTTCCACAGTGCAGTCTGTGAACAGTGTAGCCTGTCCACAGTGCAGACGGTCCTCAGTGCAGTCTGTCCACTGTGCAGTCTGTCCACTGTGCAGTCTGTCCACAGTGCAGTCTGTCCACAGTGCAGTCTGTCCACAGTGCAACCTGTCCACAGTGCAGTCTGTCCTCAGTGCAGTCTGCCCACAGTGCAGCCTGTCCACAGTGCAGCCTGTCCATTGTGCAGCCTGTGCACAGTGCAGTCTGTCCACAGTGCAGTCTGTGCACATTTCAGCCTGTCCACAGTGCAGTCTGTCCAATGTTCAGTATCTCCACAATGCAGTCTATCCACACTGCAGCCTGCCCACAGTGCAGTCTCTCCACAGTTAAATCTGTCCACAGTGCAGTCTGTCCACAGTGCAGTCTGTCCACAGTGCAGTCTGTCCACAGTGCAGTCTGTCCACAGTGCAGTCTGTGCACAGTGCAGTCTGTCCACAGTGCAGTCTGTCCACATTGCAGTCTGTCCACAGTGCCGTCTGTCCACAGTGCAGTCAGTCCACTGTGCAGTCTGTCCACAGTGCAGTCTGTCCACAGTGCAGTCTGTCCACAGTGCAGTCAGTCCACTGTGCAGTCTGTCCACAGTGCAGTCTGTCCACAGTGCAGTCTGACCACAGTGCAGACTGTCCACAGTGCAGTCTGTCCACATTGCAAACTGTCCAAAGTGCAGTCTGCCACAGTGCAGTCTGTCCACAGTTCAGCCTGTCCACAGTGCAGACTGCCACAGTTCAGCCTGTCCACAGTGCAGTCTGTCCACAGTGCAGCCTGTCCACAGTGCAGTCTGTCCACAGTGCAGTCTGTCCACAGTGCAGTCTGTCCACAGTGCAGCCTGTCCACAGTGCAGTCTGTCCACAGTGCAGTCTGTCCACAGTTCAGCCTGTCCACAGTTCAGTCTCTCCACATTGCAGCCTGCCCACAGTGCAGTCTGTCCACTGTGCAGTCAGTCCACAGTGCAGTCTGTCCACAATCAAGACAGTCCACTGTACAGTCAGTCCACATTGCAGTGTGTCCATAGTGCTGTCTGTCCACAGTGCAGTCTGTCCACAGTGCAGTCTGTCCAAAGTGCAGACTGTCCACAGTGCAGGCTCTCCTCAGTGCAGTCTGTCCACATTGCAGTCTGTCCAAAGTGCAGTCTGTCCACATTGCAGTCTGTCCAAAGTGCAGTCTGTCCGCAGTGCAGTCTGTCTACTTTGCAGTCTGTCCACAGTGCAGTTAGTCCACAGTGCAGTCTGTCCACATTGCAGTCTGTCCACATTGCAGTCTGTCCACAGTGCAGTCTGTCCACATTGCAGTCTGTCCACAGTGCAGTCCGTCCACAGTGCAGTCTGACCAAAGTGCAATCTGTCTACAGTGCAGTCTGTCCACAGTGCAGTCTGTCTATAGTGCAGACTGTCCACAGTGCAGACTGTCCACAGTGCAGTCTGTCCACAGTTCAGTCTGTCCACAGTTCAGTCTGTCCACAGTGCAGTCTGTCCATAGTGCAGTCTGTCCACAGTGCAATCTGTCCAAACTGCAGTCTGTCCACAGTGCAGTCTCTCCTCAGTGATCTCTGTCCACAATGCAGTCTGTCCAAAGTGCAGTCTGTCCACAGTGCTTTCTGTCAAAAGTGCAGTCTGTCCAAAGTGCAGTCTGTCCAAATTGCACTCTGTCCACATTGCAGTCTGTCCACAGTGCAGACAGTCCACAGTGCAGTCTGGCCACGGTGCAGTCTGTCCACAGTGCAGTCTGTCCATATTGCAGTCTGTCCACAGTGCAGACTGTCCACATTGCAGTCTGTCCACAGTGCAGTCTGTCCACAGTTCAGAATTTCCACAGTGCAAGTCTGTCCAAATTGCAGTCTGTCCACAGTGCTGTCTGTCCACAATGCAGTCTGTCCACAGTACAGTCTGTCCATATTGCAGTCTGTCCACAGTGCAGACTGTCCACATTGCAGTCTCTCCACAGTGCAGTCTGTCCACAGTGCAGTTGGTCGACAGTGCAGTCTGTCCACAGTGCAGTCTGTCCACAGTGCAGTCTGTCCACAATGCAGTCTGTCCACTGTGCAGTCTGTCCACAGTGCAGTCTGTCCACAATGCAATCTGACCACAGTGCAGTCTCTCCACAGTGCAATCTGTCCACAGAGCAGTCAGTCCACAGTGCAGTCTGTCCACATTGCAGTCTGTCCACAGTGCAGTCTGTCCACAGTGCAGTCTGTCCACAGTGCAGTCTGTCCACAGTGCAGTCTTTCCACAATGAAGTCTGACCACAGTGCAGTCTCTCCACAGTGCAGGCTGTCCACAGTGCAGTCTGTCCACAGTGCAGTCTGTCCACAATGCAGTCTGACCACAGTGCAGTCTCTCCACGTTGCAGTCTGTCCACAGTGCAGTCTGTCCACAGTGCAGTCTGTCCACTGTGCAACCTGTCCACAGTGCAGTCTGTCCACAGTGCAGTCTCTCCTCAGTGCAGTGTGTCCACAGTGCAGTCTGGCCACAGTGCGGTCTGTCCACAGTTCGGATGTCCACAGTGCAATCCACAGTTCAGACTTTCCACAGTGCTCTCTGTCCACAGTGCAGTCTGTCCACAGTGCAGCACATCTACAGTGCAGACTGTCCACAGTGCAATCTCTCCTCAGTGCAGTCTCTCCACAGTGCAGTCTGTCCACAGTGCGGTCTGTCCACAGTGCGGATGTCCACAGTGCAGACTGTCCACAGTGCCGTTTTTCCTCAGTGCAGTCTGTGAACAGTGTAGCCTGTCCACAGTGCAGACGGTCCTCAGTGCAGTCTGTCCACTGTGCAGTCTGTCCACTGTGCAGCCTGTCCACAGTGCAGTCTGTCCACAATGCAGTCTTACCATAGTGCAGTCTCTCCACAGTGCTGTCTGTCCACAGTGCTGTCTGTCCACAGTGCAACCTGTCCACAGTGCAGTCTGTCCTCAGTGCAGTCTGCCCACTGTGCAGCCTGTCCACAGTGCAGCCTGTCCAATGTGCAGCCTGTGCACAGTGCAGTCTGTCCACAGTGCAGTCTGTCCACATTTCAGCCTGTCCACAGTGCAGTCTGCCAACAGTTCAGTCTCTCCACAATGCAGTCTATCCACATTGCAGCCTGCCCACAGTGCAGTCTCTCCTCAGTGAAATCTGTCCACAGTGCAATCTGTCCACAGTGCAGTCTGTCCACAGTGCAGTCTGTGCTCAGTGCAGTCTGTCCACAGTGCAGTCTGTCCACATTGCAGTCTGTCCACAGTGCAGTCTGTCCACAGTGCAGTCTGTCCACATTGCAGTCTGTCCACTATTCAGTCTCTCCACAGTGCAGTCTGTCCACAGTGCAGTCTTTCCACAATGAAGTCTGACCACAGTGCAGTCTCTCCACAGTGCAGTCTGTCCACAGTGCAGTCTGTCCACAGTGCAGTCTGTCCACAATGCAGTCTGACCACAGTGCAGTCTCTCCACATTGCAGTCTGTCCACAGTGCAGTCTGTCCACAGTGCAGTCTGTCCACTGTGCAACCTGTCCACAGTGCAGTCTGTCCACAGTGCAGTCTCTCCTCAGTGCAGTGTGTCCACAGTGCAGTCTGGCCACAGTGCGGTCTGTCCACAGTTCGGATGTCCACAGTGCAATCCACAGTTCAGAATTTCCACAGTGCTCTCTGTCCACAGTGCAGTCTGTCCACAGTGCAGCACATCTACAGTGCAGACTGTCCACAGTGCAATCTCTCCTCAGTGCACTCTCTCCACAGTGCAGTCTGTCCACAGTGCAGTCTGTCCACAGTGCGGATGTCCACAGTGCAGACTGTCCACAGTGCCGTTTTTCCTCAGTGCAGTCTGTGAACAGTGTAGCCTGTCCACAGTGCGGACGGTCCTCAGTGCAGTCTGTCCACTGTGCAGTCTGTCCACTGTGCAGTCTGTCCACAGTGCAGTCTGTCCACAATGCAGTCTTACCATAGTGCAGTCTCTCCACAGTGCTGTCTGTCCACAGTGTTGTCTGTCCACAGTGCAACCTGTCCACAGTGCAGTCTGTCCTCAGTGCAGTCTGCCCACTGTGCAGCCTGTCCACAGTGCAGCCTGTCCAATGTGCATCCTGTGCACAGTGCAGACTGTCCACAGTGCAGTCTGTGCACATTTCAGCCTGTCCACAGTGCAGTCTGTCCACAGTTCAGTCTCTCCACAATGCAGTCTATCCACATTGCAGCCTGCCCACAGTGCAGTCTCTCCTCAGTGAAATCTGTCCACAGTGCAGTCTGTCCACAGTGCAGTCTGTCCACAGTGCAGTCTGTGCACAGTGCAGTCTGTCCACAGTGCAGTCTGTCCACATTGCAGTCTGTCCACAGTGCAGTCTGTCCACAGTGCAGTCTGTCCACATTGCAGTCTGTCCAAAGTGCAGTCTCTCCACAGTGCAGTCTGTCCACAATGAAGTCTGAACACAGTGCAGTCTCTCCACAGTGCAGTCTGTCCACAGTGCAGTCTGTCCACAGTGCAGTCTGTCCACAGTGCAGTCTGTCCATAGTGCAGTCTGTCCACAGTGCAGTCTGTCCAAAGTGCAGTCTGTCCACAGTGCAGTCTGTCCACAGTGCAGTCTGTCCACAGTGCAGTCTGTCCACAGTGCAGTCTGTCCACAGTGAAGTCTGTCCACAGTGCAGTCTGTCCACAGTGCAGTCTGTCCACAGTGCAGTCAGTCCACAGTGCAGTCTGTCCATAACGCAGTCTGTCCACAGTGCAGACAGAACACAGTGCTGTCTGGCCACAGTGCTGTCTGTCCACAGTGCAGTCTGACCACAGTTCAGACTTTCCACATTGCAGTCAGTCCACTGTGCAGTCTGTCCGCAGTGCAGTCATTCCACAGTGCAGTCAGTCCACTGTGCAGTCTGTCCGCAGTGCAGTCTGTCCACAGTGCAGTCAGTCCACAGTGCAGTCCGTCCTTAGCGCAGTCTGTCCACAGTGCAGACAGAACACAGTGCAGTCTGGCCACCGTGCAGTCTGTCCACTGTGCAGTCTGTCCATATTGCAGTCTGTCCACAGTGCAGACTGTCCATATTGCAGTCAGTCCACAGTGCAGTCTGTCCACAGTGCAGACTGTCCATATTGCAGTCTGTCCACAGTGCAGTCTGTCCACAGTGCTGTCTGTCCACAGTGCAGTCTGTCCACACTTCAGACTTTCGACATTGCAGTCTGTCCACAGTGCAGTCTGTGCTCAGTGCAGTCTGTCCACAGTGCAGTCAGTCCACTGTGCAGTCAGTCCACAGTGCAGTCAGTCCACTGTGCAGTCAGTCCACTGTGCAGTCTGTCCACATTTCAGTCTGTCCACAGTTCAGTCTCTCCACAGTTCAGTCTGTCCACAGTTCAGTCTGTCCACACTGCAGTCTGTCCATAGTGCAGTCTGTCCACAGTGCAGACAGTCCATAGTACAGTCAGTCCACAGTGCAGTATGTCCACAGTGCAGTCTGTCCACAGAGCAGTCTGTCCACAGTGCATTCTGTCCACAGTGCAGTCTGTCCACAGTGCAGTCTGCCACTGTTCAGCCTGTCCACAGTGAAGCCAGTCCACAGTGCGCTCTGTCCACATTTCAGTTGACCTATAGTGCAGTTTGTCCACAGTGCAGTCTGCCCACAGTGCAGTCTGTCCACAGTGCAATCTGTCCAAACTGCAGTCTGTCCACAGTGCAGTCTCTCCTCAGTGATCTCTGTCCACAATGCAGTCTGTCCAAAGTGCAGTCTGTCCACAGTGCAGTCTGTCCACAGTGCAGTCTGTCCAAAGTGCAGTCTGTCCAAATTGCACTCTGTCCACATTGCAGTCTGTCCACAGTGCAGACAGTCCACAGTGCAGTCTGGCCACGGTGCAGTCTGTCCACAGTGCAGTCTGTCCACAGTGCAATCTGTCCACAGTGCAATCTGTCCACAGTGCAGTCTGTCCACAGTGCAGTCTGTCCACAGTGCAATCAGGCCACAGTGCAGTCTGTCCACAGTACAGTCAGTCCAGAGTGCAGTCAGTCCACAGTGCAGTCTGTCCATAGCGCAGTCTGTCCACAGTGCAGACAGAACACAGTGCTGTCTGGCCACAGTGCAGTCTGTCCAAGTGCTGTCTGTCCACAGTGCAGTCTGACCACAGTTCAGACTTTCCACATTGCAGTCTGTCCACAGTGCAGTCTGTGCTCAGTGCAGTCTGTGCACAGTGCAGTCAGTCCAATGTGCAGTCATTCCACAGTGCAGTCAGTCCACTGTGCAGACTGTCCACAGTGCAGTCTGTCCAGAGTGCAGTCAGTCCACTGTGCAGTCTGTCCACAGTGCAGTCTGTCCACAGTGCAGTCTGTCCATAGTGCAGTCTGTCCACAGTGCAGTCTGTCCAAAGTGCAGTCTGTCCACAGTGCAGTCTGTCCACAGTGCAGTCTGTCCACAGTGCAGTCTGTCCACAGTGCAGTCTGTCCACAGTGCAGTCTGTCCACAGTGCAGTCTGTCCACAGTGCAGTCTGTCCACAGTGCAGTCTGTCCATAACGCAGTCTGTCCACAGTGCAGACAGAACACAGTGCTGTCTGGCCACAGTGCTGTCTGTCCACAGTGCAGTCTGACCACAGTTCAGACTTTCCACATTGCAGTCAGTCCACTGTGCAGTCTGTCCACAGTGCAGTCATTCCACAGTGCAGTCAGTCCACTGTGCAGTCTGTCCGCAGTGCAGTCTGTCGACAGTGCAGTCAGTCCACAGTGCAGTCCGTCCTTAGCGCAGTCTGTCCACAGTGCAGACAGAACACAGTGCAGTCTGGCCACCGTGCAGTCTGTCCACTGTGCAGTCTGTCCATATTGCAGTCTGTCCACAGTGCAGACTGTCCATATTGCAGTCAGTCCACAGTGCAGTCTGTCCACAGTGCAGACTGTCCATATTGCAGTCTGTCCACAGTGCAGTCTGTCCACAGTGCTGTCTGTCCACAGTGCAGTCTGTCCACACTTCAGACTTTCGACATTGCAGTCTGTCCACAGTGCAGTCTGTGCTCAGTGCAGTCTGTCCACAGTGCAGTCAGTCCACTGTGCAGTCAGTCCACAGTGCAGTCAGTCCACTGTGCCGTCAGTCCACTGTGCAGTCTGTCCACATTTCAGTCTGTCCACAGTTCAGTCTCTCCACAGTTCAGTCTGTCCACAGTTCAGTCTGTCCACAGTGCAGTCTGTCCATAGTGCAGTCTGTCCACAGTGCAGACAGTCCACAGTACAGTCAGTCCACAGTGCAGTATGTCCACAGTGCAGTCTGTCCACAGAGCAGTCTGTCCACAGTGCATTCTGTCCACAGTGCAGTCTGTCCACAGTGCAGTCTGCCACTGTTCAGCCTGTCCACAGTGAAGCCAGTCCACAGTGCGCTCTGTCCACATTTCAGTTGACCTATAGAGCAGTTTGTCCACAGTGCAGTCTGCCCACAGTGCAGTCTGTCCACAGTGCAATCTGTCCAAACTGCAGTCTGTCCACAGTGCAGTCTCTCCTCAGTGATCTCTGTCCACAATGCAGTCTGTCCAAAGTGCAGTCTGTCCACAGTGCAGTCTGTCCACAGTGCAGTCTGTCCAAAGTGCAGTCTGTCCAAATTGCACTCTGTCCACATTGCAGTCTGTCCACAGTGCAGACAGTCCACAGTGCAGTCTGGCCACGGTGCAGTCTGTCCACAGTGCAGTCTGTCCACAGTGCAATCTGTCCACAGTGCAATCTGTCCACAGTGCAGTCTGTCCACAGTGCAGTCTGTCCACAGTGCAATCAGGCCACAGTGCAGTCTGTCCACAGTACAGTCAGTCCAGAGTGCAGTCAGTCCACAGTGCAGTCTGTCCATAGCGCAGTCTGTCCACAGTGCAGACAGAACACAGTGCTGTCTGGCCACAGTGCAGTCTGTCCAAGTGCTGTCTGTCCACAGTGCAGTCTGACCACAGTTCAGACTTTCCACATTGCAGTCTGTCCACAGTGCAGTCTGTGCTCAGTGCAGTCTGTGCACAGTGCAGTCAGTCCACTGTGCAGTCATTCCACAGTGCAGTCAGTCCACTGTGCAGTCTGTCCACAGTGCAGTCTGTCCAGAGTGCAGTCAGTCCACTGTGCAGTCTGTCCACAGTGCAGTCTGTCCACAGTGCAGTATGTCCACAGTGCAGTCAGTCCACTGTGCAGTCTGTCCACAGTGCAGTCTGTCCACAGTGCAGTCTATCCACAGTGCAGTCAGTCCACTGTGCAGTCTGTCCACAGTGCAGTCTGTCCACAGTGCAGTCTGACCACAGTGCAGACTTTCCACAGTGCAGTCTGTCCACATTGCAAACTGTCCAAAGCGCAGTCTGCCACAGTGCAGTCTGTCCACAGTTCAGCCTGTCCTCAGTGCAGTCTGTCCACAGTTCAGCCTGTCCACAGTGCAGACTGCCACAGTTCAGCCTGTCCACAGTGCAGTCTGTCCACAGTGCAGCCTGTCCACAGTGCAGTCTGTCCACAGTGCAGTCTGTCCACAGTGCAGCCTGTCCACAGTGCAGTCTGTCCACAGTGCAGTCTGTCCACAGTTCAGCCTGTCCACAGTTCAGTCTCTCCACATTGCAGCCTGCCCACAGTGCAGTCTGTCCACTGTGCAGTCAGTCCACAGTGCAGTCTGTCCACAATCCAGACAGTCCACTGTGCAGTCAGTCCACATTGCAGTGTGTCCATAGTGCTGTCTGTCCACAGTGCAGTCTGTCCACAGTGCAGTCTGTCCACAGTGCAGTCTGTCCACAGTGCAGTCTGTCCACAGTGCAGTCTGTCCACAGTGCAGGCTCTCCTCAGTGCAGTCTGTCCACATTGCAGTCTGTCCAAAGTGCAGTCTGTCCACATTGCAGTCTGTCCAAAGTGCAGTCTGTCCACAGTGCAGTCTGTCTACTTTGCAGTCTGTCCACAGAGCAGTCAGTGCACAGTGCAGTCTGTTCACATTGCAGTCTGTCCACATTGCAGTCTGTCCACAGTGCAGTCTGTCCACATTGCAGTCTGTCCACAGTGCAGTCCGTCCACAGTGCAGTCTGACCAAAGTGCAATCTGTCTACAGTGCAGTCTGTCCACAGTGCAGTCTGTCTATAGTGCAGACTGTCCACAGTGCAGACTGTCCACAGTGCAGTCTGTCCACAGTGCAGTATGTCCACAGTGCAGTCTGACCACAGTGCAGTCTGACCACAGTGCAGTCTGTCCATAGTGCAGTCTGTCTACAGTGCAATCTGACCACAGTGCATTCTGACCACAGTGCAGTCTGACCACAGTGCAGTCTGTCCGCAGTTCATCTGTCCACATTGCAGTCTGTCCACAGTGCAGACTGTCCACAGTGCAGTCTGTCCACAGTACAGCCTGTCCACAGTGAAGCCAGTGCACAGTCCGCTCTGCCCACATTGCAGTTGGCCTATAGTGCAGTCTGTCCACAGTTCAGTCTCTCCACAGTTCAGTCTGTCCACAGTTCAGTCTGTCCACAGTTCAGTCTGTCCACAGTTCAGTCTCTCCACAGTTCAGTCTGTCCACAGTTCAGTCTGTCCACAGTGCAGTCTGTCCATAGTGCAGTCTGTCCACAGTGCAGACAGTCCACAGTACAGTCAGTCCACAGTGCAGTATGTCCACAGTGCAGTCTGTCCACAGAGCAGTCTGTCCACAGTGCAGTCTGTCCACAGTGCAGTCTGTCCACAGAGCAGTCTGTCCACAGTGCAGTATGTCCACAGTGCAGTCTGTCCACAGTGCAGTCTGTCCACAGTGCATTCTGTCCACAGTGCAGTCTGTCCACAGTGCAGTCTGCCACTGTTCAGCCTGTCCACAGTGAAGCCAGTCCACAGTGCGCTCTGTCCACATTTCAGTTGACCTATAGTGTCGTTTGTCCACAGTGCAGTCTGCCCACAGTGCAGTCTGTCCACAGTGCAATCTGTCCAAACTGCAGTCTGTCCACAGTGCAGTCTCTCCTCAGTGATCTCTGTCCACAATGCAGTCTGTCCAAAGTGCAGTCTGTCCACAGTGCAGTCTGTCCACAGTGCAGTCTGTCCAAAGTGCAGTCTGTCCAAATTGCACTCTGTCCACATTGCAGTCTGTCCACAGTGCAGACAGTCCACAGTGCAGTCTGGCCACGGTGCAGTCTGTCCACAGTGCAGTCTGTCCATATTGCAGTCTGTCCACAGTGCAGACTGTCCACATTGCAGTCTGTCCACAGTGCAGTCTGTCCACAGTTCAGAATTTCCACAGTGCAGTCTTTCCAAATTGCAGTCTGTCCACAGTGCAGACTGTCCACAATGCAGTCTGTCCACAGTGCAGTCTGTCCATATTGCAGTCTGTCCACAGTGCAGACTGTCCACATTGCAGTCTGTCCACAGTGCAGTCTGTCCACAGTGCAGTCTGTCCATATTGCAGTCTGTCCACAGTGCAGTCTGTCCACATTGCAGTCTGTCCACAGTGCAGTCTGTCCACAGTGCAGTCTGTCCACTGTGCAGTCTGTCCACAGTGCAGTCTGTCCACAATGCAATCTGACCACAGTGCAGTCTCTCCACAGTGCAATCTGTCCACAGAGCAGTCTGTCCACAGTGCAGTCTGTCCACATTGCAGTCTGTCCACAGTGCAGTCTGTCCACAGTGCAGTCTCTCCACAGTGCAGTCTGTCCACAGTGCAGTCTGTCCACAATGAAGTCTGACCACAGTGCAGTCTCTCCACAGTGCAGTCTCTCCACAGTGCAGTCTGTCCACAGTGCAGTCTGTCCACAATGCAGTCTGACCACAGTGCAGTCTCTCCACATTGCAGTCTGTCCACAGTGCAGTCTGTCCACTGTGCAACCTGTCCACAGTGCAGTCTGTCCACAGTGCATTCTCTCCTCAGTGCAGTGTGTCCACAGTGCAGTCTGGCCACAGTGCGGTCTGTCCACAGTTCGGATGTCCACAGTGCAATCCACAGTTCAGACTTTCCACAGTGCTCTCTGTCCACAGTGCAGTCTGTCCACAGTGCAGCACATCTACAGTGCAGACTGTCCACAGTGCAATCTCTCCTCAGTGCAGTCTCTCCACAGTGCAGTCTGTCCACAGTGCGGTCTGTCCACAGTGCGGATGTCCACAGTGCAGACTGTCCACAGTGCCGTTTTTCCTCAGTGCAGTCTGTGAACAGTGTAGCCTGTCCACAGTGCAGACGGTCCTCAGTGCAGTCTGTCCACTGTGCAGTCTGTCCACTGTGCAGCCTGTCCACAGAGCAGTCTGTCCACAATGCAGTCTTACCATAGTGCAGTCTCTCCACAGTGCTGTCTGTCCACAGTGCTGTCTGTCCACAGTGCAACCTGTCCACAGTGCAGTCTGTCCTCAGTGCAGTCTGCCCACTGTGCAGCCTGTCCACAGTGCAGCCTGT
The DNA here is from genome assembly GCA_026770705.1 of Isurus oxyrinchus. Taxonomy (NCBI): domain Eukaryota; kingdom Metazoa; phylum Chordata; class Chondrichthyes; order Lamniformes; family Lamnidae; genus Isurus; species Isurus oxyrinchus. Next base: position 181,186 of record JANJGN010000459.1, on the reverse strand, counting down.
CCAATGTGCAGCCTGTGCACAGTGCAGTCTGTCCACAGTGCAGTCTGTCCACAGTTCAGTCTCTCCACAATGCAGTCTATCCACATTGCAGCCTGCCCACAGTGCAGTCTCTCCTCAGTGAAATCTGTCCACAGTGCAGACTGTCCACAGTGCAGTCTGTCCACAGTGCAGTCTGTGCACAGTGCAGTCTGTCCACAGTGCAGTCTGTCCACATTGCAGTCTGTCCACAGTGCAGTCTGTCCACTGTGCAGTCTCTCCACAGTGCAGTCTGTCCACAGTGCAGTCTGTCCACAATGAAGTCTGACCACAGTGCAGTCTCTCCACAGTGCAGTCTGTCCACAGTGCAGTCTGTCCACAGTGCAGTCTGTCCACAATGCAGTCTGACAACAGTGCAGTCTCTCCACATTGCAGTCTGTCCACAGTGCAGTCTTTCCACTGTGCAACCTGTCCACAGTGCAGTCTGTCCACAGTGCAGTCTTTCCTCAGTGCAGTGTGTCCACAGTGCAGTCTGGCCACAGTGCGGTCTGTCCACAGTTCGGATGTCCACAGTGCAATCCACAGTTCACACTTTCCACAGTGCTCTCTGTCCACAGTGCAGTCTGTCCACAGTGCAGCACATCTACAGTGCAGACTGTCCACAGTGCAATCTCTCCTCAGTGCAGTCTCTCCACAGTGCAGTCTGTCCACAGTGCGGTCTGTCCACAGTGCGGATGTCCACAGTGCAGACTGTCCACAGTGCCGTTTTTCCTCAGTGCAGTCTGTGAACAGTGTAGCCTGTCCACAGTGCGGACGGTCCTCAGTGCAGTCTGTCCACTGTGCAGTCTGTCCACTGTGCAGTCTGTCCACAGTGCAGTCTGTCCACAATGCAGTCTTACCATAGTGCAGTCTCTCCACAGTGCTGTCTGTCCACAGTGTTGTCTGTCCGCAGTGCAACCTGTCCACAGTGCAGTCTGTCCTCAGTGCAGTCTGCCCACTGTGCAGCCTGTCCACAGTGCAGCCTGTCCAATGTGCAGCCTGTGCACAGTGCAGACTGTCCACAGTGCAGTCTGTGCACATTTCAGCCTGTCCACAGTGCAGTCTGTCCACAGTTCAGTCTCTCCACAATGCAGTCTATCCACATTGCAGCCTGCCCACAGTGCAGTCTCTCCTCAGTGAAATCTGTCCACAGTGCAGTCTGTCCACAGTGCAGTCTGTCCACAGTGCAGTCTGTGCACAGTGCAGTCTGTCCACAGTGCAGTCTGTCCACATTGCAGTCTGTCCACAGTGCAGTCTGTCCACAGTGCAGTCTGTCCACATTGCAGTCTGTCCACTGTGCAGTCTGTCCACAGTGCAGTCTGTCCACAGTGCAGTCTGTCCACAGTGCAGTCTGTCCAAAGTGCAGTCTCTCCACAGTGCAGTCTGTCCACAATGAAGTCTGAACACAGTGCAGTCTCTCCACAATGCAGTCTGTCCACAGTGCAGTCTGTCCACAGTGCAGTCTGTCCACAGTGCAACTGTCCATATTGCAGTCTGTCCACAGTGCAGTCTGTCCACAGTGCAGTCTGTCCACAGTGCAGTCTGTGCACAGTGCAGTCTGTCCACAGTGCAGTCTGTCCACAGTGCAGTCTGTCCACAGTGCAGTCTGTCCACAGTGCAGTCTGTCCACAGTGCAGTCTGTCCAAAGTGCAGTCTGTCCACAGTGCAATCTGTCCACAGTGCAGTCTTTCCACAGTGCAGTCTGTCCACAGTGCAGTCTGTGCACAGTGCAGTCTGTCCACAGTGCAGTCTGTCCACAGTGCAGTCTGTCCACAGTGCAGTCTGTCCACAGTGCAGTCTGTCCACAATGAAGTCTGACCACAGTGCAGTCTCTCCACAGTGCAGTCTCTCCACAGTGCAGTCTGTCCACAGTGCAGTCTGTCCACAATGCAGTCTGACCACAGTGCAGTCTCTCCACATTGCAGTCTGTCCACAGTGCAGTCTGTCCACTGTGCAACCTGTCCACAGTGCAGTCTGTCCACAGTGCATTCTCTCCTCAGTGCAGTGTGTCCACAGTGCAGTCTGGCCACAGTGCGGTCTGTCCACAGTTCGGATGTCCACAGTGCAATCCACAGTTCAGACTTTCCACAGTGCTCTCTGTCCACAGTGCAGTCTGTCCACAGTGCAGCACATCTACAGTGCAGACTGTCCACAGTGCAATCTCTCCTCAGTGCAGTCTCTCCACAGTGCAGTCTGTCCACAGTGCGGTCTGTCCACAGTGCGGATGTCCACAGTGCAGACTGTCCACAGTGCCGTTTTTCCTCAGTGCAGTCTGTGAACAGTGTAGCCTGTCCACAGTGCAGACGGTCCTCAGTGCAGTCTGTCCACTGTGCAGTCTGTCCACTGTGCAGCCTGTCCACAGAGCAGTCTGTCCACAATGCAGTCTTACCATAGTGCAGTCTCTCCACAGTGCTGTCTGTCCACAGTGCTGTCTGTCCACAGTGCAACCTGTCCACAGTGCAGTCTGTCCTCAGTGCAGTCTGCCCACTGTGCAGCCTGTCCACAGTGCAGCCTGTCCAATGTGCAGCCTGTGCACAGTGCAGTCTGTCCACAGTGCAGTCTGTGCACATTTCAGCCTGTCCACAGTGCAGTCTGTCCACAGTTCAGTCTCTCCACAATGCAGTCTATCCACATTGCAGCCTGCCCACAGTGCAGTCTCTCCTCAGTGAAATCTGTCCACAGTGCAGTCTGTCCACAGTGCAGTCTGTCCACAGTGCAGTCTGTGCACAGTGCAGTCTGTCCACAGTGCAGTCTGTCCACATTGCAGTCTGTCCACAGTGCAGTCTGTCCACAGTGCAGTCTGTCCACATTGCAGTCTGTCCACTGTGCAGTCTCTCCACAGTGCAGTCTGTCCACAGTGCAGTCTGTCCACAATGAAGTCTGACCACAGTGCAGTCTCTCCACAGTGCAGTCTGTCCACAGTGCAGTCTGTCCACAGTGCAGTCTGTCCACAGTGCAGTCTGTCCACAATGCAGTCTGACAACAGTGCAGTCTCTCCACATTGCAGTCTGTCCACAGTGCAGTCTGTCCACAGTGCAGTCTGTCCACAGTGCAGTCTGTCCACAGTGCAGTCTGTCCACAGTGCAGTCTGTCCACAGTGCAGTCTTTCCACTGTGCAACCTGTCCACAGTGCAGTCTGTCCACAGTGCAGTCTTTCCTCAGTGCAGTGTGTCCACAGTGCAGTCTGGCCACAGTGCGGTCTGTCCACAGTTCGGATGTCCACAGTGCAATCCACAGTTCAGACTTTCCACAGTGCTCTCTGTCCACAGTGCAGTCTGTCCACAGTGCAGCACATCTACAGTGCAGACTGTCCACAGTGCAATCTCTCCTCAGTGCAGTCTCTCCACAGTGCAGTCTGTCCACAGTGCGGTCTGTCCACAGTGCGGATGTCCACAGTACAGACTGTCCACAGTGCCGTTTTTCCTCAGTGCAGTCTGTGAACAGTGTAGCCTGTCCACAGTGCGGACGGTCCTCAGTGCAGTCTGTCCACTGTGCAGTCTGTCCACTGTGCAGTCTGTCCACAGTGCAGTCTGTCCACAATGCAGTCTTACCATAGTGCAGTCTCTCCACAGTGCTGTCTGTCCACAGTGTTGTCTGTCCGCAGTGCAACCTGTCCACAGTGCAGTCTGTCCTCAGTGCAGTCTGCCCACTGTGCAGCCTGTCCACAGTGCAGCCTGTCCAATGTGCAGCCTGTGCACAGTGCAGACTGTCCACAGTGCAGTCTGTGCACAATTCAGCCTGTCCACAGTGCAGTCTGTCCACAGTTCAGTCTCTCCACAATGCAGTCTATCCACATTGCAGCCTGCCCACAGTGCAGTCTCTCCTCAGTGAAATCTGTCCACAGTGCAGTCTGTCCACAGTGCAGTCTGTCCACAGTGCAGTCTGTGCACAGTGCAGTCTGTCCACAGTGCAGTCTGTCCACATTGCAGTCTGTCCACAGTGCAGTCTGTCCACAGTGCAGTCTGTCCACATTGCAGTCTGTCCACTGTGCAGTCTGTCCACAGTGCAGTCTGTCCACAGTGCAGTCTGTCCAAAGTGCAGTCTCTCCACAGTGCAGTCTGTCCACAATGAAGTCTGAACACAGTGCAGTCTCTCCACAATGCAGTCTGTCCACAGTGCAGTCTGTCCACAGTGCAGTCTGTCCACAGTGCAGTCTGTCCATATTGCAGTCTGTCCACAGTGCAGTCTGTCCACAGTGCAGTCTGTCCACAGTGCAGTCTGTGCACAGTGCAGTCTGTCCACAGTGCAGTCTGTGCACAGTGCTGTCTGTCCACAGTGCAGTCTGTCCACAGTGCAGTCTGTCCACAGTGCAGTCTGTCCAAAGTGCAGTCTGTCCACAGTGCAGTCTGTCCACAGTGCAGTCTGTCCAAAGTGCAGTCTGTCCACAGTGCAGTCTGTCCACAGTGCAGTCTGTCCACAGTGCAGTCTGTCCAAAGTGCAGTCTGTCCACAGTGCAGTCTGTCCACAGTGCAGACTGTCCAAAGTGCAGTCTGTCCACAGTGCTGTCTGTCCACAGTGCAGTCTGTCCACAGTGCAGTCTGTCCACAGTGCAGTCTGTGCACAGTGCAGTCTGTCCACAGTGCAGTCTGTCCACAGTGCAGTCAGTCCACAGTGCAGTCTGTCCATAGCGCAGTCTGTCCACAGTGCAGACAGAACACAGTGCTGTCTGGCCACAGTGCTGTCTGTCCACAGTGCAGTCTGACCACAGTTCAGACTTTCCACATTGCAGTCAGTCCACTGTGCAGTCTGTCCGCAGTGCAGTCATTCCACAGTGCAGTCAGTCCACTGTGCAGTCTGTCCGCAGTGCAGTCTGTCCGCAGTGCAGTCAGTCCACAGTGCAGTCCGTCCTTAGCGCAGTCTGTCCACAGTGCTGGCAGAACACAGTGCAGTCTGGCCACCGTGCAGTCTGTCCACTGTGCAGTCTGTCCATATTGCAGTCTGTCCACAGTGCAGACTGTCCATATTGCAGTCAGTCCACACTGCAGTCTGTCCACAGTGCAGACTGTCCATATTGCAGTCTGTCCACAGTGCAGTCTGTCCACAGTGCTGTCTTTCCACAGTGCAGTCTGTCCACACTTCAGACTTTCCACATTGCAGTCTGTCCACAGTGCAGTCTGTGCTCAGTGCAGTCTGTCCACAGTGCAGTCAGTCCACTGTGCAGTCAGTCCACAGTGCAGTCAGTCCACTGTGCAGTCAGTCCACTGTGCAGTCTGTCCACATTTCAGTCTGTCCACAGTTCAGTCTCTCCACAGTTCAGTCTGTCCACAGTTCAGTCAGTCCACAGAGCAGTCTGTCCATAGTGCAGTCTGTCCACAGTGCAGACAGTCCACAGTACAGTCAGTCCACAGTGCAGTATGTCCACAGTGCAGTCTGTCCACAGAGCAGTCTGTCCACAGTGCATTCAGTCCACAGTGCAGTCTGTCCACAGTGCAGTCTGCCACTGTTCAGCCTGTCCACAGTGAAGCCAGTCCACAGTGCGCTCTGTCCACATTTCAGTTGACCTATAGTGCAGTTTGTCCACAGTGCAGTCTGCCCACAGTGCAGTCTGTCCACAGAGCAATCTGTCCAAACTGCAGTCTGTCCACAGTGCAGTCTCTCCTCAGTGATCTCTGTCCACAATGCAGTCTGTCCAAAGTGCAGTCTGTCCACAGTGCAGTCTGTCCACAGTGCAGTCTGTCCAAAGTGCAGTCTGTCCAAATTGCACTCTGTCCACATTGCAGTCTGTCCACAGTGCAGACAGTCCACAGTGCAGTCTGGCCACGGTGCAGTCTGTCCACAGTGCAGTCTGTCCACAGTGCAATCTGTCCACAGTGCAATCTGTCCACAGTGCAGTCTGTCCACAGTGCAGTCTGTCCACAGTGCAGTCTGTCCACAGTGCAGTCTGTCCACAGTGCAATCAGGCCACAGTGCAGTCTGTCCACAGTACAGTCAGTCCAGAGTGCAGTCAGTCCACAGTGCAGTCTGTCCGTAGCGCAGTCTGTCCACAGTGCAGACAGAACACAGTGCTGTCTGGCCACAGTGCAGTCTGTCCAAGTGCTGTCTGTCCACAGTGCAGTCTGACTACAGTTCAGACTTTCCACATTGCAGTCTGTCCACAGTGCAGTCTGTGCTCAGTGCAGTCTGTGCACAGTGCAGTCAGTCCACTGTGCAGTCATTCCACAGTGCAGTCAGTCCACTGTGCAGTCTGTCCACAGTGCAGTCTGTCCAGAGTGCAGTCAGTCCACTGTGCAGTCTGTCCACAGTGCAGTCTGTCCACAGTGCAGTCTGACCACAGTGCAGCCTGTCCACAGTGCAGTCTGTCCACAGTGCAGTATGTCCACAGTGCAGTCAGTCCACTGTGCAGTCTGTCCACAGGGCAGTCTGTCCACAGTGCAGTCTGTCCACAGTGCAGTCAGTCCACTGTGCAGTCTGTCCACAGTGCAGTCTGTCCACAGTGCAGTCTGACCACAGTGCAGACTGTCCACAGTGCAGTCTGTCCACATTGCAAACTGTCCAAAGTGCAGTCTGCCACAGTGCAGTCTGTCCACAGTTCAGCCTGTCCTCAGTGCAGTCTGTCCACAGTTCAGCCTGTCCACAGTGCAGACTGCCACAGTTCAGCCTGTCCACAGTGCAGTCTGTCCACAGTGCAGCCTGTCCACAGTGCAGTCTGTCCACAGTGCAGTCTGTCCACAGTGCAGCCTGTCCACAGTGCAGTCTGTCCACAGTGCAGTCTGTCCACAGTTCAGCCTGTCCACAGTTCAGTCTCTCCACATTGCAGCCTGCCCACAGTGCAGTCTGTCCACTGTGCAGTCAGTCCACAGTGCTGTCTGTCCACAATCCAGACAGTCCACTGTGCAGTCTGTCCACATTGCAGTGTGTCCATAGTGCTGTCTGTCCACAGTGCAGTCTGTCCACAGTGCAGTCTGTCCAAAGTGCAGTCTGTCCACAGTGCAGTCTGTCCACAGTGCAGTCTGTCCACAGTGCAGTCTGTCCACAGTGCAGGCTCTCCTCAGTGCAGTCTGTCCACATTGCAGTCTGTCCAAAGTGCAGTCTGTCCACATTGCAGTCTGTCCAAAGTGCAGTCTGTCCACAGTGCAGTCTGTCTACTTTGCAGTCTGTCCACAGAGCAGTCAGTGCACAGTGCAGTCTGTCCACGTTGCAGTCTGTCCACATTGCAGTCTGTCCACAGTGCAGTCTGTCCACATTGCAGTCTGTCCACAGTGCAGTCCGTCCACAGTGCAGTCTGACCAACGTGCAATCTGTCTACAGTGCAGTCTTTCCACAGTGCAGTCTGTCTATAGTGCAGACTGTCCACAGTGCAGACTGTCCACAGTGCAGTCTGTCCACAGTGCAGTATGTCCACAGTGCAGTCTGACCACAGAGCAGTCTGACCACAGTGCAGTCTGTCCATAGTGCAGTCTGTCTACAGTGCAGTCTGACCACAGTGCATTCTGACCACAGTGCAGTCTGACCACAGTGCAGTCTGTCCGCAGTTCATCTGTCCACAGTGCAGTCTGTCCACAGTGCAGACTGTCCACAGTGCAGTCTGTCCACAGTACAGCCTGTCCACAGTGAAGCCAGTGCACAGTCCGCTCTGCCCACATTGCAGTTGGCCTATAGTGCAGTCTGTCCACAGTTCAGTCTCTCCACAGTTCAGTCTGTCCACAGTTCAGTCTGTCCACTGTTCAGTCTGTCCACAGTTCAGTCTCTCCACAGTTCAGTCTGTCCACAGTTCAGTCTGTCCACAGTGCAGTCTGTCCATAGTGCAGTCTGTCCACAGTGCAGACAGTCCACAGTATAGTCAGTCCACAGTGCAGTATGTCCACAGTGCAGTCTGTCCACAGAGCAGTCTGTCCACAGTGCATTCTGTCCACAGTGCAGTCTGTCCACAGTGCAGTCTGCCACTGTTCAGCCTGTCCACAGTGAAGCCAGTCCACAGTGCGCTCTGTCCACATTTCAGTTGACCTATAGTGCAGTCTCTCCACAGTGCAGTCTGCCCACAGTGCAGTCTGTCCACAGTGCAATCTGTCCAAACTGCAGTCTGTCCACAGTGCAGTCTCTCCTCAGTGATCTCTGTCCACAATGCAGTCTGTCCAAAGTGCAGTCTGTCCACAGTGCAGTCTGTCCACAGTGCAGTCTGTCCAAAGTGCAGTCTGTCCAAATTGCACTCTGTCCACATTGCAGTCTGTCCACAGTGCAGACAGTCCACAGTGCAGTCTGGCCACGGTGCAGTCTGTCCACAGTGCAGTCTGTCCATATTGCAGTCTGTCCACAGTGCAGACTCGACACATAGCAGTCTGTCCACAGTGCAGTCTGTCCACAGTTCAGAATTTCCACAGTGCAGTCTGTCCAAATTGCAGTCTGTCCACAGTGCAGACTGTCCACAATGCAGTCTGTCCACAGTGCAGTCTGTCCATATTGCAGTCTGTCCACAGTGCAGACTGTCCACATTGCAGTCTGTCCACAGTGCAGTCTGTCCACAGTGCAGTGTGTCCACAGTTCAGAATTTCCACATTGCAGTCTGTCCACATTGCAGTCTGTCCACAGTTCAGAATTTCCGCATTGCAGTCTGTCCACAGTGCAGTTGGTCGACAGTGCAGTCTGTCCACAGTGCAGTCTGTCCACAGTGCAGTCTGTCCACTGTGCAGTCTGTCCACAGTGCAGTCTGTCCACAATGCAATCTGACCACAGTGCAGTCTCTCCACAGTGCAATCTGTCCACAGAGCAGTCTGTCCACAGTGCAGTCTGTCCACATTGCAGTCTGTCCACAGTGCAGTCTGTCCACAGTGCAGTCTCTCCACAGTGCAGTCTGTCCACAGTGCAGTCTGTCCACAATGAAGTCTGACCACAGTGCAGTCTCTCCACAGTGCAGTCTGTCCACAGTGCAGTCTGTCCACAGTGCAGTCTGTCCACAATGCAGTCTGACCACAGTGCAGTCTCTCCACATTGCAGTCTGTCCACAGTGCAGTCTGTCCACAGTGCAGTCTGTCCACTGTGCAACCTGTCCACAGTGCAGTCTGTCCACAGTGCAGTCTCTCCTCAGTGCAGTGTGTCCACAGTGCAGTCTGGCCACAGTGCGGTCTGTCCACAGTTCGGATGTCCACAGTGCAATCCACAGTTCAGACTTTCCACAGTGCTCTCTGTCCACAGTGCAGTCTGTCCACAGTGCAGCACATCTACAGTGCAGACTGTCCACAGTGCAATCTCTCCTCTGTGCAGTCTCTCCACAGTGCAGTCTGTCCACAGTGCGGTCTGTCCACAGTGCGGATGTCCACAGTGCAGACTGTCCACAGTGCCGTTTTTCCTCAGTGCAGTCTGTGAACAGTGTAGCCTGTCCACAGTGCAGACGGTCCTCAGTGCAGTCTGTCCACTGTGCAGTCTGTCCACTGTGCAGTCTGTCCACAGTGCAGTCTGTCCACAATGCAGTATTACCATAGTGCAGTCTCTCCACAGTGCTGTCTGTCCACAGTGCTGTCTGTCCACAGTGCAACCTGTCCACAGTGCAGTCTGTCCTCAGTGCAGTCTGCCCACTGTGCAGCCTGTCCACAGTGTAGCCTGTCCAATGTGCAGCCTGTGCACAGTGCAGTCTGTCCACAGTGCAGTCTGTGCACATTTCAGCCTGTCCACAGTGCAGTCTGTCCACAGTTCAGTCTCTCCACAATGCAGTCTATCCACATTGCAGCCTGCCCACAGTGCAGTCTCTCCTCAGTGAAATCTGCCCACAGTGCAGTCTGTCCACAGTGCAGTCTGTCCACAGTGCAGTCTGTGCACAGTGCAGTCTGTCCACAGTGCAGTCTGTCCACATTGCAGTCTGTCCACAGTGCAGTCTGTCCACAGTGCAGTCTGTCCACATTGCAGTCTGTCCACTGTGCAGTCTGTCCACAGTGCAGCCTGTCCACAGTGCAGTCTGTCCAAAGTGCAGTCTCTCCACAGTGCAGTCTGTCCACAATGAAGTCTGACCACAGTGCAGTCTCTCCACAGTGCAGTCTGTCCACAGTGCAGTCTGTCCACAGTGCAGTCTGTCCACAGTGCAGTCTGTCCATATTGCAGTCTGTCCACAGTGCAGTCTGTCCACAGTGCAGTCTGTCCACAGTGCAGTCTGTGCACAGTGCAGTCTGTCCACAGTGCAGTCTGTCCACAGTGCAGTCTGTCCACAGTGCAGTCTGTCCATAGTGCAGTCTGTCCACAGTGCAGTCTGTCCAAAGTGCAGTCTGTCCACAGTGCAGTCTGTCCACAGTGCAGTCTGTCCACAGTGCAGTCTCTCCACAGTGCAGTCTGTCCACAGTGCAGTCTGTCCACAGTGCAGTCTGTCCACAGTGCAGTCAGTCCACAGTGCAGTCTGTCCATAGCGCAGTCTGTCCACAGTGCAGACAGAACACAGTGCTGTCTGGCGACAGTGCTGTCTGTCCACAGTGCAGTCTGACCACAGTTCAGACTTTCCACATTGCAGTCAGTCCACTGTGCAGTCTGTCCGCAGTGCAGTCATTCCACAGTGCAGTCAGTCCACTGTGCAGTCTGTCCGCAGTGCAGTCTGTCCACAGTGCAGTCAGTCCACAGTGCAGTCCGTCCTTAGCGCAGTCTGTCCACAGTGCAGACAGAACACAGTGCAGTCTGGCCACCGTGCAGTCTGTCCACTGTGCAGTCTGTCCATATTGCAGTCTGTCCACAGTGCAGACTGTCCATATTGCAGTCAGTCCACAGTGCAGTCTGTCCACAGTGCAGACTGTCCATATTGCAGTCTGTCCACAGTGCAGTCTGTCCACAGTGCTGTCTGTCCACAGTGCAGTCTGTCCACACTTCAGACTTTCCACATTGCAGTCTGTCCACAGTGCAGTCTGTGCTCAGTGCAGTCTGTCCACAGTGCAGTCAGTCCACTGTGCAGTCAGTCCACAGTGCAGTCAGTCCACTGTGTAGTCAGTCCACTGTGCAGTCTGTCCACAGTGCAGTCTGTCCGCAGTGCAGTCTGTCCACAGTGCAGTCAGTCCACTGAGCAGTCAGTCCACAGTGCAGTCAGTCCATTGTGCAGTCTGTCCACTGTGCAGTCAGTCCACTGTGCTGTCAGTCCACAGAGCAGTCTGTCCGTAGTGCAGTCTGTCCACAGTGCAGTCTGTCCATATTGCAGTCTGTCCACAGTGCAGACTGTCCACATTGCAGTCTGTCCACAGTGCAGTCTGTCCACAGTGCAGTTGGTCGACAGTGCAGTCTGTCCACAGTGCAGTCTGTCCACAGTGCAGTCTGTCCACAGTGCAGTCTGTCCACTGTGCAGTCTGTCCACAGTGCAGCCTGTCCACAATGCAATCTGACCACAGTGCAGTCTCTCCACAGTGCAATCTGTCCACAGAGCAGTCTGTCCACAGTGCAGTCTGTCCACATTGCAGTCTGTCCACAGTGCAGTCTGTCCACAGTGCAGTCTCTCCACAGTGCAGTCTGTCCACAGTGCAGTCTGTCCACAATGAAGTCTGACCACAGTGCAGTCTCTCCACAGTGCAGTCTGTCCACAGTGCAGTCTGTCCACAGTGCAGTCTGTCCACAATGCAGTCTGACCACAGTGCAGTCTCTCCACATTGCAGTCTGTCCACAGTGCAGTCTGTCCACAGTGCAGTCTGTCCACTGTGCAACCTGTCCACAGTGCAGTCTGTCCACAGTGCAGTCTCTCCTCAGTGCAGTGTGTCCACAGTGCAGTCTGGCCACAGTGCGGTCTGTCCACAGTTCGGATGTCCACAGTGCAATCCACAGTTCAGACTTTCCACAGTGCTCTCTGTCCACAGTGCCGTCTGTCCACAGTGCAGCACATCTACAGTGCAGACTGTCCACAGTGCAATCTCTCCTCAGTGCAGTCTCTCCACAGTGCAGTCTGTCCACAGTGCGGTCTGTCCACAGTACGGATGTCCACAGTGCAGACTGTCCACAGTGCCGTTTTTCCTCAGTGCAGTCTGTGAACAGTGTAGCCTGTCCACAGTGCAGACGGTCCTCAGTGCAGTCTGTCCACTGTGCAGTCTGTCCACTGTGCAGTCTGTCCACAGTGCAGTCTGTCCACAATGCAGTCTTACCATAGTGCAGTCTCTCCACAGTGCTGTCTGTCCACAGTGCTGTCTGTCCACAGTGCAACCTGTCCACAGTGCAGTCTGTCCTCAGTGCAGTCTGCCCACTGTGCAGCCTGTCCACAGTGCAGCCTGTCCAATGTGCAGCCTGTGCACAGTGCAGTCTGTCCACAGTGCAGTCTGTGCACATTTCAGCCTGTCCACAGTGCAGTCTGTCCACAGTTCAGTCTCTCCACAATGCAGTCTATCCACATTGCAGCCTGCCCACAGTGCAGTCTCTCCTCAGTGAAATCTGTCCACAGTGCAGTCTGTCCACAGTGCAGTCTGTCCACAGTGCAGTCTGTGCACAGTGCAGTCTGTCCACAGTGCAGTCTGTCCACATTGCAGTCTGTCCACAGTGCAGTCTGTCCACAGTGCAGTCTGTCCACATTGCAGTCTGTCCACTGTGCAGTCTCTCCACAGTGCAGTCTGTCCACAGTGCAGTCTGTCCACAATGAAGTCTGACCACAGTGCAGTCTCTCCACAGTGCAGTCTGTCCACAGTGCAGTCTGTCCACAGTGCAGTCTGTCCACAATGCAGTCTGACCACAGTGCAGTCTCTCCACATTGCAGTCTGTCCACAGTGCAGTCTGTCCACAGTGCAGTCTTTCCACTGTGCAACCTGTCCACAGTGCAGTCTGTCCACAGTGCAGTCTCTCCTCAGTGCAGTGTGTCCACAGTGCAGTCTGGCCACAGTGCGGTCTGTCCACTGTTCGGATGTCCACAGTGCAATCCACAGTTCAGACTTTCCACAGTGCTCTCTGTCCACAGTGCAGTCTGTCCACAGTGCAGCACATCTACAGTGCAGACTGTCCACAGTGCAATCTCTCCTCAGTGCAGTCTCTCCACAGTGCAGTCTGTCCACAGTGCGGTCTGTCCACAGTGCGGATGTCCACAGTGCAGACTGTCCACAGTGCCGTTTTTCCTCAGTGCAGTCTGTGAACAGTGTAGCCTGTCCACAGTGCAGACGGTCCTCAGTGCAGTCTGTCCACTGTGCAGTCTGTCCACTGTGCAGTCTGTCCACAGTGCAGTCTGTCCACAATGCAGTCTTACCATAGTGCAGTCTCTCCACAGTGCTGTCTGTCCACAGTGGTGTCTGTCCACAGTGCAACCTGTCCACAGTGCAGTCTGTCCTCAGTGCAGTCTGCCCACTGTGCAGCCTGTCCACAGTGCAGCCTGTCCAATGTGCAGCCTGTGCACAGTGCAGTCTGTCCACAGTGCAGTCTGTGCACATTTCAGCCTGTCCACAGTGCAGTCTGTCCACAGTTCAGTCTCTCCACAATGCAGTCTATCCACATTGCAGCCTGCCCACAGTGCAGTCTCTCCTCAGTGAAATCTGTCCACAGTGCAGTCTGTCCACAGTGCAGTCTGTCCACAGTGCAGTCTGTGCACAGTGCAGTCTGTCCACAGTGCAGTCTGTCCACATTGCAGTCTGTCCACAGTGCAGTCTGTCCACAGTGCAGTCTGTCCACATTGCAGTCTGTCCATAGTGCAGTCTGTCTACAGTGCAGTCTGACCACAGTGCATTCTGACCACAGTGCAGTCTGACCACAGTGCAGTCTGTCCGCAGTTCATCTGTCCACAGTGCAGTCTGTCCACAGTGCAGACTGTCCACAGTGCAGTCTGTCCACAGTACAGCCTGTCCACAGTGAAGCCAGTGCACAGTCCGCTCTGCCCACATTGCAGTTGGCCTATAGTGCAGTCTGTCCACAGTTCAGTCTCTCCACAGTTCAGTCTGTCCACAGTTCAGTCTGTCCACAGTTCAGTCTGTCCACAGTTCAGTCTCTCCACAGTTCAGTCTGTAAACAGTTCAGTCTGTCCACAGTGCAGTCTGTCCATAGTGCAGTCTGTCCACAGTGCAGACAGTCCACAGTATAGTCAGTCCACAGTGCAGTATGTCCACAGTGCAGTCTGTCCACAGAGCAGTCTGTCCACAGTGCATTCTGTCCACAGTGCAGTCTGTCCACAGTGCAGTCTGCCACTGTTCAGCCTGTCCACAGTGAAGCCAGTCCACAGTGCGCTCTGTCCACATTTCAGTTGACCTATAGTGCAGTTTGTCCACAGTGCAGTCTGCCCACAGTGCAGTCTGTCCACAGTGCAATCTGTCCAAACTGCAGTCTGTCCACAGTGCAGTCTCTCCTCAGTGATCTCTGTCCACAATGCAGTCTGTCCAAAGTGCAGTCTGTCCACAGTGCAGTCTGTCCACAGTGCAGTCTGTCCAAAGTGCAGTCTGTCCAAATTGCACTCTGTCCACATTGCAGTCTGTCCACAGTGCAGACAGTCCACAGTGCAGTCTGGCCACGGTGCAGTCTGTCCACAGTGCAGTCTGTCCATATTGCAGTCTGTCCACAGTGCAGACTCGACACATTGCAGTCTGTCCACAGTGCAGTCTGTCCACAGTTCAGAATTTCCACAGTGCAGTCTGTCCAAATTGCAGTCTGTCCACAGTGCAGACTGTCCACAATGCAGTCTGTCCACAGTGCAGTCTGTCCATATTGCAGTCTGTCCACAGTGCAGACTGTCCACATTGCAGTCTGTCCACAGTGCAGACTGTCCACAGTGCAGTGTGTCCACAGTTCAGAATTTCCACATTGCAGTCTGTCCACATTGCAGTCTGTCCACAGTTCAGAATTTCCACATTGCAGTCTGTCCACAGTGCAGTTGGTCGACAGTGCAGTCTGTCCACAGTGCAGTCTGTCCACAGTGCAGTCTGTCCACAGTGCAGTCTGTCCACTGTGCAGTCTGTCCACAGTGCAGTCTGTCCACAATGCAATCTGACCACAGTGCAGTCTCTCCACAGTGCAATCTGTCCACAGAGCAGTCTGTCCACAGTGCAGTCTGTCCACATTGCAGTCTGTCCACAGTGCAGTCTGTCCACAGTGCAGTCTCTCCACAGTGCAGTCTGTCCACAGTGCAGTCTGTCCACAATGAAGTCTGACCACAGTGCAGTCTCTCCACAGTGCAGTCTGTCCACAGTGCAGTCTGTCCACAGTGCAGTCTGTCCACAATGCAGTCTGACCACAGTGCAGTCTCTCCACATTGCAGTCTGTCCACAGTGCAGTCTGTCCACAGTGCAGTCTATCCACTGTGCAACCTGTCCACAGTGCATTCTGTCCACAGTGCAGTCTCTCCTCAGTGCAGTGTGTCCACAGTGCAGTCTGGCCACAGTGCGGTCTGTCCACAGTTCGGATGTCCACAGTGCAATCCACAGTTCAGACTTTCCACAGTGCTCTCTGTCCACAGTGCAGTCTGTCCACAGTGCAGCACATCTACAGTGCAGACTGTCCACAGTGCAATCTCTCCTCAGTACAGTCTCTCCACAGTGCAGTCTGTCCACAGTGCGGTCTGTCCACAGTGCGGATGTCCACAGTGCAGACTGTCCACAGTGCCGTTTTTCCTCAGTGCAGTCTGTGAACAGTGTAGCCTGTCCACAGTGCAGACGGTCCTCAGTGCAGTCTGTCCACTGTGCAGTCTGTCCACTGTGCAGTCTGTCCACAGTGCAGTCTGTCCACAATGCAGTATTACCATAGTGCAGTCTCTCCACAGTGCTGTCTGTCCACAGTGCTGTCTGTCCACAGTGCAACCTGTCCACAGTGCAGTCTGTCCTCAGTGCAGTCTGCCCACTGTGCAGCCTGTCCACAGTGCAGCCTGTCAAATGTGCAGCCTGTGCACAGTGCAGTCTGTCCACAGTGCAGTCTGTGCACATTTCAGCCTGTCCACAGTGCAGTCTGTCCACAGTTCAGTCTCTCCACAATGCAGTCTATCCACATTGCAGCCTGCCCACAGTGCAGTCTCTCCTCAGTGAAATCTGTCCACAGTGCAGTCTGTCCACAGTGCAGTCTGTCCACAGTGCAGTCTGTGCACAGTGCAGTCTGTCCACAGTGCAGTCTGTCCACATTGCAGTCTGTCCATAGTGCAGTCTGTCCACAGTGCAGACAGTCCAAAGTATAGTCAGTCCACAGTGCAGTATGTCCACAGTGCAGTCTGTCCACAGAGCAGTCTGTCCACAGTGCATTCTGTCCACAGTGCAGTCTGTCCACAGTGCAGTCTGTCCACAGTGCAGTCTGTCCAAAGTGCAGTCTGTCCAAATTGCACTCTGTCCACATTGCAGTCTGTCCACAGTGCAGACAGTCCACAGTGCAGTCTGGCCACGGTGCAGTCTGTCCACAGTGCAGTCTGTCCATATTGCAGTCTGTCCACAGTGCAGACTCGACACATAGCAGTCTGTCCACAGTGCAGTCTGTCCACAGTTCAGAATTTCCACAGTGCAGTCTGTCCAAATTGCAGTCTGTCCACAGTGCAGACTGTCCACAATGCAGTCTGTCCACAGTGCAGTCTGTCCATATTGCAGTCTGTCCACAGTGCAGACTGTCCACATTGCAGTCTGTCCACAGTGCAGTCTGTCCACAGTGCAGTGTGTCCACAGTTCAGAATTTCCACATTGCAGTCTGTCCACATTGCAGTCTGTCCACAGTTCAGAATTTCCGCATTGCAGTCTGTCCACAGTGCAGTTGGTCGACAGTGCAGTCTGTCCACAGTGCAGTCTGTCCACAGTGCAGTCTGTCCACTGTGCAGTCTGTCCACAGTGCAGTCTGTCCACAATGCAATCTGACCACAGTGCAGTCTCTCCACAGTGCAATCTGTCCACAGAGCAGTCTGTCCACAGTGCAGTCTGTCCACATTGCAGTCTGTCCACAGTGCAGTCTGTCCACAGTGCAGTCTCTCCACAGTGCAGTCTGTCCACAGTGCAGTCTGTCCACAATGAAGTCTGACCACAGTGCAGTCTCTCCACAGTGCAGTCTGTCCACAGTGCAGTCTGTCCACAGTGCAGTCTGTCCACAATGCAGTCTGACCACAGTGCAGTCTCTCCACATTGCAGTCTGTCCACAGTGCAGTCTGTCCACAGTGCAGTCTGTCCACTGTGCAACCTGTCCACAGTGCAGTCTGTCCACAGTGCAGTCTCTCCTCAGTGCAGTGTGTCCACAGTGCAGTCTGGCCACAGTGCGGTCTGTCCACAGTTCGGATGTCCACAGTGCAATCCACAGTTCAGACTTTCCACAGTGCTCTCTGTCCACAGTGCAGTCTGTCCACAGTGCAGCACATCTACAGTGCAGACTGTCCACAGTGCAATCTCTCCTCAGTGCAGTCTCTCCACAGTGCAGTCTGTCCACAGTGCGGTCTGTCCACAGTGCGGATGTCCACAGTGCAGACTGTCCACAGTGCCGTTTTTCCTCAGTGCAGTCTGTGAACAGTGTAGCCTGTCCACAGTGCAGACGGTCCTCAGTGCAGTCTGTCCACTGTGCAGTCTGTCCACTGTGCAGTCTGTCCACAGTGCAGTCTGTCCACAATGCAGTATTACCATAGTGCAGTCTCTCCACAGTGCTGTCTGTCCACAGTGCTGTCTGTCCACAGTGCAACCTGTCCACAGTGCAGTCTGTCCTCAGTGCAGTCTGCCCACTGTGCAGCCTGTCCACAGTGTAGCCTGTCCAATGTGCAGCCTGTGCACAGTGCAGTCTGTCCACAGTGCAGTCTGTGCACATTTCAGCCTGTCCACAGTGCAGTCTGTCCACAGTTCAGTCTCTCCACAATGCAGTCTATCCACATTGCAGCCTGCCCACAGTGCAGTCTCTCCTCAGTGAAATCTGCCCACAGTGCAGTCTGTCCACAGTGCAGTCTGTCCACAGTGCAGTCTGTGCACAGTGCAGTCTGTCCACAGTGCAGTCTGTCCACATTGCAGTCTGTCCACAGTGCAGTCTGTCCACAGTGCAGTCTGTCCACATTGCAGTCTGTCCACTGTGCAGTCTGTCCACAGTGCAGCCTGTCCACAGTGCAGTCTGTCCAAAGTGCAGTCTCTCCACAGTGCAGTCTGTCCACAATGAAGTCTGACCACAGTGCAGTCTCTCCACAGTGCAGTCTGTCCACAGTGCAGTCTGTCCACAGTGCAGTCTGTCCACAGTGCAGTCTGTCCATATTGCAGTCTGTCCACAGTGCAGTCTGTCCACAGTGCAGTCTGTCCACAGTGCAGTCTGTGCACAGTGCAGTCTGTCCACAGTGCAGTCTGTCCACAGTGCAGTCTGTCCACAGTGCAGTCTGTCCATAGTGCAGTCTGTCCACAGTGCAGTCTGTCCAAAGTGCAGTCTGTCCACAGTGCAGTCTGTCCACAGTGCAGTCTGTCCACAGTGCAGTCTCTCCACAGTGCAGTCTGTCCACAGTGCAGTCTGTCCACAGTGCAGTCTGTCCACAGTGCAGTCAGTCCACAGTGCAGTCTGTCCATAGCGCAGTCTGTCCACAGTGCAGACAGAACACAGTGCTGTCTGGCGACAGTGCTGTCTGTCCACAGTGCAGTCTGACCACAGTTCAGACTTTCCACATTGCAGTCAGTCCACTGTGCAGTCTGTCCGCAGTGCAGTCATTCCACAGTGCAGTCAGTCCACTGTGCAGTCTGTCCGCAGTGCAGTCTGTCCACAGTGCAGTCAGTCCACAGTGCAGTCCGTCCTTAGCGCAGTCTGTCCACAGTGCAGACAGAACACAGTGCAGTCTGGCCACCGTGCAGTCTGTCCACTGTGCAGTCTGTCCATATTGCAGTCTGTCCACAGTGCAGACTGTCCATATTGCAGTCAGTCCACAGTGCAGTCTGTCCACAGTGCAGACTGTCCATATTGCAGTCTGTCCACAGTGCAGTCTGTCCACAGTGCTGTCTGTCCACAGTGCAGTCTGTCCACACTTCAGACTTTCCACATTGCAGTCTGTCCACAGTGCAGTCTGTGCTCAGTGCAGTCTGTCCACAGTGCAGTCAGTCCACTGTGCAGTCAGTCCACAGTGCAGTCAGTCCACTGTGTAGTCAGTCCACTGTGCAGTCTGTCCACAGTGCAGTCTGTCCGCAGTGCAGTCTGTCCACAGTGCAGTCAGTCCACTGAGCAGTCAGTCCACAGTGCAGTCAGTCCATTGTGCAGTCTGTCCACTGTGCAGTCAGTCCACTGTGCTGTCAGTCCACAGAGCAGTCTGTCCGTAGTGCAGTCTGTCCACAGTGCAGTCTGTCCATATTGCAGTCTGTCCACAGTGCAGACTGTCCACATTGCAGTCTGTCCACAGTGCAGTCTGTCCACAGTGCAGTTGGTCGACAGTGCAGTCTGTCCACAGTGCAGTCTGTCCACAGTGCAGTCTGTCCACAGTGCAGTCTGTCCACTGTGCAGTCTGTCCACAGTGCAGCCTGTCCACAATGCAATCTGACCACAGTGCAGTCTCTCCACAGTGCAATCTGTCCACAGAGCAGTCTGTCCACAGTGCAGTCTGTCCACATTGCAGTCTGTCCACAGTGCAGTCTGTCCACAGTGCAGTCTCTCCACAGTGCAGTCTGTCCACAGTGCAGTCTGTCCACAATGAAGTCTGACCACAGTGCAGTCTCTCCACAGTGCAGTCTGTCCACAGTGCAGTCTGTCCACAGTGCAGTCTGTCCACAATGCAGTCTGACCACAGTGCAGTCTCTCCACATTGCAGTCTGTCCACAGTGCAGTCTGTCCACAGTGCAGTCTGTCCACTGTGCAACCTGTCCACAGTGCAGTCTGTCCACAGTGCAGTCTCTCCTCAGTGCAGTGTGTCCACAGTGCAGTCTGGCCACAGTGCGGTCTGTCCACAGTTCGGATGTCCACAGTGCAATCCACAGTTCAGACTTTCCACAGTGCTCTCTGTCCACAGTGCAGTCTGTCCACAGTGCAGCACATCTACAGTGCAGACTGTCCACAGTGCAATCTCTCCTCAGTGCAGTCTCTCCACAGTGCAGTCTGTCCACAGTGCGGTCTGTCCACAGTACGGATGTCCACAGTGCAGACTGTCCACAGTGCCGTTTTTCCTCAGTGCAGTCTGTGAACAGTGTAGCCTGTCCACAGTGCAGACGGTCCTCAGTGCAGTCTGTCCACTGTGCAGTCTGTCCACTGTGCAGTCTGTCCACAGTGCAGTCTGTCCACAATGCAGTCTTACCATAGTGCAGTCTCTCCACAGTGCTGTCTGTCCACAGTGGTGTCTGTCCACAGTGCAACCTGTCCACAGTGCAGTCTGTCCTCAGTGCAGTCTGCCCACTGTGCAGCCTGTCCACAGTGCAGCCTGTCCAATGTGCAGCCTGTGCACAGTGCAGTCTGTCCACAGTGCAGTCTGTGCACATTTCAGCCTGTCCACAGTGCAGTCTGTCCACAGTTCAGTCTCTCCACAATGCAGTCTATCCACATTGCAGCCTGCCCACAGTGCAGTCTCTCCTCAGTGAAATCTGTCCACAGTGCAGTCTGTCCACAGTGCAGTCTGTCCACAGTGCAGTCTGTGCACAGTGCAGTCTGTCCACAGTGCAGTCTGTCCACATTGCAGTCTGTCCACAGTGCAGTCTGTCCACAGTGCAGTCTGTCCACATTGCAGTCTGTCCACTGTGCAGTCTCTCCACAGTGCAGTCTGTCCACAGTGCAGTCTGTCCACAATGAAGTCTGACCACAGTGCAGTCTCTCCACAGTGCAGTCTGTCCACAGTGCAGTCTGTCCACAGTGCAGTCTGTCCACAATGCAGTCTGACCACAGTGCAGTCTCTCCACATTGCAGTCTGTCCACAGTGCAGTCTGTCCACAGTGCAGTCTTTCCACTGTGCAACCTGTCCACAGTGCAGTCTGTCCACAGTGCAGTCTCTCCTCAGTGCAGTGTGTCCACAGTGCAGTCTGGCCACAGTGCGGTCTGTCCACTGTTCGGATGTCCACAGTGCAATCCACAGTTCAGACTTTCCACAGTGCTCTCTGTCCACAGTGCAGTCTGTCCACAGTGCAGCACATCTACAGTGCAGACTGTCCACAGTGCAATCTCTCCTCAGTGCAGTCTCTCCACAGTGCAGTCTGTCCACTGTGCGGTCTGTCCACAGTGCGGATGTCCACAGTGCAGACTGTCCACAGTGCCGTTTTTCCTCAGTGCAGTCTGTGAACAGTGTAGCCTGTCCACAGTGCAGACGGTCCTCAGTGCAGTCTGTCCACTGTGCAGTCTGTCCACTGTGCAGTCTGTCCACAGTGCAGTCTGTCCACAATGCAGTCTTACCATAGTGCAGTCTCTCCACAGTGCTGTCTGTCCACAGTGGTGTCTGTCCACAGTGCAACCTGTCCACAGTGCAGTCTGTCCTCAGTGCAGTCTGCCCACTGTGCAGCCTGTCCACAGTGCAGCCTGTCCAATGTGCAGCCTGTGCACAGTGCAGTCTGTCCACAGTGCAGTCTGTGCACATTTCAGCCTGTCCACAGTGCAGTCTGTCCACAGTTCAGTCTCTCCACAATGCAGTCTATCCACATTGCAGCCTGCCCACAGTGCAGTCTCTCCTCAGTGAAATCTGTCCACAGTGCAGTCTGTCCACAGTGCAGTCTGTCCACAGTGCAGTCTGTGCACAGTGCAGTCTGTCCACAGTGCAGTCTGTCCACATTGCAGTCTGTCCACAGTGCAGTCTGTCCACAGTGCAGTCTGTCCACATTGCAGTCTGTCCATAGTGCAGTCTGTCTACAGTGCAGTCTGACCACAGTGCATTCTGACCACAGTGCAGTCTGACCACAGTGCAGTCTGTCCGCAGTTCATCTGTCCACAGTGCAGTCTGTCCACAGTGCAGACTGTCCACAGTGCAGTCTGTCCACAGTACAGCCTGTCCACAGTGAAGCCAGTGCACAGTCCGCTCTGCCCACATTGCAGTTGGCCTATAGTGCAGTCTGTCCACAGTTCAGTCTCTCCACAGTTCAGTCTGTCCACAGTTCAGTCTGTCCACAGTTCAGTCTGTCCACAGTTCAGTCTCTCCACAGTTCAGTCTGTAAACAGTTCAGTCTGTCCACAGTGCAGTCTGTCCATAGTGCAGTCTGTCCACAGTGCAGACAGTCCACAGTATAGTCAGTCCACAGTGCAGTATGTCCACAGTGCAGTCTGTCCACAGAGCAGTCTGTCCACAGTGCATTCTGTCCACAGTGCAGTCTGTCCACAGTGCAGTCTGCCACTGTTCAGCCTGTCCACAGTGAAGCCAGTCCACAGTGCGCTCTGTCCACATTTCAGTTGACCTATAGTGCAGTTTGTCCACAGTGCAGTCTGCCCACAGTGCAGTCTGTCCACAGTGCAATCTGTCCAAACTGCAGTCTGTCCACAGTGCAGTCTCTCCTCAGTGATCTCTGTCCACAATGCAGTCTGTCCAAAGTGCAGTCTGTCCACAGTGCAGTCTGTCCACAGTGCAGTCTGTCCAAAGTGCAGTCTGTCCAAATTGCACTCTGTCCACATTGCAGTCTGTCCACAGTGCAGACAGTCCACAGTGCAGTCTGGCCACGGTGCAGTCTGTCCACAGTGCAGTCTGTCCATATTGCAGTCTGTCCACAGTGCAGACTCGACACATTGCAGTCTGTCCACAGTGCAGTCTGTCCACAGTTCAGAATTTCCACAGTGCAGTCTGTCCAAATTGCAGTCTGTCCACAGTGCAGACTGTCCACAATGCAGTCTGTCCACAGTGCAGTCTGTCCATATTGCAGTCTGTCCACAGTGCAGACTGTCCACATTGCAGTCTGTCCACAGTGCAGTCTGTCCACAGTGCAGTGTGTCCACAGTTCAGAATTTCCACATTGCAGTCTGTCCACATTGCAGTCTGTCCACAGTTCAGAATTTCCACATTGCAGTCTGTCCACAGTGCAGTTGGTCGACAGTGCAGTCTGTCCACAGTGCAGTCTGTCCACAGTGCAGTCTGTCCACAGTGCAGTCTGTCCACTGTGCAGTCTGTCCACAGTGCAGTCTGTCCACAATGCAATCTGACCACAGTGCAGTCTCTCCACAGTGCAATCTGTCCACAGAGCAGTCTGTCCACAGTGCAGTCTGTCCACATTGCAGTCTGTCCACAGTGCAGTCTGTCCACAGTGCAGTCTCTCCACAGTGCAGTCTGTCCACAGTGCAGTCTGTCCACAATGAAGTCTGACCACAGTGCAGTCTCTCCACAGTGCAGTCTGTCCACAGTGCAGTCTGTCCACAGTGCAGTCTGTCCACAATGCAGTCTGACCACAGTGCAGTCTCTCCACATTGCAGTCTGTCCACAGTGCAGTCTGTCCACAGTGCAGTCTGTCCACTGTGCAACCTGTCCACAGTGCATTCTGTCCACAGTGCAGTCTCTCCTCAGTGCAGTGTGTCCACAGTGCAGTCTGGCCACAGTGCGGTCTGTCCACAGTTCGGATGTCCACAGTGCAATCCACAGTTCAGACTTTCCACAGTGCTCTCTGTCCACAGTGCAGTCTGTCCACAGTGCAGCACATCTACAGTGCAGACTGTCCACAGTGCAATCTCTCCTCAGTGCAGTCTCTCCACAGTGCAGTCTGTCCACAGTGCGGTCTGTCCACAGTGCGGATGTCCACAGTGCAGACTGTCCACAGTGCCGTTTTTCCTCAGTGCAGTCTGTGAACAGTGTAGCATGTCCACAGTGCAGACGGTCCTCAGTGCAGTCTGTCCACTGTGCAGTCTGTCCACTGTGCAGTCTGTCCACAGTGCAGTCTGTCCACAATGCAGTATTACCATAGTGCAGTCTCTCCACAGTGCTGTCTGTCCACAGTGCTGTCTGTCCACAGTGCAACCTGTCCACAGTGCAGTCTGTCCTCAGTGCAGTCTGCCCACTGTGCAGCCTGTCCACAGTGCAGCCTGTCAAATGTGCAGCCTGTGCACAGTGCAGTCTGTCCACAGTGCAGTCTGTGCACATTTCAGCCTGTCCACAGTGCAGTCTGTCCACAGTTCAGTCTCTCCACAATGCAGTCTATCCACATTGCAGCCTGCCCACAGTGCAGTCTCTCCTCAGTGAAATCTGTCCACAGTGCAGTCTGTCCACAGTGCAGTCTGTCCACAGTGCAGTCTGTGCACAGTGCAGTCTGTCCACAGTGCAGTCTGTCCACATTGCAGTCTGTCCATAGTGCAGTCTGTCCACAGTGCAGACAGTCCAAAGTATAGTCAGTCCACAGTGCAGTATGTCCACAGTGCAGTCTGTCCACAGAGCAGTCTGTCCACAGTGCATTCTGTCCACAGTGCAGTCTGTCCACAGTGCAGTCTGCCACTGTTCAGCCTGTCCACAGTGAAGCCAGTCCACAGTGCGCTCTGTCGACATTTCAGTTGACCTATAGTGCAGTTTGTCCACAGTGCAGTCTGCCCACAGTGCAGTCTGTCCACAGTGCAATCTGTCCAAACTGCAGTCTGTCCACAGTGCAGTCTCTCCTCAGTGATCTCTGTCCACAATGCAGTCTGTCCAAAGTGCAGTCTGTCCACAGTGCAGTCTGTCCACAGTGCAGTCTGTCCAAAGTGCAGTCTGTCCAAATTGCACTCTGTCCACATTGCAGTCTGTCCACAGTGCAGACAGTCCACAGTGCAGTCTGGCCACGGTGCAGTCTGTCCACAGTGCAGTCTGTCCATATTGCAGTCTGTCCACAGTGCAGACTCGACACATTGCAGTCTGTCCACAGTGCAGTCTGTCCACAGTTCAGAATTTCCACAGTGCAGTCTGTCCAAATTGCAGTCTGTCCACAGTGCAGACTGTCCACAATGCAGTCTGTCCACAGAGCAGTCTGTCCATATTGCAGTCTGTCCACAGTGCAGACTGTCCACATTGCAGTCTGTCCACAGTGCAGTCTGTCCACAGTGCAGTGTGTCCACAGTTCAGAATTTCCACATTGCAGTCTGTCCACATTGCAGTCTGTCCACAGTTCAGAATTTCCACATTGCAGTCTGTCCACAGTGCAGTTGGTCGACAGTGCAGTCTGTCCACAGTGCAGTCTGTCCACAGTGCAGTCTGTCCACAGTGCAGTCTGTCCACTGTGCAGTCTGTCCACAGTGCAGTCTGTCCACAATGCAATCTGACCACAGTGCAGACTCTCCACAGTGCAATCTGTCCACAGAGCAGTCTGTCCACAGTGCAGTCTGTCCACATTGCAGTCTGTCCACAGTGCAGTCTGTCCACAGTGCAGTCTCTCCACAGTGCAGTCTGTCCACAGTGCAGTCTGTCCACAATGAAGTCTGACCACAGTGCAGTCTCTCCACAGTGCAGTCTGTCCACAGTGCAGTCTGTCCACAGTGCAGTCTGTCCACAATGCAGTCTGACCACAGTGCAGTCTCTCCACATTGCAGTCTGTCCACAGTGCAGTCTGTCCACAGTGCAGTCTGTCCACTGTGCAACCTGTCCACAGTGCAGTCTGTCCACAGTGCAGTCTCTCCTCAGTGCAGTGTGTCCACAGTGCAGTCTGGCCACAGTGCGGTCTGTCCACAGTTCGGATGTCCACAGTGCAATCCACAGTTCAGACTTTCCACAGTGCTCTCTGTCCACAGTGCAGTCTGTCCACAGTGCAGCACATCTACAGTGCAGACTGTCCACAGTGCAATCTCTCCTCAGTGCAGTCTCTCCACAGTGCAGTCTGTCCACAGTGCGGTCTGTCCACAGTGCGGATGTCCACAGTGCAGACTGTCCACAGTGCCGTTTTTCCTCAGTGCAGTCTGTGAACAGTGTAGCCTGTCCACAGTGCAGACGGTCCTCAGTGCAGTCTGTCCACTGTGCAGTCTGTCCACTGTGCAGTCTGTCCACAGTGCAGTCTGTCCACAATGCAGTATTACCATAGTGCAGTCTCTCCACAGTGCTGTCTGTCCACAGTGCTGTCTGTCCACAGTGCAACCTGTCCACAGTGCAGTCTGTCCTCAGTGCAGTCTGCCCACTGTGCAGCCTGTCCACAGTGCAGCCTGTCCAATGTGCAGCCTGTGCACAGTGCAGTCTGTCCACAGTGCAGTCTGTGCACATTTCAGCCTGTCCACAGTGCAGTCTGTCCACAGTTCAGTCTCTCCACAATGCAGTCTATCCACATTGCAGCCTGCCCACAGTGCAGTCTCTCCTCAGTGAAATCTGTCCACATTGCAGTCTGTCCACAGTGCAGTCTGTCCACAGTGCAGTCTGTGCACAGTGCAGTCTGTCCACAGTGCAGTCTGTCCACATTGCAGTCTGTCCACAGTGCAGTCTGTCCACAGTGCAGTCTGTCCACATTGCAGTCTGTCCACTGTGCAGTCTGTCCACAGTGCAGCCTGTCCACAGTGCAGTCTGTCCAAAGTGCAGTCTCTCCACAGTGCAGTCTGCCACAATGAAGTCTGTCCACAGTGCAGTCTGTCCACATTGCAGTCTGTCCACTGTGCAGTCTGTCCACAGTGCAGCCTGTCCACTGTGTAGTCAGTCCACTGTGCAGTCTGTCCACAGTGCAGTCTGTCCGCAGTGCAGTCTGTCCACAGTGCAGTCAGTCCACTGAGCAGTCAGTCCACAGTGCAGTCAGTCCATTGTGCAGTCTGTCCACTGTGCAGTCAGTCCACTGTGCTGTCAGTCCACAGAGCAGTCTGTCCGTAGTGCAGTCTGTCCACAGTGCAGTCTGTCCATATTGCAGTCTGTCCACAGTGCAGACTGTCCACATTGCAGTCTGTCCACAGTGCAGTCTGTCCACAGTGCAGTTGGTCGACAGTGCAGTCTGTCCACAGTGCAGTCTGTCCACAGTGCAGTCTGTCCACAGAGCAGTCTGTCCACTGTGCAGTCTGTCCACAGTGCAGCCTGTCCACAATGCAATCTGTCCACAGTGCAGCCTGTCCACAATGCAATCTGACCACAGTTCAGTCTCTCCACAATGCAGTCTATCCACATTGCAGCCTGCCCACAGTGCAGTCTCTCCTCAGTGAAATCTGTCCACAGTGCAGTCTGTCCACAGTGCAGTCTGTCCACAGTGCAGTCTGTGCACAGTGCAGTCTGTCCACAGTGCAGTCTGTCCACATTGCAGTCTGTCCACAGTGCAGTCTGTCCCCAGAGCAGTCTGTCCACATTGCAGTCTGTCCACTGTGCAGTCTCTCCACAGTGCAGTCTGTCCACAGTGCAGTCTGTCCACAATGAAGTCTGACCACAGTGCCGTCTCTCCACAGTGCAGTCTGTCCACAGTGCAGTCTGTCCACAGTGCAGTCTGTCCACAATGCAGTCTGACCACAGTGCAGTCTCTCCACATTGCAGTCTGTCCACAGTGCAGTCTGTCCACAGTGCAGTCTGTCCACTGTGCAACCTGTCCACAGTGCAGTCTGTCCACAGTGCAGTCTCTCCTCAGTGCAGTGTGTCCACAGTGCAGTCTGGCCACAGTGCGGTCTGTCCACAGTTCGGATGTCCACAGTGCAATCCACAGTTCAGACTTTCCACAGTGCTCTCTGTCCACAGTGCAGTCTGTCCACAGTGCAGCACATCTACAGTGCAGACTGTCCACAGTGCAATCTCTCCTCAGTGCAGTCTCTCCACAGTGCAGTCTGTCCACAGTGCGGTCTGTCCACAGTGCGGATGTCCACAGTGCAGACTGTCCACAGTGCCGTTTATCCTCAGTGCAGTCTGTGAACAGTGTAGCCTGTCCACAGTGCAGACGGTCCTCAGTGCAGTCTGTCCACTGTGCAGTCTGTCCACTGTGCAGTCTGTCCACAGTGCAGTCTGTCCACAATGCAGTCTTACCATAGTGCAGTCTCTCCACAGTGCTGTCTGTCCACAGTGGTGTCTGTCCACAGTGCAACCTGTCCACAGTGCAGTCTGATCTCAGTGCAGTCTGCCCACTGTGCAGCCTGTCCACAGTGCAGCCTGTCCAATGTGCAGCCTGTGCACAGTGCAGTCTGTCCACAGTGCAGTCTGTGCACATTTCAGCCTGTCCACAGTGCAGTCTGTCCACAGTTCAGTCTCTCCACAATGCAGTCTATCCACATTGCAGCCTGCCCACAGTGCAGTCTCTCCTCAGTGAAATCTGTCCACAGTGCAGTCTGTCCACAGTGCAGTCTGTCCACAGTGCAGTCTGTGCACAGTGCAGTCTGTCCACAGTGCAGTCTGTCCACATTGCAGTCTGTCCACAGTGCAGTCTGTCCACAGTGCAGTCTGTTCAAAGTGCAGTCTCTCCACAGTGCAGTCTGTCCACAATGAAGTCTGAACACAGTGCAGTCTCTCCACAATGCAGTCTGTCCACAGCGCAGTCTGTCCACAGTGCAGTCTGTCCACAGTGCAGTCTGTCCATATTGCAGTCTGTCCACAGTGCAGTCTGTCCACAGTGCAGCCTGTCCACAGTGCAGTCTGTGCACAGTGCAGTCTGTCCACAGTGCAGTCTGTCCACAGTGCAGTCTGTCCACAGTGCAGTCTGTCCACAGTGCAGTCTGTCCACAGTGCAGTCTGTCCAACGTGCAGTCTGTCCACAGTGCAGTCTGTCCACAGTGCAGTCTGTCCACAGTGCAGTCTGTCCACAGTGCAGTCTGTCCACAGTGCAGTCTGTCCACAGTGCAGTCTGTCCACAGTGCAGTCTGTCCACAGTGCAGTCTGTCCATAGCGCAGTCTGTCCACAGTGCAGACAGAACACAGTGCTGTCTGGCCACAGTGCTGTCCGTCCACAGTGCAGTCTGACCACAGTTCAGACTTTCCACATTGCAGTCAGTCCACTGTGCAGTCTGTCCGCAGTGCAGTCATTCCACAGTGCAGTCAGTCCACTGTGCAGTCTGTCCGCAGTGCAGTCTGTCCGCAGTGCAGTCAGTCCACAGTGCAGTCCGTCCTTAGCGCAGTCTGTCCACAGTGCAGACAGAACACAGTGCAGTCTGGCCACCGTGCAGTCTGTCCACTGTGCAGTCTGTCCATATTGCAGTCTGTCCACAGTGCAGACTGTCCATATTGCAGTCAGTCCACAGTGCAGTCTGTCCACAGTGCAGACTGTCCATATTGCAGTCTGTCCACAGTGCAGTCTGTCCACAGTGCTGTCTGTCCACAGTGCAGTCTGTCCACACTTCAGACTTTCCACATTGCAGTCTGTCCACAGTGCAGTCTGTGCTCAGTGCAGTCTGTCCACAGTGCAGTCAGTCCACTGTGCAGTCAGTCCACTGTGCAGTCAGTCCACTGTGCAGTCAGTCCACTGTGCAGTCTGTCCACATTTCAGTCTGTCCACAGTTCAGTCTCTCCACAGTTCAGTCTGTCCACAGTTCAGTCTGTCCACAGTGCAGTCTGTCCATAGTGCAGTCTGTCCACAGTGCAGACAGTCCACAGTACAGTCAGTCCACAGTGCAGTATGTCCACAGTGCAGTCTGTCCACAGAGCAGTCTGTACAAAGTGCATTCTGTCCACAGTGCAGTCTGTCCACAGTGCAGTCTGCCACTGTTCAGCCTGTCCACAGTGAAGCCAGTCCACAGTGCGCTCTGTCCACATTTCAGTTGACCTATAGTGCAGTTTGTCCACAGTGCAGTCTGCCCACAGTGCAGTCTGTCCACAGTGCAATCTGTCCAAACTGCAGTCTGTCCACAGTGCAGTCTCTCCTCAGTGATCTCTGTCCACAATGCAGTCTGTCCAAAGTGCAGTCTGTCCACAGTGCAGTCTGTCCACAGTGCAGTCTGTCCAAAGTGCAGTCTGTCCAAATTGCACTCTGTCCACATTGCAGTCTGTCCACAGTTCAGACAGTCCACAGTGCAGTCTGGCCACGGTGCAGTCTTTCCACAGTGCAGTCTGTCCACAGTGCAATCTGTCCACAGTGCAATCTGTCCACAGTGCAGTCTGTCCACAGTGCAGTCTGTCCACAGTGCAGTCTGTCCACAGTGCAGTCTGTCCACAGTGCAATCAGGCCACAGTGCAGTCTGTCCACAGTACAGTCAGTCCAGAGTGCAGTCAGTCCACAGTGCAGTCTGTCCATAGCGCAGTCTGTCCACAGTGCAGACAGAACACAGTGCTGTCTGGCCACAGTGCAGTCTGTCCAAGTGCTGTCTGTCCACAGTGCAGTCTGACCACAGTTCAGACTTTCCACATTGCAGTCTGTCCACAGTGCAGTCTGTGCTCAGTGCAGTCTGTGCACAGTGCAGTCAGTCCACTGTGCAGTCATTCCACAGTGCAGTCAGTCCACTGTGCAGTCTGTCCACAGTGCAGTCTGTCCAGAGTGCAGTCAGTCCACTGTGCAGTCTGTCCACAGTGCAGTCTGTCCACAGTGCAGTCTGACCACAGTGCAGCCTGTCCACAGTGCAGTCTGTCCACAGTGCAGTATGTCCACAGTGCAGTCAGTCCACTGTGCAGTCTGTCCACAGTGCAGTCTGTCCACAGTGCAGTCTGTCCACAGTGCAGTCAGTCCACTGTGCAGTCTGTCCACAGTGCAGTCTGTCCATAGTGCAGTCTGACCACAGTGCAGACTGTCCACAGTGCAGTCTGTCCACATTGCAAACTGTCCAAAGTGCAGTCTGCCACAGTGCAGTCTGTCCACAGTTCAGCCTGTCCTCAGTGCAGTCTGTCCACAGTTCAGCCTGTCCACAGTGCAGACTGCCACAGTTCAGCCTGTCCACAGTGCAGTCTGTCCACAGTGCAGCCTGTCCACAGTGCAGTCTGTCCACAGTGCAGTCTGTCCACAGTGCAGCCTGTCCACAGTGCAGTCTGTCCACAGTGCAGTCTGTCCACAGTTCAGCCTGTCCACAGTTCAGTCTGTCCACATTGCAGCCTGCCCACAGTGCAGTCTGTCCACTGTGCAGTCAGTCCACAGTGCTGTCTGTCCACAATCCAGACAGTCCACTGTGCAGTCAGTCCACATTGCAGTGTGTCCATAGTGCTGTCTGTCCACAGTGCAGTCTGTCCACAGTGCAGTCTGTCCAAAGTGCAGTCTGTCCACAGTGCAGTCTGTCCACAGTGCAGTCTGTCCACAGTGCAGTCTGTCCACAGTGCAGGCTCTCCTCAGTGCAGTCTGTCCACATTGCAGTCTGTCCAAAGTGCAGTCTGTCCACATTGCAGTCTGTCCAAAGTGCAGTCTGTCCACAGTGCAGTCTGTCTACTTTGCAGTCTGTCCACAGAGCAGTCAGTGCACAGTGCAGTCTGTCCACATTGCAGTCTGTCCACATTGCAGTCTGTCCACAGTGCAGTCTGTCCACATTGCAGTCTGTCCACATTGCAGTCCGTCCACAGTGCAGTCTGACCAAAGTCCAATCTGTCTACAGTGCAGTCTGTCCACAGTGCAGTCTGTCTATAGTGCAGACTGTCCACAGTGCAGACTGTCCACAGTGCAGTCTGTCCACAGTGCAGTATGTCCACAGTGCAGTCTGACCACAGTGCAGTCTGACCACAGTGCAGTCTGTCCATAGTGCAGTCTGTCTACAGTGCAGTCTGACCACAGTGCATTCTGACCACAGTGCAGTCTGACCACAGTGCAGTCTGTCCGCAGTTCATCTGTCCACAGTGCAGTCTGTCCACAGTGCACACTGTCCACAGTGCAGTCTGTCCACAGTACAGCCTGTCCACAGTGAAGCCAGTGCACAGTCCGCTCTGCCCACATTGCAGTTGGCCTATAGTGCAGTCTGTCCACAGTTCAGTCTCTCCACAGTTCAGTCTGTCCACAGTTCAGTCTGTCCACAGTTCAGTCTGTCCACAGTTCAGTCTCTCCACAGTTCAGTCTGTCCACAGTTCAGTCTGTCCACAGTGCAGTCTGTCCATAGTGCAGTCTGTCCACAGTGCAGACAGTCCACAGTACAGTCAGTCCACAGTGCAGTATGTCCACAGTGCAGTCTGTCCACAGAGCAGTCTGTCCACAGTGCATTCTGTCCACAGTGCAGTCTGTCCACAGTGCAGTCTGCCACTGTTCAGCCTGTCCACAGTGAAGCCAGTCCACAGTGCGCTCTGTCCACATTTCAGTTGACCTATAGTGCAGTTTGTCCACAGTGCAGTCTGCCCACAGTGCAGTCTGTCCACAGTGCAATCTGTCCAAACTGCAGTCTGTCCACAGTGCAGTCTCTCCTCAGTGATCTCTGTCCACAATGCAGTCTGTCCAAAGTGCAGTCTGTCCACAGTGCAGTCTGTCCACAGTGCAGTCTGTCCAAAGTGCAGTCTGTCCAAATTGCACTCTGTCCACATTGCAGTCTGTCCACAGTGCAGACAGTCCACAGTGCAGTCTGGCCACGGTGCAGTCTGTCCACAGTGCAGTCTGTCCATATTGCAGTCTGTCCACAGTGCAGACTCGACACATTGCAGTCTGTCCACAGTGCAGTCTGTCCACAGTTCAGAATTTCCACAGTGCAGTCTGTCCAAATTGCAGTCTGTCCACAGTGCAGACTGTCCACAATGCAGTCTGTCCACAGTGCAGTCTGTCCATATTGCAGTCTGTCCACAGTGCAGACTGCCAAATTGCAGTCTGTCCACAGTGCAGTCTGTCCACAGTGCAGTGTGTCCACAGTTCAGAATTTCCACATTGCAGTCTGTCCACATTGCAGTCTGTCCACAGTTCAGAATTTCCACATTGCAGTCTGTCCACAGTGCAGTTGGTCGACAGTGCAGTCTGTCCACAGTGCAGTCTGTCCACAGTGCAGTCTGTCCACAGTGCAGTCTGTCCACTGTGCAGTCTGTCCACAGTGCAGACTGTCCACAATGCAATCTGACCACAGTGCAGTCTCTCCACAGTGCAATCTGTCCACAGAGCAGTCTGTCCACAGTGCAGTCTGTCCACATTGCAGTCTGTCCACAGTGCAGTCTGTCCACAGTGCAGTCTCTCCACAGTGCAGTCTGTCCACAGTGCAGTCTGTCCACAATGAAGTCTGACCACAGTGCAGTCTCTCCACAGTGCAGTCTGTCCACAGTGCAGTCTGTCCACAGTGCAGTCTGTCCACAATGCAGTCTGACCACAGTGCAGCCTCTCCACATTGCAGTCTGTCCACAGTGCAGTCTGTCCACAGTGCAGTCTGTCCACTGTGCAACCTGTCCACAGTGCAGTCTGTCCACAGTGCAGTCTCTCCTCAGTGCAGTGTGTCCACAGTGCAGTCTGGCCACAGTGCGGTCTGTCCACAGTTCGGATGTCCACAGTGCAATCCACAGTTCAGACTTTCCACAGTGCTCTCTGTCCACAGTGCAGTCTGTCCACAGTGCAGCACATCTACAGTGCAGACTGTCCACAGTGCAATCTCTCCTCAGTGCAGTCTCTCCACAGTGCAGTCTGTCCACAGTGCGGTCTGTCCACAGTGCGGATGTCCACAGTGCAGACTGTCCACAGTGCCGTTTTTCCTCAGTGCAGTCTGTGAACAGTGTAGCCTGTCCACAGTGCAGACGGTCCTCAGTGCAGTCTGTCCACTGTGCAGTCTGTCCACTGTGCAGTCTGTCCACAGTGCAGTCTGTCCACAATGCAGTATTACCATAGTGCAGTCTCTCCACAGTGCTGTCTGTCCACAGTGCTGTCTGTCCACAGTGCAACCTGTCCACAGTGCAGTCTGTCCTCAGTGCAGTCTGCCCACTGTGCAGCCTGTCCACAGTGCAGCCTGTCCAATGTGCAGCCTGTGCACAGTGCAGTCTGTCCACAGTGCAGTCTGTGCACATTTCAGCCTGTCCACAGTGCAGTCTGTCCACAGTTCAGTCTCTCCACAATGCAGTCTATCCACATTGCAGCCTGCCCACAGTGCAGTCTCTCCTCAGTGAAATCTGTCCACAGTGCAGTCTGTCCACAGTGCAGTCTGTCCACAGTGCAGTCTGTGCACAGTGCAGTCTGTCCACAGTGCAGTCTGTCCACATTGCAGTCTGTCCACAGTGCAGTCTGTCCACAGTGCAGTCTGTCCACATTGCAGTCTGTCCACTGTGCAGTCTGTCCACAGTGCAGCCTGTCCACAGTGCAGTCTGTCCAAAGTGCAGTCTCTCCACAGTGCAGTCTGTCCACAATGAAGTCTGACCACAGTGCAGTCTCTCCACAGTGCAGTCTGTCCACAGTGCAGTCTGTCCACAGTGCAGTCTGTCCACAGTGCAGTCTGTCCATATTGCAGTCTGTCCACAGTGCAGTCTGTCCACAGTGCAGTCTGTCCACAGTGCAGTCTGTGCACAGTGCAGTCTGTCCACAGTGCAGTCTGTCCACAGTGCAGTCTGTCCACAGTGCAGTCTGACCACAGTGCAGTCTGTCCAAAGTGCAGTCTGTCCACAGTGCAGTCTGTCCACAGTGCAGTCTGTCCACAGTGCAGTCTGTCCACAGTGCAGTCTGTCCACAGTGCAGTCTGTCCACAGTGCAGTCTGTCCACAGTGCAGTCTGTCCACAGTGCAGTCTGGCCACAGTGCTGTCTGTCCACAGTGCTGTCTGACCACAGTTCAGACTTTCCACATTGCAGTCAGTCCACTGTGCAGTCTGTCCGCAGTGCAGTCATTCCACAGTGCAGTCAGTCCACTGTGCAGTCTGTCCGCAGTGCAGTCTGTCCACAGTGCAGTCAGTCCACAGTGCAGTCCGTCCTTAGCGCAGTCTTTCCACAGTGCAGACAGAACACAGTGCAGTCTGGCCACCGTGCAGTCTGTCCACTGTGCAGTCTGTCCATATTGCAGTCTGTCCACAGTGCAGACTGTCCATATTGCAGTCAGTCCACAGTGCAGTCTGTCCACAGTGCAGACTGTCCATATTGCAGTCTGTCCACAGTGCAGTCTGTCCACAGTGCTGTCTGTCCACAGTGCAGTCTGTCCACACTTCAGACTTTCCACATTGCAGTCTGTCCACAGTGCAGTCTGTGCTCAGTGCAGTCTGTCCACAGTGCAGTCAGTCCACTGTGCAGTCAGTCCACAGTGCAGTCAGTCCACTGTGTAGTCAGTCCACTGTGCAGTCTGTCCACAGTGCAGTCTGTCCGCAGTGCAGTCTGTCCACAGGGCAGTCAGTCCACTGTGCAGTCAGTCCACAGTGCAGTCAGTCCATTGTGCAGTCTGTCCACTGTGCAGTCAGTCCACTGTGCTGTCAGTCCACAGTGCAGTCTGTCCGTAGTGCAGTCTGTCCACAGTGCAGTCTGTCCACAGTTCAGACTTTCCACCGTGCAGTCTGTCCTCAGTGCAGTCTGTCCATAGTGCAGCACATCTACAGTGCAGACGGTCCACAGTGCAGTCTCTCCTCAGTGCAGTGTGTCCACAGCGCATTCTGGCCACATTGCGGTCTGTCCGCAGTTCGGATGTCCACAGTGCAGCACATCTACAGTGCAGACTGTCCACAGTGCAGTCTGTCCACAGTGCAGTCTCTCCTCAGTGCAGTCTCTCCACAGTGCAGTCTGTCCACTGTGCGGTCTGTCCACAGTGCGGATGTCCACAGTGCAGACTGTCCACAGTGCCGTTTTTCCACAGTGCAGTCTGTGCACAGTGTAGCCTGTCCAAAGTGCAGACGGTCCTCAGTGCAGTCTGTCCACTGTGCAGTCTGTCCAATGTTCAGTCTGTCCACAGTGCAGTCTGTCCACAATGCAGTCTGACCACAGTCAGTCTCTCCACAGTGCTGTCTGTCCACAGTGCAGTCTGTCCACAGTGCAACCTGTCCACAGTGCAGTCTGTCCTCAGTGCAGTCTGCCCACAGTGCAGCCTGTCCACAGTGCAGTCTGTGCACAGTGCAGTCTGTCCACAGTGCAGTCTGTCCACAGTGCCGTCTGTCCACAGTGCAGTCTGTCCACATTGCAGTCTGTCCACAGTGCAGTCTGTCCACAGTGCAGTCTGTCCACAATGCATTCTGACAACAGTGCAGTCTCTCCACAGTGCAGTCTGTCCACAGTGCAGTCTCTCCACAGTGCAGTCTGTCCACATTGCAGTCTGTCCACTGTGCAGTCTGTCCACAGTGCAGTCTGTCCACAGTGCAGTCTGTCCACTGTGCAACCTGTCCACAGTGCAGTCTGTCCACAGTGCAATCTGTCCACAATGCAGTCTGTCCACAGTGCAGTCTGTCCACGGTTCAGCCTGTCCACAGTGCAGTCAGTCCACAGTGCAGTCTGCCCACAGTGCAGCCTGTCCATAGCGCAGTCTGTCCACAGTGCAGACAGAACACAGTGCTGTCTGGCCACAGTGCAGTCTGTCCACAGTGCTGTCTGTCCACAGTGCAGTCTGTCCAGAGTGCAGTCAGTCCACTGTGCAGTCAGTCCACTGTGCAGTCTGTCCACAGTGCACTCTGTCCGCAGTGCAGTCTGTCCACAGTGCAGTCAGTCCACTGTGCAGTCAGTCCACAGTGCAGTCAGGCCACAGTGCAGTCAGTCCACAGTGCTGTCTGTCCACAGTGCATTCTGTCCAGAGTGCAGTCAGTCCACTGTGCAGTCAGTCCACTGTGAAGTCTGTCCACAGTGCACTCTGTCCGCAGTGCAGTCTGTCCACAGTGCAGTCAGTCCACTGTTCAGTCAGTCCAGAGTGCAGTCAGTCCACAGTGCAGTCCGTCCATAGCGCAGTCTGTCCACAGTGCAGTCTGTCCACAGTGCAGACAGAACACAGTGCAGTCTGTCCACAGTGCAGTCTGTCCACTGTGCAGACTGTCCATATTGCAGTCAGTCCACAGTGCAGTCTGTCCACAGTGCTGTCTGTCCACAGTGCAGTCTGTCCACAGTTCAGACTTTCCACATTGCAGTCTGTCCACAGTGCAGTCTGTGCTCAGTGCAGTCTGTCCACAGTGCAGTCAGTCCACTGTGCAGTCAGTCCACTGTGCAGTCTGTCCACAGTGCAGTCTGTCCGCAGTGCAGTCTGTCCACAGTGCAGTCAGTCTACTGTGCAGTCAGTCCACAGTGCAGTCAGTCCACTGTGCAGTCTGTCCACTGTGCAGTCAGTCCACTGTGCTGTCAGTCCACAGTGCAGTCTGTCCGTAGTGCAGTCTGTCCACAGTGCAGTCTGTCCACAGTTCAGACTATCCACCGTGCAGTCTGTCCTCAGTGCAGTCTGTCCATAGTGCAGCACATCTACAGTGCAGATGGTCCACAGTGCAGTCTCTCCTCAGTGCAGTGTGTCCACAGTGCATTCTGGCCACATTGCGGTCTGTCCACAGTTCGGATGTCCACAGTGCAGCACATCTACAGTGCAGACTGTCCACAGTGCAGTCTGTCCACAGTGCAGTCTCTCCTCAGTGCAGTCTCTCCACAGTGCAGTCTGTCCACTGTGCGGTCTGTCCACAGTGCGGATGTCCACAGTGCAGACTGTCCACAGTGCAGTTTTTCCACAGCGCAGTCTGTGCACAGTGTAGCCTGTCCACAGTGCAGACGGTCCTCAGTGCAGTCTGTCCACTGTGCAGTCTGTCCACTGTGCAGTCTGTCCACAGTGCAGTCTGTCCACAATGCAGTCTGACCACAGTCAGTCTCTCCACAGTGCTGTCTGTCCACAGTGCAGTCTGTCCACAGTGCAACCTGTCCACATTGCAGCCTGCCCACAGTGCAGTCTGTCCACTGTGCAGTCAGTCCACAGTGCTGTCTGTCCACAATCCAGACAGTCCACTGTGCAGTCAGTCCACATTGCAGTGTGTCCATAGTGCTGTCTGTCCACAGTGCAGTCTGTCCACAGTGCAGTCTGTCCAAAGTGCAGTCTGTCCACAGTGCAGTCTGTCCACAGTGCAGTCTGTCCACAGTGCAGTCTGTCCACAGTGCAGGCTCTCCTCAGTGCAGTCTGTCCACATTGCAGTCTGTCCAAAGTGCAGTCTGTCCACATTGCAGTCTGTCCAAAGTGCAGTCTGTCCACAGTGCAGTCTGTCTACTTTGCAGTCTGTCCACAGAGCAGTCAGTGCACAGTGCAGTCTGTCCACATTGCAGTCTGTCCACATTGCAGTCTGTCCACAGTGCAGTCTGTCCACATTGCAGTCTGTCCACATTGCAGTCCGTCCACAGTGCAGTCTGACCAAAGTGCAATCTGTCTACAGTGCAGTCTGTCCACAGTGCAGTCTGACTATAGTGCAGACTGTCCACAGTGCAGACTGTCCACAGTGCAGTCTGTCCACAGTGCAGTATGTCCACAGTGCAGTCTGACCACAGTGCAGTCTGACCACAGTGCAGTCTGTCCATAGTGCAGTCTGTCTACTGTGCAGTCTGACCACAGTGCATTCTGACCACAGTGCAGTCTGACCACAGTGCAGTCTGTCCGCAGTTCATCTGTCCACAGTGCAGGCTGTCCACAGTGCAGACTGTCCACAGTGCAGTCTGTCCACAGTACAGCCTGTCCACAGTGAAGCCAGTGCACAGTCCGCTCTGCCCACATTGCAGTTGGCCTATAGTGCAGTCTGTCCACAGTTCAGTCTCTCCACAGTTCAGTCTGTCCACAGTTCAGTCTGTCCACAGTTCAGTCTGTCCACAGTTCAGTCTCTCCACAGTTCAGTCTGTCCACAGTTCAGTCTGTCCACAGTGCAGTCTGTCCATAGTGCAGTCTGTCCACAGTGCAGACAGTCCACAGTACAGTCAGTCCACAGTGCAGTATGTCCACAGTGCAGTCTGTCCACAGAGCAGTCTGTCCACAGTGCATTCTGTCCACAGTGCAGTCTGTCCACAGTGCAGTCTGCCACTGTTCAGCCTGTCCACAGTGAAGCCAGTCCACAGTGCGCTCTGTCCACATTTCAGTTGACCTATAGTGCAGTTTGTCCACAGTGCAGTCTGCCCACAGTGCAGTCTGTCCACAGTGCAATCTGTCCAAACTGCAGTCTGTCCACAGTGCAGTCTCTCCTCAGTGATCTCTGTCCACAATGCAGTCTGTCCAAAGTGCAGTCTGTCCACAGTGCAGTCTGTCCACAGTGCAGTCTGTCCAAAGTGCAGTCTGTCCAAATTGCACTCTGTCCACATTGCAGTCTGTCCACAGTGCAGACAGTCCACAGTGCAGTCTGGCCACGGTGCAGTCTGTCCACAGTGCAGTCTGTCCATATTGCAGTCTGTCCACAGTGCAGACTCGACACATTGCAGTCTGTCCACAGTGCAGTCTGTCCACAGTTCAGAATTTCCACAGTGCAGTCTGTCCAAATTGCAGTCTGTCCACAGTGCAGACTGTCCACAATGCAGTCTGTCCACAGTGCAGTCTGTCCATATTGCAGTCTGTCCACAGTGCAGACTGTCCACATTGCAGTCTGTCCACAGTGCAGTCTGTCCACAGTGCAGTGTGTCCACAGTTCAGAATTTCCACATTGCAGTCTGTCCACATTGCAGTCTGTCCACAGTTCAGAATTTCCACATTGCAGTCTGTCCACAGTGCAGTTGGTCGACAGTGCAGTCTGTCCACAGTGCAGTCTGTCCACAGTGCAGTCTGTCCACAGTGCAGTCTGTCCACTGTGCAGTCTGTCCACAGTGCAGTCTGTCCACAATGCAATCTGACCACAGTGCAGTCTCTCCACAGTGCAATCTGTCCACAGAGCAGTCTGTCCACAGTGCAGTCTGTCCACATTGCAGTCTGTCCACAGTGCAGTCTGTCCACAGTGCAGTCTCTCCACAGTGCAGTCTGTCCACAGTGCAGTCTGTCCACAATGAAGTCTGACCACAGTGCAGTCTCTCCACAGTGCAGTCTGTCCACAGTGCAGTCTGTCCACAGTGCAGTCTGTCCACAATGCAGTCTGACCACAGTGCAGTCTCTCCACATTGCAGTCTGTCCACAGTGCAGTCTGTCCACAGTGCAGTCTGTCCACTGTGCAACCTGTCCACAGTGCAGTCTGTCCACAGTGCAGTCTCTCCTCAGTGCAGTGTGTCCACAGTGCAGTCTGGCCACAGTGCGGTCTGTCCACAGTTCGGATGTCCACAGTGCAATCCACAGTTCAGACTTTCCACAGTGCTCTCTGTCCACAGTGCAGTCTGTCCACAGTGCAGCACATCTACAGTGCAGACTGTCCACAGTGCAATCTCTCCTCAGTGCAGTCTCTCCACAGTGCAGTCTGTCCACAGTGCGGTCTGTCCACAGTGCGGATGTCCACAGTGCAGACTGTCCACAGTGCCGTTTTTCCTCAGTGCAGTCTGTGAACAGTGTAGCCTGTCCACAGTGCAGACGGTCCTCAGTGCAGTCTGTCCACTGTGCAGTCTGTCCACTGTGCAGTCTGTCCACAGTGCAGTCTGTCCACAATGCAGTCTTACCATAGTGCAGTCTCTCCACAGTGCTGTCTGTCCACAGTGGTGTCTGTCCACAGTGCAACCTGTCCACAGTGCAGTCTGATCTCAGTGCAGTCTGCCCACTGTGCAGCCTGTCCACAGTGCAGCCTGTCCAATGTGCAGCCTGTGCACAGTGCAGTCTGTCCACAGTGCAGTCTGTGCACATTTCAGCCTGTCCACAGTGCAGTCTGTCCACAGTTCAGTCTCTCCACAATGCAGTCTATCCACATTGCAGCCTGCCCACAGTGCAGTCTCTCCTCAGTGAAATCTGTCCACAGTGCAGTCTGTCCACAGTGCAGTCTGTCCACAGTGCAGTCTGTGCACAGTGCAGTCTGTCCACAGTGCAGTCTGTCCACATTGCAGTCTGTCCACAGTGCAGTCTGTCCACAGTGCAGTCTGTCCACATTGCAGTCTGTCCACTGTGCAGTCTGTCCACAGTGCAGCCTGTCCACAGTGCAGTCTGTCCAAAGTGCAGTCTCTCCACAGTGCAGTCTGTCCACAATGAAGTCTGACCACAGTGCAGTCTCTCCACAGTGCAGTCTGTCCACAGTGCAGTCTGTCCACAGTGCAGTCTGTCCACAGTGCAGTCTGTCCATATTGCAGTCTGTCCACAGTGCAGTCTGTCCACAGTGCAGTCTGTCCACAGTGCAGTCTGTGCACAGTGCAGTCTGTCCACAGTGCAGTCTGTCCACAGTGCAGTCTGTCCACAGTGCAGTCTGTCCACAGTGCAGTCTGTCCAAAGTGCAGTCTGTCCACAGTGCAGTCTGTCCACAGTGCAGTCTGTCCACAGTGCAGTCTGTCCACAGTGCAGTCTGTCCACAGTGCAGTCTGTCCACAGTGCAGTCTGTCCACAGTGCAGTCTGTCCACAGTGCAGTCAGTCCACAGTGCAGTCTGTCCATAGCGCAGTCTGTCCACAGTGCAGACAGAACACAGTGCTGTCTGGCCACAGTGCTGTCTGTCCACAGTGCAGTCTGACCACAGTTCAGACTTTCCACATTGCAGACTGTCCATATTGCAGTCAGTCCACAGTGCAGTCTGTCCACAGTGCAGACTGTCCATATTGCAGTCTGTCCACAGTGCAGTCTGTCCACAGTGCTGTCTGTCCACAGAGCAGTCTGTCCACACTTCAGACTTTCCACATTGCAGTCTGTCCACAGTGCAGTCTGTGCTCAGTGCAGTCTGTCCACAGTGCAGTCAGTCCACTGTGCAGTCAGTCCACAGTGCAGTCAGTCCACTGTGTAGTCAGTCCACTGTGCAGTCTGTCCACAGTGCAGTCTGTCCGCAGTGCAGTCTGTCCACAGGGCAGTCAGTCCACTGTGCAGTCAGTCCACAGTGCAGTCAGTCCATTGTGCAGTCTGTCCACTGTGCAGTCAGTCCACTGTGCTGTCAGTCCACAGTGCAGTCTGTCCGTAGTGCAGTCTGTCCACAGTGCAGTCTGTCCACAGTTCAGACTTTCCACCGTGCAGTCTGTCCTCAGTGCAGTCTGTCCATAGTGCAGCACATCTACAGTGCAGACGGTCCACAGTGCAGTCTCTCCTCAGTGCAGTGTGTCCACAGCGCATTCTGGCCACATTGCGGTCTGTCCGCAGTTCGGATGTCCACAGTGCAGCACATCTACAGTGCAGACTGTCCACAGTGCAGTCTGTCCACAGTGCAGTCTCTCCTCAGTGCAGTCTCTCCACAGTGCAGTCTGTCCACTGTGCGGTCTGTCCACAGTGCGGATGTCCACAGTGCAGACTGTCCACAGTGCAGTTTTTCCACAGTGCAGTCTGTGCACAGTGTAGCCTGTCCACAGTGCAGACGGTCCTCAGTGCAGTCTGTCCACTGTGCAGTCTGTCCAATGTTCAGTCTGTCCACAGTGCAGTCTGTCCACAATGCAGTCTGACCACAGTCAGTCTCTCCACAGTGCTGTCTGTCCACAGTGCAGTCTGTCCACAGTGCAACCTGTCCACAGTGCAGTCTGTCCTCAGTGCAGTCTGCCCACAGTGCAGCCTGTCCACAGTGCAGTCTGTCCACAGTGCAGTCTGTCCACAGTGCAGTCTGTCCACAGTGCAGTCTGTCCACAGTGCAGTCTGTCCACATTGCAGTCTGTCCACAGTGCAGTCTGTCCACAGTGCAGTCTGTCCACAATGCATTCTGACAACAGTGCAGTCTCTCCACAGTGCAGTCTGTCCACAGTGCAGTCTCTCCACAGTGCAGTCTGTCCACATTGCAGTCTGTCCACTGTGCAGTCTGTCCACAGTGCAGTCTGTCCACAGTGCAGTCTGTCCACTGTGCAACCTGTCCACAGTGCAGTCTGTCCACAGTGCAATCTGTCCACAATGCAGTCTGTCCACAGTGCAGTCTGTCCACGGTTCAGCCTGTCCACAGTGCAGTCAGTCCACAGTGCAGTCTGCCCACAGTGCAGCCTGTCCATAGCGCAGTCTGTCCACAGTGCAGACAGAACACAGTGCTGTCTGGCCACAGTGCAGTCTGTCCACAGTGCTGTCTGTCCACAGTGCAGTCTGTCCAGAGTGCAGTCAGTCCACTGTGCAGTCAGTCCACTGTGCAGTCTGTCCACAGTGCACTCTGTCCGCAGTGCAGTCTGTCCACAGTGCAGTCAGTCCACTGTGCAGTCAGTCCACAGTGCAGTCAGTCCACAGTGCTGTCTGTCCACAGTGCAGTCTGTCCAGAGTGCAGTCAGTCCACTGTGCAGTCAGTCCACTGTGAAGTCTGTCCACAGTGCACTCTGTCCGCAGTGCAGTCTGTCCACAGTTCAGTCAGTCCACTGTTCAGTCAGTCCAGAGTGCAGTCAGTCCACAGTGCAGTCCGTCCATAGCGCAGTCTGTCCACAGTGCAGTCTGTCCACAGTGCAGACAGAACACTGTGCAGTCTGTCCACAGTGCAGTCTGTCCACTGTGCAGACTGTCCATATTGCAGTCTGTCCACAGTGCAGTCTGTCCACAGTTCAGACTTTCCACCGTGCAGTCTGTCCTCAGTGCAGTCTGTCCATAGTGCAGCACATCTACAGTGCAGACGGTCCACAGTGCAGTCTCTCCTCAGTGCAGTGTGTCCACAGCGCATTCTGGCCACATTGCGGTCTGTCCGCAGTTCGGATGTCCACAGTGCAGCACATCTACAGTGCAGACTGTCCACAGTGCAGTCTGTCCACAGTGCAGTCTCTCCTCAGTGCAGTCTCTCCACAGTGCAGTCTGTCCACTGTGCGGTCTGTCCACAGTGCGGATGTCCACAGTGCAGACTGTCCACAGTGCAGTTTTTCCACAGTGCAGTCTGTGCACAGTGTAGCCTGTCCACAGTGCAGACGGTCCTCAGTGCAGTCTGTCCACTGTGCAGTCTGTCCAATGTTCAGTCTGTCCACAGTGCAGTCTGTCCACAATGCAGTCTGACCACAGTCAGTCTCTCCACAGTGCTGTCTGTCCACAGTGCAGTCTGTCCACAGTGCAACCTGTCCACAGTGCAGTCTGTCCTCAGTGCAGTCTGCCCACAGTGCAGCCTGTCCACAGTGCAGTCTGTCCACAGTGCAGTCTGTCCACAGTGCAGTCTGTCCACAGTGCAGTCTGTCCACAGTGCAGTCTGTCCACATTGCAGTCTGTCCACAGTGCAGTCTGTCCACAGTGCAGTCTGTCCACAATGCATTCTGACAACAGTGCAGTCTCTCCACAGTGCAGTCTGTCCACATTGCAGTCTGTCCACTGTGCAGTCTGTCCACAGTGCAGTCTGTCCACAGTGCAGTCTGTCCACTGTGCAACCTGTCCACAGTGCAGTCTGTCCACAGTGCAATCTGTCCACAATGCAGTCTGTCCACAGTGCAGTCTGTCCACGGTTCAGCCTGTCCACAGTGCAGTCAGTCCACAGTGCAGTCTGCCCACAGTGCAGCCTGTCCA
This sequence comes from Isurus oxyrinchus, assembly GCA_026770705.1. Taxonomy (NCBI): domain Eukaryota; kingdom Metazoa; phylum Chordata; class Chondrichthyes; order Lamniformes; family Lamnidae; genus Isurus; species Isurus oxyrinchus. Next base: position 137,419 of record JANJGN010000459.1, on the reverse strand, counting down.
TAGCGCAGTCTGTCCACAGTGCAGACAGAACACAGTGCTGTCTGGCCACAGTGCAGTCTGTCCACAGTGCTGTCTGTCCACAGTGCAGTCTGTCCAGAGTGCAGTCAGTCCACTGTGCAGTCAGTCCACTGTGCAGTCTGTCCACAGTGCACTCTGTCCGCAGTGCAGTCTGTCCACAGTGCAGTCAGTCCACTGTGCAGTCAGTCCACAGTGCAGTCAGGCCACAGTGCAGTCAGTCCACAGTGCTGTCTGTCCACAGTGCAGTCTGTCCAGAGTGCAGTCAGTCCACTGTGCAGTCAGTCCACTGTGAAGTCTGTCCACAGTGCACTCTGTCCGCAGTGCAGTCTGTCCACAGTGCAGTCAGTCCACTGTTCAGTCAGTCCAGAGTGCAGTCAGTCCACAGTGCAGTCCGTCCATAGCGCAGTCTGTCCACAGTGCAGTCTGTCCACAGTGCAGACAGAACACAGTGCAGTCTGTCCACAGTGCAGTCTGTCCACTGTGCAGACTGTCCATATTGCAGTCAGTCCACAGTGCAGTCTGTCCACAGTGCTGTCTGTCCACAGTGCAGTCTGTCCACAGTTCAGACTTTCCACATTGCAGTCTGTCCACAGTGCAGTCTGTGCTCAGTGCAGTCTGTCCACAGTGCAGTCAGTCCACTGTGCAGTCAGTCCACTGTGCAGTCTGTCCACAGTGCAGTCTGTCCGCAGTGCAGTCTGTCCACAGTGCAGTCAGTCCACTGTGCAGTCAGTCCACAGTGCAGTCAGTCCACTGTGCAGTCTGTCCACTGTGCAGTCAGTCCACTGTGCTGTCAGTCCACAGTGCAGTCTGTCCGTAGTGCAGTCTGTCCACAGTGCAGTCTGTCCACAGTTCAGACTTTCCACCGTGCAGTCTGTCCTCAGTGCAGTCTGTCCATAGTGCAGCACATCTACAGTGCAGATGGTCCACAGTGCAGTCTCTCCTCAGTGCAGTGTGTCCACAGTGCATTCTGGCCACATTGCGGTCTGTCCACAGTTCGGATGTCCACAGTGCAGCACATCTACAGTGCAGACTGTCCACAGTGCAGTCTGTCCACAGTGCAGTCTCTCCTCAGTGCAGTCTCTCCACAGTGCAGTCTGTCCACTGTGCGGTCTGTCCACAGTGCGGATGTCCACAGTGCAGACTGTCCACAGTGCAGTTTTTCCACAGCGCAGTCTGTGCACAGTGTAGCCTGTCCACAGTGCAGACGGTCCTCAGTGCAGTCTGTCCACTGTGCAGTCTGTCCACTGTGCAGTCTGTCCACAGTGCAGTCTGTCCACAATGCAGTCTGACCACAGTCAGTCTCTCCACAGTGCTGTCTGTCCACAGTGCAGTCTGTCCACAGTGCAACCTGTCCACAGTGCAACCTGTCCACAGTGCAGTCTGTCCTCAGTGCAGTCTGCCCACAGTGCAGCCTGTCCACAGTGCAGCCTGTCCATTGTGCAGCCTGTGCACAGTGCAGTTTGTCCACAGTTCAGTCTCTCCACAATGCAGTCTATCCACATTGCAGCCTGCCCACAGTGCAGTCTCTCCTCAGTGAAATCTGTCCACAGTGCAGTCTGTCCACAGTGCAGTCTGTCCACAGTGCAGTCTGTCCACAGTGCAGTCTGTCCACAGTGCAGTCTGTCCACATTGCAGTCTGTCCACAGTGCAGTCTGTCCACAATGCAGTCTGACCACAGTGCAGTCTCTCCACAGTGCAGTCTGTCCACAGTGCAGTCTGTCCACATTGCAGTCTGTCCACTGTGCAGTCTGTCCACAGTGCAGTCTGTCCACAATGCAGTCTGACCACAGTGCAGTCTCTCCTCAGTGCAGTCTGTCCACAGTGCAGACTGTCCACAGTGCAATCTCTCCTCAGTGCAGTCTCTCCACAGTGCAGTCTGTCCACAGTGCAGTCTGTCCACAATGCAGTCTGACCACAGTGCAGTCTGTGCACAGTGCAGTCTGTCCACAGTGCAGTCTGTCCACAGTGCAGTCTGTCCACTGTGCAATCTGTCCACAGTGCAGTCTGTCCACAGTGCAGTCTGTCCACAGTGCAGCCTGTCCACAGTGCAGCCTGTCCACAGTGCAGTCTGTCCACAGTGCAGCCTGTCCATTGTGCAGCCTGTGCACAGTGCAGCCTGTCTGCAGTGCAGTCTGTCCACAGTGCAGTCTGTCCACAGTGCAGCCTGTCCACAGTGCAGTGAGTCCACAGTACAGCCTGTCCACGTTGCAGTCTGTCCACAGTGCAGTCTGTCCACAGTGCCGTCTGTCCACAGTGCAGTGAGTCCACAGTGCAGGCTGTCCACAGTGCAGTCTGTCCACAGTGCAGCCTGTCCATAGTGCAGTCTGTCCACAGTGCAGTCTGTCCACAGTGCAGTCTGTCCACAGTGCAGTCTGTCCACAATGCAGTCAGTCCACAGTGCAGTCTGTGCACAAGTGCAGTCTGTCCACAGTGCAGTCTGTCCACAGTGCCGTCTGTCCACAGTGCAGTCTGTCCACAGTGCAGTCTGTCCACAGTGCAGTCTGTCCACAGTGCAGTCTGTCCACATTGCAGACTGTCCACAGTGCAGTCTGTCCACATTGCAGACTGTCTACAGTGCAGTCTGTCCACATTGCAGACTTTCCACAGTGCAGTCTGTCCACATTGCAGACTGTCCACAGTGCAGTCTGTCCACAGTGCAGTCTGTCCACAGTGCAGTCTGTCCACAGTGCAGTCTGTCCACAGTTCAGACTGTCCACAGTACATTCTGTCTCCAGCGAGTCCTGTCTGCACGGGTGCCAGAAGGTGCTGTGCCGGGCGAGTTTTTTCATCTCTTTTGGCTCACCCAGCCTCCTGGAAATTTAGAAATATAAACACGAGTGTGTGTGTTTCCTCTCCTAGCAATAATAAAAATAAATAGCAGTCAGGCAGCTCCCTGTCTTGACTGGTCTGAGCTGAGCTGTGTTTCTCAGCTGGTGGTTTTCGTGGCTCTGGATGCCTCAGTCCCTGTTAAAGCAGCTTTTATCAGCACCCTGCTCCCATCTGCCTTCCACAAGACAGATACCACCTTCCGCACGTTGCTCTGCAGCACCCACTCTGCCAGTCTCATGGCTTCTCCTCCTCTCACCCGCGCTTACTCTGAATGATAGAAGCTTTTAGTCTACATTTTGCTCTGCTGTCCATGTCTCTATTTCCCATTGCCCTGTCCGTGATATAACCATTATTATGTTGAATACATTCAGCTCACAGTCATTCATTGAAGGGAATTCCCAGCTCAGACACAGGCCATTCGGCCCATCTGTTCCGTGCTGGTGTTCCTGCTCCACACGACCCTCCTCCCACCCCCTCTTCATCTCCCCCTATCAGCCTATCCTTCTATTCCTGTCTCCCTCATGTGTTTATCCAGCTTCCCCCTTCAATGTATTGATACTATTCACCTCGACCACTCTCTCTCTCTCCGCTCTCCGGAATCATTTATCCCTCACCACTCCTTAAAATTCCTTTTCCAGTAGCAGCAGCGCGTACCATCTCCTTCGACAGCACCTTCCAAACCCACGACCACTACCATCTAGAAGGACAAGGGCAGCAGATAGATGGGAACACCACCACCTGGAAGTTCCCCTCCAAGTCACTCACCATCCTGACTTGGAAATATATCACCGTTCCTTCACTGTCGCTGGGTCAAAATCCTGGAACTCCCTCCCTAACAGCACTGTGGGTGTACCTACACCACATGGACTGCAGCGGTTCAAGAAGGCAGCTCCCCACCACTTTCTCAAGGGGCAATTAGGGATGGGCAATAAATGCTGGCATTGGCAGCAACTCCAAGACCAAATTTATAAAACACCTCTCTTTATATCAGCTTGTATACCTGCCCTCTCACCTCTTCACAGCATCTTATTGTGTACTGGAGGAGGCCATTCAGCCCATCATACCCGTGCTGGCTCTCTGAAAGAGCTATCTTTCAAACGCCTTAAAGTGTCGGCCGGTCCCCATTTTTAACATGGCGGCATGGAAGGCGGGTTGGGGGGCGGGGGGGGTGGTGGATTTGCACAGGAAGATCCCAGTCATTGTCCAGGGCCCATCAGGAATCTGCGTCTGACTCTCGGCCTCGCAGATCTCCTCGAACCCTCCCCCCGCCCTGTGGCTGCTCCCGGCCTTTCCTGCAATCCCTGACGGGCTTGGGTTGGCAATTCCGCTCAGTATTGCAGCCCCGGGGACCACGTTTCACTCCTGGTCTTGTTGGAGCTAGGTATTCAACTGCAGGAGGCAGTGCAGAGCAGGGGGGGACGAGGCCATTCCCTGGGGAAAGGGGTGGGGGGTTCAGGGTTATGAGGAAAGGGGAGGTAAATTGACCTCCCCAGCCTGATGGGAAGCCTCTGTCAGGGGGTTTTACATTAAGAAAGGAATTATCAACAGAAAGCTAGAATATTAATTCAATTAATATTGGATTTCGGACGACTGTCAGGGAGAATGAGCCAGAGACCTGCTTCAGAGCAGCTACATGTTCCAAAAGACAGCAGCAGCTGGGCAGACAATGAAGTGCTTTTCTGAAATCTGCCCACTCTTGTAATGCAGGGAACGCAGCCGCTAATTTGCGCACAGCAAGATCTAAGGAACAGCTACGGAATGAGCCCGATAACCTGTTTGTAGAGGGGTTGGTAAAGGGATAGAAATCGGCCCCAGGAGGCCTGGGTGAGGTCCCCCACCCCCACCCCCACCCCCACCCCCACCCCCACCGCACTCCCCCCAACACCCACCACCACCCCGACACCCACCCCCACCCCCACCCCCACCCCCACCCCCACCCACACCCCCACCCCCACCCCCACCGCAGTCCCCCCAACACCCACCCCCACACCCACACCCACACCCACACCCACACCCACACACACCCACACCCCCACCCCCCACACCCACACCCACCCCCACCCCCACCCTACCCCACCCAACACCACCAACACCCCACCCCTAACCCCACCTCCACACCCACCCCCACACCCACACCCACACCCACCCCCACACCCACCCCCACACCCACCCCACCACCACACCCACACCCACACCCACCCCCACCCCCACACCCACCACCACACCCCCACCCCCACCCCCACCAACACCCCCACACCCACCCCAACACCCACCCCCACGCCCACACCCACACCCAACCCCACACCCAACCCCACACCCACCTCCACACCCAACCCCACACCCACCTCCACACCCACCCCCACACCCACCACCACACACACCCCCACACCCACCTCCACACCCACCCCCACCCCCACCCCCACACCCAACCCCCACACCCACCCCAACACCCACCCCCACGCCCACACCCACACCCAACCCCACACCCAACCCCACACCCACCTCCACACCCACCCCCACCCCCACCCCCACACCCAACCCCCACACCCACCCCCACACCCACACCCACTTCCCACACCCACCCCACCACCACCCCCACCCTACCCCACCCAACACCACCAACACCCCACCCCTAACGCCACACCCACACCCACCACAACCCCAACCCCATGCCGACCCCACCCCCACCGCACGCAACCCCACCAACACCCCACCCCCCACCCCAACCCCCATGCTGACCCACACCACACCGGCATCCCCACCCACACCCCACACCAACGCTCCTCTAACCAAAGTGACGGTGAGATGTTTCAAAACCCCAACCGAAAGGCACACGAGGATGCAAAAAATGTCTCATCCGAAAGGTGGCACATCCAACAAAGCAGCACTCCCCCAACACTGACCCTCTGACAGTGCAGCACTCCCTCAGTACTGACCCTCTGACAGTGCAGCACTCCCTCAGTACTGACCCTCTGACAGTGCAGCACTCCCTCAGTACTGACCCTCTGACAGTGCAGCACTCCCTCAGTACTGACCCTCTGACAGTGTGGCACTCCCTCAGTACTGACCCTCTGACAGTGTAGCACACCCTCAGTACTGACCCTCTGACAGTGTAGCACTCCCTCAGTACTGACCCGCTGACAGTGCAGCACTCCCTCAGTACTGACCCTCTGACAGTACAGCACTCCCTCAGCACTTACCCTCTGACAGTGCAGCACTCCCTCAGTACTGACCCTCCAACAGTGCAGCACTCCCTCAGTACTGACCCTGCAACAGTGCAGCACTCTCTCAGTATTGACCTCTGACAGTGCAGCGTGCAGCACTCTCTCAGTATTGACCTCTGACAGTGCAGCACTCCCTCAGTACTGACCTCTGACAGTGCAGCACTCACTCAGTACTGACCTCTGACAGTGCAGCACTCCCTCAGTACTGACCCTCCGACAGTGCAGCACTCTCTCAGTACTGATCCTCTGACAGTGCAGCACTCCCGCAGTACTGACCTCTGACAGTGCAGCACTCCCCCAGCATTGATCCTCTGACAATGCAGCACTCCCTCAGTACTGACCCTCTGAGAGTGCAGCACTCTCTCACTACTGACCACCTGACAGTGCAGCACTCTCTCAGTACTGACCCGCTGACAGTGCAGCACTCACTCAGTACTGACCCGCTGACAGTGCAGCACTCACTCAGTACTTACGCTCTGACAGTGCACCACATCCTCAGTACTGACCCTCTAACAGTGCAACAATCCCTCAGTTTTGTCCCTCTGACAGTGCAGCACTCCCTCAGTACTGACCATCTGACAGTCCAGCACTCCCTCAGTACTGACCCTCTGACAGTACAGCACTCCCTCAGTACTGACCTCTGACAGTGCAGCACTCCCTCATTACTGACCTCTGACAGTGTAGCACACCCTCAGTACTGACCCTCTGACAGTGTAGCACTCCCTCAGTACTGACCCTCTGACAGTGCAGCACTCCCTCAGTACTGACCCTCTGACAGTACAGCACTCCCTCAGCACTTACCCTCTGACAGTGCAGCACTCCCTCAGTACTGACCCTCCAACAGTGCAGCACTCCCTCAGTACTGACCCTGCAACAGTGCAGCACTCTCTCAGTATTGACCTCTGACAGTGCAGCACTCCCTCAGTACTGACCTCTGACAGTGCAGCACTCACTCAGTACTGACCTCTGACAGTGCAGCACTCCCTCAGTACTGACCCTCCGACAGTGCAGCACTCTCTCAGTACTGATCCTCTGACAGTGCAGCACTCCCGCAGTACTGACCTCTGACAGTGCAGCACTCCCCCAGCATTGATCCTCTGACAATGCAGCACTCCCTCAGTACTGACCCTCTGAGAGTGCAGCACTCTCTCACTACTGACCACCTGACAGTGCAGCACTCTCTCAGTACTGACCCGCTGACAGTGCAGCACTCACTCAGTACTGACCCGCTGACAGTGCAGCACTCACTCAGTACTGACCCTCTGACAGTGCAGCACTTCCTCACTACTGACCCTCTGACAGTGCATCATTCCCTCAGGACTGACCCTCTGACAGTGCAGCATTCACTCAGTACTGACCCTCCGAAAGTGCAGCACTCCCCCAACATTGACCCTGTAACAGTGCAGCACTCCCTCAGTACTGACCCTCTGACAGTGCAGCATTCACTCAGTACTGAACCTTCAACAGTGCAGCACTCCCTCAGTACTGAGCCTCTGACAGTACAGCACTCAATCAGTACTGACCCACTGACAGTGCAGAACTCCCTCAGTACTGACCCTCTGACAGTGCAGCACTCCCTCATTAGTGACCCTCTGACAGTGCAGCACTCTCCCAACACTGACCCTCTGACAGTGCAGCACTCTCTCAGTACTGACCTCTGACAGTGCAGCACTCCCTCAGTACTGACCTCTGACAGTGCAGCACTACCTCAGCACTGACCTCTGACAGTGCAGCACTCACTCAGTACTGACCCGCTAACAGTGCAGCACTCACTCAGTACTGACGCTCTGACAGAGCAGCACTCCCTCAGTACTGACCCTCTCACAGTGCAACAATCCCTCAGTTCTGTCCCTCTGACAGTGCAGCACTCCCTCAGTACTGACCATCTGACATTGCAGCACTCCCTCAGTACTGACCCTCTGACAGTGCAGCACTCCCTCACTACTGACCCTCTGACAGTGCATCATTCCCTCAGGACTGACCCTCTGACAGTGCAGCATTCACTCAGTACTGACCCTCCGAAAGTGCAGCACTCCCCCAACAGTGACCCTCTAACAGTGCAGCACTCCCTCAGTACTGACCCTCTGACAGTGCAGCATTCACTCAGTACTGACACTCCAACAGTGCAGCACTCCCTCAGTACTGAGCCTCTGACAGTGCAGCACTCCCTCAGTACTGACCCTCTGACAGAGCAGCACTCCCCCAACACTGACCCTCTGACAGTGCAGCACTCCCTCAGTACTGATCCTCTGACAGTGCAACAATCCCTCAGCACCAACACTCTGAAAGTGCAGCACTCACTCAGTACTTTCACTCTGAATGTGCAGCACTCCCTCAGTACTGACCCTCTGACAGTGCAGCACTCACTCAGTACTGACCCTCTGACAGTGCAAAACTCCCTCAGAACTGAACTTCTGACAGTGCAGCACTCACTCAGTACTGACCCTCCGACAGTGCAGCACTCCCCCAACACGGACCCTCTAACAGTGCAGCACTCCCTCAGTACTGACCTCCTGACAGTGCAGCACTCCCTCAGTACTGACCTCTGACAGTGCAGCACTCCCTCAGTACTGACCCTCTGACAGTGCAGCATTCCCGCAGTACTGACCTCTGACAGTGCAGCACTCTCCCAGCACTGATCCTCTGACAATGCAGCACTCCCTCAGTACTGACTCACTGACAGTTTAGCACTCCCTCAGTACTGACACACTGACAGTGCAGCACTCTCTCACTACTGACCACCTGACAGTGCAGCACTCCCTCAGTACAGAGCCTCTGACAGTGCAGCACTCACTTAGTACTGACCCGCTGACAGTGCAGCACTCACTCAGTACTGACGGTCTGACAGAGCAGCACTCCCTCAGTACTGACCCTCTGACAGTGCACCACATCCTCAGTACTGACCTTCTGACAGTGCAGCACTCACTCAGTACTGACCCTCTCACAGTGCAACAATCCCTCAGTTCTGTCCCTCTGACAGTGCAGCACTACCTCAGTACTGACCCGCTGACAGTGTGGCAATCCGTCAGTACTGACCCACTGACAGTGCAGCACTCCCTCAGTACTGAATATCTGACAATGCAGCACTCCCTCATTACTGACCATCTGACAGTGCAGCACTCCCTCAGTACTAACGCTCCGACAGTGCAGCACTCCCTCAGTACTGACCCTTCGACAGTGCAGCAATCCCTCAATACTGACCCTCGGACAGTGCAGCACTCCCTCAGTACTGACCGTCTGACAATGCAGCACTCCCTCATTACTGACCCTCCGACAGTGCACCACATCCCAAGTACGAACCCACTGACAGTGCAGCACTCCATCAGTACTGACCCACTGAAAGTGCAGCACTCCCTCAGTACTGACCCACTGACAGTGCAGCATTCTCTCACTACTGACCACCTGTCAGTGCAGCACTCCCTCAGTACCGACTCTCTGAAAGTGCAGCACTCACTCAGTACTGACCCTCTGACAGTGCAACACTCCCTCAGTACTGACCCTCTGACAGTGCAGCACTCACTCAGTACTGACCCTCTGACAGTGCAACACTCCCTCAGTACTGACCCTCTGACAGAGCAGCATTCCCTCAGTACTCACCCTCTGACAGTGCAGCACTCCCTCATTAATGACCCTCTGACAGTGCAGCACTCCCCCAACACTGACCCTCTGACAGTGCAGCACTCTCTCAGTACTGACGCTCCGACAGTGCAGCACTCTCTCAGTACTGACCTCTGACAGTGCAGCACTCCCTCAGTACTGACCTCTGACAATGCAGCACTCCCTCAGTACTGACCCTCCGACAGTGCAGCACTCTCTCAGTACTGACCTCTGACAGTGTAGCACTCCCTCAGTACTGACCTCTGACAGTGCAGCACTCACTCAGTACTGACCCTCTGACAGTGCAGCACTCCCGCAGTACTGACGTCTGACAGTGCAGCACTCCCCCAGCACTGATCCTCAGACAATGCAGCACTCCCTCAGTACTGACCCTCTGAGAGTGCAGCACCCTCTCACTACTGACCACCTGACAGTGCAGCACTCTCTCAGTACTGACCCGCTGACAGTGCAGCACTCACTCAGTACTGACCCGCTGACAGTGCAGCACTCACTCAGTACTGACGCTCTGACAGAGCAGCACTCCCTCAGTACAGACCTTCTGACAGTGCACCACATCCTCAGTACTGACCCTCTGACAGTGCAGCACTCCCTCAGTACTGACCATCTGACAGTGCAGCACTCCCTCAGTACTGACCATCTGACAGTGCAGCACTCCCTCACTACTGACCCTCTGACATTGCAGCACTCCCTCAGTACTGACCCTCCGACAGTGCAGCACTCTCTCAGTACTGACCTCTGACAGTGCAGCACTCCCTCAGTACTGACCTCTGACAGTGCAGCACTCCCTCAGTACTGACCTCTTACAGTGCAGCACTCCCTCAGTACTGACCCTCTGACAGTGCAGCACTCCCTCACTACTGACCCTCTGACAGTGCAGCATTCACTCAGTACTGACCCTCTGACAGTGCAGCACTCCCTCAGTACTGACCCTCTGACAGTGCAGCACTCCCTCATTACTGACCCTCTGACAGTGCAGCACTCTCCCAACACTGACCCTCTGACAGTGCAGCACTCTCTCAGTACTGACCTCTGACAGTGCAGCACTCCCTCAGTACTGACCTCTGACAGTGCAGCACTCCCTCAGTACTGACCTCTGACAGTGCAGCACTCACTCAGTACTGACCCTCTGACAGTGCAGCACTCCCGCAGTACTGACCTCTGACAGTGCAGCACTCCCCCAGCACTGATCCTCTGACAATGCAGCACTCCCTCAGTACTGACCCTCTGAGAGTGCAGCACTCTCTCACTACTGACAACCTGACAGTGCAGCACTCTCTCAGTACTGACCCGCTGACAGTGCAGCACTCACTCAGTACTGACCCGCTGACAGTGCAGCACTCACTCAGTACTGACGCTCTGACAGAGCAGCACTCCCTCAGTACAGACCTTCTGACAGTGCACCACATCCTCAGTACTGACCCTCTGACAGTGCAGTACTCAATCAGTACTGACCCTCTCACAGTGCAACAATCCCTCAGTACTGACCCGCTGACAGTGCAGCACTCCCTCAGTACTGTCCCTCTGACAGTGCAGAACTCCCTCAGTACTGACCCTCTGACAGTGCAGCTCTCCCTCATTACTGACCATCTGACAGTGCAGCACTCCCCCAACACTGACCCTCTGACAGTGCAGCACTCCCTCAGTACTGATCCGTTGACAGTGCAACACTCCCTCAGAACCAACACTCTGAAAGTGCAGCACTCACTCAGTACTTTCACTCTGAATGTGCAGCACTCCCTCAGTACTGACCCTCTGACAGTGCAGCACTCCCTCAGTACTTGACCGTCTGACAGTGCAGCACTCCCTCAGTACTCACCCTCTGACAGTGCAACACTCCCTCAGAACTGAACCTCTGACAGTGCAGCACTCACTCAGTACTGACACTCCGACAGTGCAGCACTCCCCCAACACTGACCCTCTAACAGTGCAGCACTCCCTCAGTACTGACCTCCTGACAGTGCAGCACTCCCTCAGTACTGACCTCTGACAGTGCAGCACTCCCTCAGTACTGACCCTCTGACAGTGCAGCACTCCCGCAGTACTGACCTCTGACAGTGCAGCACTCTCCCAGCACTGATCCTCTGACAATGCAGCACTCCCTCAGTACTGACCCACTGACTGTTTCGCACTCCCTCAGTACTGACACACTGACAGTGCAGCACTCTCTCACTACTGACCACCTGACAGTGCAGCACTCCCTCAGTACTGACCCTCTGACAGTGCAGCACTCACTCAGTACTGACCCGCTGACAGTGCAGCACTCACTCAGTACTGACGCTCTGACAGAGCAGCACACCCTCAGTACTGACCCTCTGACAGTGCACCACATTCTCAGTACTGACCCTCTGACAGTGCAGCACTCACTCAGTACTGACCCTCTCACAGTGCAACAATCCCTCAGTTCTGTCCCTCTGACAGTGCAGCACTCCCTCAGTACTGACGCTCTGACAGTGCAGCACTACCTCAGTACTGACCCGCTGACAGTGCAGCACCCCCTCAGTACTGACCCTCTGACAGTGCAGCATTCCCTCAGTACTGAATATCTGACAATGCAGCAATCCCTCATTACTGACCATCTGACAGTGCAGCGCTCGCTCAGTACTAACGCTCCGACAGTGCAGCACTCCCTCAGTACTGATCCTTCGACAGTGCAGCAATCCCTCAATACTGACCCTCTGACAGTGCAGCACTCCCTCAGTACTGACCGTCTGACAGTGCAGCACTCCTTCATTACTGACCCTCCGACAGTGCACCACATCCCAAGTACGGATCCAGTGACAGTGCAGCACTCCATCAGTACTGACCCACTGAAAGTGCAGCAGACCCTCAGTACTGACCCACTGACAGTGCAGCATTCTCTCACTACAGACCACCTGACAGTGCAGCAGTCCCTCAGTACCGAACCTCTGAAAGTGCAGCACTCACTCAGTACTGACCCTCTGACAGTGCAACACTCCCTCAGTTCTCACCCTCTGACAGAGCAGCACTCCCTCAGTACTGACCCTCTGACAGTGCAGCACTCCCTCATTACTGACCCTCTGACAGTGCAGCACTCCCTCAGTACTGACCCTCTGACAGTGCAGCACTCCCTCATTACTGACCCTCTGACATTGCAGTACTCCCCCAACACTGACCCTCTGACAGTGCAGCACTCCCTCAGTACTGACCCTCTGACAGTGCAGCACTCCCTCAGTACTGACCCTCCAACAGTGCAGCACTCCCTCAGTACAGAACTACTGACATTGCAGCATTCACTCAGTAGTGACCCTCCGACAGTGCAGCACTCTCTCAGTACTGACCTCTGACAGTGCAGCACTCCCTCAGTACTGACCTCTGACAGTGCAGCACTCCCTCAGTACTGACCCTCCGACAGTGCAGCACTCTCTCAGTACTGACCTCTGACAGTGCAGCACTCCCTCAGTACTGACCTCTGACAGTGCAGCACTCGCTCAGTACTGACCTCTGACAGTGCAGCACTCACTCAGTACTGACCCTCTGACAGTGCAGCACTCCCGCAGTACTGACCTCTGACAGTGCAGCACTCCCCCAGCACTGATCCTCTGACAATGCAGCACTCCCTCAGTACTGACCCTCTGAGAGTGCAGCACTCCCTCAGTACTGACCCTCTGAGAGTGCAGCACTCTCTCACTACTGACCACCTGACAGTGCAGCACTCTCTCAGTACTGACCCGCTGACAGTGCAGCACTCACTCAGTAGTGACCCGCTGACAGTGCAGCACTCACTCAGTACTGACGTTCTGACAGAGCAGCACTCCCTCAGTACAGACCTTCTGACAGTGCACCACATCCTCAGTACTGACCCTCTGACAGTGCAGCACTCACTCAGTACTGACCCTCTCACAGTGCAACGATCCCTCAGTACTGACCATCTGACAGTGCAGCACTCCCTCAGGACTGACCCTCAGACATTGCAGCACTCCCTCAGTACTGACCCTCTGACAGTGCATCATTCCCTCAGGACTGACCCTCTGACAGTGCAGCACTCCCTCAGTACTGAACTTCTGACATTGCAGCATTCACTCAGTACTGATCCTCCGACAGTACAGCACTCTCTCAGTACTGACCTCCGACAGTGCAGCACTCCCTCAGTACTGACCTCTGACAGTGCAGCACTCCCTCAGTACTGACCTCTTACAGTGCAGCACTCCCTCAGTACTGACCCTTCGACATTGCAGCACTCCCTCAGTACTGACCTCTGACAGTGCAGCACTCACTCAGTACTGACCTCTGACTATGCAGCACTCCCCCAGCACTGATCCTCTGACAATGCAGCACTCCCTCAGTACTGACCCTATGAGAGTGCAGCACTCTCTCACTACTGACCACCTGACAGTGCAGCACTCTCTCAGTACTGACCCGCTGACAGTGCAGCACTCACTCAGCACTGACCCGCTGACAGTGCAGCACTCACTCAGTACTGACGCTCTGACAGAGCAGCGCTCCCTCAGTACAGACCATCTGACAGTGCACCACATCCTCAGTACTGACCCTCTGACAGTGCAGCACTCCCTCACTACTGACCCTCTGACAGTGCATCATTCCCTCAGGACTGACCCTCTGACAGTGCAGCATTCCCTCAGTACTGAGCCTCTGACAGTGCAGCATTCACTCAGTACGGACCCTCTGACAGTGCAGCACTCCCTCATTACTGACCTCTGACAGTGCAGCACTCTCCCAACACTGACCCTCTGACAGTGCAGCACTCACTCAGCACTGACCCGCTGACAGTGCAGCACTCACTCAGTACTGACGCTCTGACAGAGCAGCGCTCCCTCAGTACAGACCATCTGACAGTGCACCACATCCTCAGTACTGACCCTCTGACAGTGCAGCACTCCCTCACTACTGACCCTCTGACAGTGCATCATTCCCTCAGGACTGACCCTCTGACAGTGCAGCATTCCCTCAGTACTGAGCCTCTGACAGTGCAGCATTCACTCAGTACGGACCCTCTGACAGTGCAGCACTCCCTCATTACTGACCTCTGACAGTGCAGCACTCTCCCAACACTGACCCTCTGACAGTGCAGCACTCTCTCAGTACTGACCTCTGACAGTGCAGCACTCCCTCAGTACTGACCACTGACAGTGCAGCACTCCCTCAGTACTGACCTCTGACAGTGCAGCACTCACTCAGTACTGACCCTCTGACAGTGCAGCACTCCCTCAGTACTGACCTCTTACAGTGCAGCACTCCCTCAGTACTGACCCTCCGACATTGCAGCACTCTCTCAGTTCTGTCCCTCTGACAGTGCAGCACTCCCTCAGTACTGACCATCTGACAGTGCAGCACTCCCTCAGTACTGACCCTCTGACATTGCAGCACTCCCTCAGTACTGACCCTCTGACAGTGCAGCACTCCCTCACTACTGACCCTCTGACAGTGCATCATTCCCTCAGGACTGACCCTCTGACAGTGCAGCATTCACTCAGTACTGACCCTCCGAAAGTGCAGCACTCCCCCAACAGTGACCCTCTAACAGTGCAGCACTCCCTCTGTACTGACCCTCTGACAGTGCAGCATTCACTCAGTACTGACCCTCTGACAGTGCAGCACTCCCTCAGTACTGACCTCTGACAGTGCAGCACTCCCTCAGTACTGACCCTCTGAAAGTGCAGCATTCACTCAGTACTGACCCTCTGACAGTGCAGCACTCCGTCAGTACTGACCCTCTGACAGTGCAGCACTCCCTCATTACTGACCTCTGACAGTGCAGCACTCTCCCAACACTGACCCTCTGACAGTGCAGCACTCTCTCAGTACTGACCTCTGACAGTGCAGCACTCCCTCAGTACTGACCTCTGACAGTGCAGCACTCCCTCAGTACTGACCCTCTGAAAGTGCAGCACTCACTCAGTACTGACCCTCTGACAGTGCAGCACTCCCTCATTTCTGACCCTCTGACAGAGCAGCACTCCCTCAGTACTGACCCTCTGACAGTGCAGCACTCCCTCATTACTGACCCTCTGACAGTGCAGCAATCCCTCAGTACTGACCCTCTGACAGTGCAGCACTCCCTCATACTGACCCTCTGACATTGCAGTACTCCCCCAACACTGACCCTCTGACAGTGCAGCACTCCCTCAGTACTGACCCTCCAACAGTGCAGCACTCCCTCAGTACTGAACTACTGACATTGCAGCATTCACTCAGTAGTGACCCTCCGACAGTGCAGCACTCCCCCAGCACTGATCCTCTGACAATGCAGCACTCCCTCAGTACTGACCCTCTGAGAGTGCAGCACTCTCTCACTACTGACCACCTGACAGTGCAGCACTCTCTCAGTACTGACCCGCTGACAGTGCAGCACTCACTCAGCACTGACCCGCTGACAGTGCAGCACTCACTCAGTACTGACGCTCTGACACAGCAGCGCTCCCTCAGTACAGACCATCTGACAATGCACCACATCCTCAGTACTGACCCTCTGACAGTGCAGCACTAACTCCGTACTGACCCTCTCACAGTGCAACAATCCCTCAGTTCTGTCCCTCTGACAGTGCAGCAATCCCTCAGTACTGACCCTCTGACATTGCAGCACTCCCTCAGTACTGACCCTCTGACAGTGCAGCACTCCCTCACTACTGACCCTCTGACAGTGCATCATTCCCTCAGGACTGACCCTCTGAGAGTGCAGCATTCACTCAGTACTGACCCTCCGAAAGTGCAGCACTCCTCCAACAGTGACCCTCTAACAGTGCAGCACTCCCTCAGTACTGACCCGCTGACAGTGCAGCATTCACTCAGTACTGACCCTCTGACAGTGCAGCATTCCCTCAGTACTGAGCCTCTGACAGTGCAGCACTCCCTCAGTACTGACCCTCTGACAGTGCAGCACTCCCTCATTACTGACCTCTGACAGTGCAGCACTCTCCCAACACTGACCCTCTGACAGTGCAGCACTCTCTCAGTACTGACCTCTGACAGTGCAGCACTCCCTCAGTACTGACCCTCTGACAGTGCAGCATTCAATCAGTACTGACCCTCCGACAGTACAGCACTCTCTCAGTACTGACCTCTGACAGTGCAGCACTCCCTCAGTACTGACCTCTGACAGTGCAGCACTCCCTCAGTACTGACCTCTTACAGTGCAGCACTCCCTCAGTACTGACCCTCCGACAGTGCAGCACTCTCTCAGTACTGACCCTCTGACAGTGCAGCATTCCCTCAGTACTGACCTCTGACAGTGCAGCACTCCCTCAGTACTGACCTCTGACAGTGCAGCACTCACTCAGTACTGACCCTCTGACAGTGCAGCACTCCCGCAGTACTGACCTCTGACAGTGCAGCACTCCCCCAGCACTGATCCTCTGACAATGCAGCACTCCCTCAGTACTGACCCTCTGAGAGTGCAGCACGCTCTCACTACTGACCACCTGACAGTGCAGCACTCTCTCAGTACTGACCCGCTGACAGTGCAGCACTCACTCAGCACTGACCCGCTGACAGTGCAGCACTCACTCAGTACTGACGCTCTGACAGAGCAGCGCTCCCTCAGTACAGACCATCTGACAGTGCACCACATCCTCAGTACTGACCCTCTGACAGTGCAGCACTCCCTCACTACTGACCCTCTGACAGTGCATCATTCCCTCAGGACTGACCCTCTGACAGTGCAGCATTCCCTCAGTACTGAGCCTCTGACAGTGCAGCATTCACTCAGTACGGACCCTCTGACAGTGCAGCACTCCCTCATTACTGACCTCTGACAGTGCAGCACTCTCCCAACACTGACCCTCTGACAGTGCAGCACTCTCTCAGTACTGACCTCTGACAGTGCAGCACTCCCTCAGTACTGACCACTGACAGTGCAGCATTCCCTCAGTACTGACCTCTGACAGTGCAGCACTCACTCAGTACTGACCCTCTGACAGTGCAGCACTCCCTCAGTACTGACCTCTTACAGTGCAGCACTCCCTCAGTACTGACCCTCCGACATTGCAGCACTCTCTCAGTACTGACCCTCTGACAGTGCAGCACTCCTCAGTACTGACCTCTGACAGTGCAGCACTCCCTCAGTACTGACCTCTGACAGTGCAGCACTCACTCAGTACTGACCCTCTGACAGTGCAGCACTCCCGCAGTACTGACCTCTGACAGTGCAGCACTCCCCCAGCACTGATCCTCTGACAATGCAGCACTCCCTCAGTACTGACCCTCTGAGAGTGCAGCACTCTCTCACTACTGACCACCTGACAGTGCAGCACTCTCTCAGTACTGACCCGCTGACAGTGCAGCACTCACTCAGCACTGACCCGCTGACAGTGCAGCACTCACTCAGTACTGACGCTCTGACACAGCAGCGCTCCCTCAGTACAGACCATCTGACAGTGCACCACATCCTCAGTACTGACCCTCTGACAGTGCAGCACTCACTCCGTACTGACCCTCTCACAGTGCAACAATCCCTCAGTTCTGTCCCTCTGACAGTGCAGCACTCCCTCAGTACTGACCATCTGACAGTGCAGCACTCCCTCAGTACTGACCCTCTGACATTGCAGCACTCCCTCAGTACTGACCCTCTGACAGTGCAGCACTCCCTCACTACTGACCCTCTGACAGTGCATCATTCCCTCAGGACTGACCCTCTGACAGTGCAGCATTCACTCAGTACTGACCCTCCGAAAGTGCAGCACTCCCCCAACAGTGACCCTCTAACAGTGCAGCACTCCCTCTGTACTGACCCTCTGACAGTGCAGCATTCACTCAGTACTGACCCTCTGACAGTGCAGCACTCCCTCAGTACTGACCTCTGACAGTGCAGCACTCCCTCAGTACTGACCCTCTGAAAGTGCAGCATTCACTCAGTACTGACCCTCTGACAGTGCAGCACTCCGTCAGTACTGACCCTCTGACAGTGCAGCACTCCCTCATTACTGACCTCTGACAGTGCAGCACTCTCCCAACACTGACCCTCTGACAGTGCAGCACTCTCTCAGTACTGACCTCTGACAGTGCAGCACTCCCTCAGTACTGACCTCTGACAGTGCAGCACTCCCTCAGTACTGACCCTCTGAAAGTGCAGCACTCACTCAGTACTGACCCTCTGACAGTGCAGCACTCCCTCATTTCTGACCCTCTGACAGAGCAGCACTCCCT
Source organism: Isurus oxyrinchus (assembly GCA_026770705.1). Classification (NCBI taxonomy): domain Eukaryota; kingdom Metazoa; phylum Chordata; class Chondrichthyes; order Lamniformes; family Lamnidae; genus Isurus; species Isurus oxyrinchus. The sequence continues at coordinate 118,610 of JANJGN010000459.1, read as the reverse complement.
CAGTACTGACCCTCTGACAGTGCAGCACTCCCTCATTACTGACCCTCTGACAGTGCAGCAATCCCTCAGTACTGACCCTCTGACAGTGCAGCACTCCCTCATACTGACCCTCTGACATTGCAGTACTCCCCCAACACTGACCCTCTGACAGTGCAGCACTCCCTCAGTACTGACCCTCCAACAGTGCAGCACTCCCTCAGTACTGAACTACTGACATTGCAGCATTCACTCAGTAGTGACCCTCCGACAGTGCAGCACTCCCCCAGCACTGATCCTCTGACAATGCAGCACTCCCTCAGTACTGACCCTCTGAGAGTGCAGCACTCTCTCACTACTGACCACTTGACAGTGCAGCACTCTCTCAGTACTGACCCGCTGACAGTGCAGCACTCACTCAGCACTGACCCGCTGACAGTGCAGCACTCACTCAGTACTGACGCTCTGACACAGCAGCGCTCCCTCAGTACAGACCATCTGACAATGCACCACATCCTCAGTACTGACCCTCTGACAGTGCAGCACTAACTCCGTACTGACCCTCTCACAGTGCAACAATCCCTCAGTTCTGTCCCTCTGACAGTGCAGCAATCCCTCAGTACTGACCCTCTGACATTGCAGCACTCCCTCAGTACTGACCCTCTGACAGTGCAGCACTCCCTCACTACTGACCCTCTGACAGTGCATCATTCCCTCAGGACTGACCCTCTGAGAGTGCAGCATTCACTCAGTACTGACCCTCCGAAAGTGCAGCACTCCTCCAACAGTGACCCTCTAACAGTGCAGCACTCCCTCAGTACTGACCCGCTGACAGTGCAGCATTCACTCAGTACTGACCCTCTGACAGTGCAGCATTCCCTCAGTACTGAGCCTCTGACAGTGCAGCACTCCCTCAGTACTGACCCTCTGACAGTGCAGCACTCCCTCATTACTGACCTCTGACAGTGCAGCACTCTCCCAACACTGACCCTCTGACAGTGCAGCACTCTCTCAGTACTGACCTCTGATAGTGCAGCACTCCCTCAGTACTGACCCTCTGACAGTGCAGCATTCAATCAGTACTGACCCTCCGACAGTACAGCACTCTCTCAGTACTGACCTCTGACAGTGCAGCACTCCCTCAGTACTGACCTCTGACAGTGCAGCACTCCCTCAGTACTGACCTCTTACAGTGCAGCACTCCCTCAGTACTGACCCTCCGACAGTGCAGCACTCTCTCAGTACTGACCCTCTGACAGTGCAGCATTCCCTCAGTACTGACCTCTGACAGTGCAGCACTCCCTCAGTACTGACCTCTGACAGTGCAGCACTCACTCAGTACTGACCCTCTGACAGTGCAGCACTCCCGCAGTACTGACCTCTGACAGTGCAGCACTCCCCCAGCACTGATCCTCTGACAATGCAGCACTCCCTCAGTACTGACCCTCTGAGAGTGCAGCACGCTCTCACTACTGACCACCTGACAGTGCAGCACTCTCTCAGTACTTACCCGCTGACAGTGCAGCACTCACTCAGCACTGACCCGCTGACAGTGCAGCACTCACTCAGTACTGACGCTCTGACAGAGCAGCGCTCCCTCAGTACAGACCATCTGACAGTGCACCACATCCTCAGTACTGACCCTCTGACAGTGCAGCACTCACTCCGTACTGACCCTCTCACAGTGCAACAATCCCTCAGTTCTGTCCCTCTGACAGTGCAGCACTCCCTCAGTACTGACCATCTGACAGTGCAGCACTCCCTCAGTACTGACCCTCTGACATTGCAGCACTCCCTCAGTACTGACCCTCTGACAGTGCAGCACTCCCTCACTACTGAACCTCTGACAGTGCATCATTCCCTCAGGACTGACCCTCTGACAGTGCAGCATTCACTCAGTACTGACCCTCCGAAAGTGCAGCACTCCCCCAACAGTGACCCTCTAACAGTGCAGCACTCCCTCAGTACTGACGCTCTGACAGTGCAGCATTCACACAGTACTGACCCTCTGACAGTGCAGCATTCCCTCAGTACTTAGCCTCTGACAGTGCAGCACTCCTTCAGTACTGACCCTCTGACAGTGCAGCACTCCCTCATTACTGACCCCTGACAGTGCAGCACTCTCCCAACACTGACCCTCTGACAGTGCAGCACTCTCTCAGTACTGACCTCTGACAGTGCAGCACTCCCTCAGTACTGACCTCTGACAGTGCAGCACTCCCTCAGTACTGACCTCTGACAGTGCAGCACTCACTCAGTACTGACCCTCTGACAGTGCAGCACTCCCCCAGCACTGATCCTCTGACAATGCAGCACTCCCTCAGTACTGACCCTCTGAGAGTGCAGCACTCTCTCACTACTGACAACCTGACAGTGCAGCACTCTCTCAGTACTGACCCGCTGACAGTGCAGCACTCACTCAGTACTGACCCGCTGACAGTGCAGCACTCACTCAGTACTGACGCTCTGACAGAGCAGCACTCCCTCAGTACAGACCTTCTGACAGTGCACCACATCCACAGGACTGACCCTCTGACAGTGCAGCACTCACTCAGAACTGACCCTCTGACAGTGCAGCACTCCCCCAACACTGACCCTCTGACAGTGCAGCACTCCCTCAGTACTGATCCTCTGACAGTGCAGCACTCCCTCAGCACCAACACTCTGAAAGTGCAGCACTCACTCAGTACTTTCACTCTGAATGTGCAGCACTCCCTCAGTACAGACACTCTGACAGTGCAGCACTCCCTCAGTACTGACCCTCTGACAGTGCAGCACTCCCTCAGTACTGACCGTCTGACAGTGCAGCACTCCCTCAGTACTCACCCTCTGACAGTGCAACACTCCCTCAGAACTGACCCTCTGACAGTGCAGCACTCACTCAGTACTGACCCTCCGACAGTGCAGCACTCCCCCAACACTGAGCCTCTAACAGTGCAGCACTCCCTCAGTACTGACCCTCTGACATTGCAGCACTCCCGCAGTACTGACCTCTGACAGTGCAGCAATCTCCCAGCACTGATCCTCTGACAGTGCAGCACTCTCCCAACACTGACCCTCTGACAGTGCAGCACTCTCTCAGTACTGACCCTCTGACAGTGCAGCATTCAATCAGTACTGACCCTCCGACAGTACAGCACTCTCTCAGTACTGACCTCTGACAGTGCAGCACTCCCTCAGTACTGACCTCTGACAGTGCAGCACTCCCTCAGTACTGACCTCTTACAGTGCAGCACTCCCTCAGTACTGACCCTCCGACAGTGCAGCACTCTCTCAGTACTGACCCTCTGACAGTGCAGCATTCCCTCAGTACTGACCTCTGACAGTGCAGCACTCCCTCAGTACTGATCTCTGACAGTGCAGCACTCACTCAGTACTGACCCTCTGACAGTGCAGCACTCCCGCAGTACTGACCTCTGACAGTGCAGCACTCCCCCAGCACTGATCCTCTGACAATGCAGCACTCCCTCAGTACTGACCCTCTGAGAGTGCAGCACGCTCTCACTACTGACCACCTGACAGTGCAGCACTCTCTCAGTACTGACCCGCTGACAGTGCAGCACTCACTCAGCACTGACCCGCTGACAGTGCAGCACTCACTCAGTACTGACGCTCTGACAGAGCAGCGCTCCCTCAGTACAGACCATCTGACAGTGCACCACATCCTCAGTACTGACCCTCTGACAGTGCAGCACTCCCTCACTACTGACCCTCTGACAGTGCATCATTCCCTCAGGACTGACCCTCTGACAGTGCAGCATTCCCTCAGTACTGAGCCTCTGACAGTGCAGCATTCACTCAGTACGGACCCTCTGACAGTGCAGCACTCCCTCATTACTGACCTCTGACAGTGCAGCACTCTCCCAACACTGACCCTCTGACAGTGCAGCACTCTCTCAGTACTGACCTCTGACAGTGCAGCACTCCCTCAGTACTGACCACTGACAGTGCAGCATTCCCTCAGTACTGACCTCTGACAGTGCAGCACTCACTCAGTACTGACCCTCTGACAGTGCAGCACTCCCTCAGTACTGACCTCTTACAGTGCAGCACTCCCTCAGTACTGACCCTCCGACATTGCAGCACTCTCTCAGTACTGACCCTCTGACAGTGCAGCACTCCTCAGTACTGACCTCTGACAGTGCAGCACTCCCTCAGTACTGACCTCTGACAGTGCAGCACTCACTCAGTACTGACCCTCTGACAGTGCAGCACTCCCGCAGTACTGACCTCTGACAGTGCAGCACTCCCCCAGCACTGATCCTCTGACAATGCAGCACTCCCTCAGTACTGACCCTCTGAGAGTGCAGCACTCTCTCACTACTGACCACCTGACAGTGCAGCACTCTCTCAGTACTGACCCGCTGACAGTGCAGCACTCACTCAGCACTGACCCGCTGACAGTGCAGCACTCACTCAGTACTGACGCTCTGACACAGCAGCGCTCCCTCAGTACAGACCATCTGACAGTGCACCACATCCTCAGTACTGACCCTCTGACAGTGCAGCACTCACTCCGTACTGACCCTCTCACAGTGCAACAATCCCTCAGTTCTGTCCCTCTGACAGTGCAGCACTCCCTCAGTACTGACCATCTGACAGTGCAGCACTCCCTCAGTACTGACCCTCTGACATTGCAGCACTCCCTCAGTACTGACCCTCTGACAGTGCAGCACTCCCTCACTACTGACCCTCTGACAGTGCATCATTCCCTCAGGACTGACCCTCTGACAGTGCAGCATTCACTCAGTACTGACCCTCCGAAAGTGCAGCACTCCCCCAACAGTGACCCTCTAACAGTGCAGCACTCCCTCTGTACTGACCCTCTGACAGTGCAGCATTCACTCAGTACTGACCCTCTGACAGTGCAGCACTCCCTCAGTACTGACCTCTGACAGTGCAGCACTCCCTCAGTACTGACCCTCTGAAAGTGCAGCATTCACTCAGTACTGACCCTCTGACAGTGCAGCACTCCGTCAGTACTGACCCTCTGACAGTGCAGCACTCCCTCATTACTGACCTCTGACAGTGCAGCACTCTCCCAACACTGACCCTCTGACAGTGCAGCACTCTCTCAGTACTGACCTCTGACAGTGCAGCACTCCCTCAGTACTGACCTCTGACAGTGCAGCACTCCCTCAGTACTGACCCTCTGAAAGTGCAGCACTCACTCAGTACTGACCCTCTGACAGTGCAGCACTCCCTCATTTCTGACCCTCTGACAGAGCAGCACTCCCTCAGTACTGACCCTCTGACAGTGCAGCACTCCCTCATTACTGACCCTCTGACAGTGCAGCAATCCCTCAGTACTGACCCTCTGACAGTGCAGCACTCCCTCATACTGACCCTCTGACATTGCAGTACTCCCCCAACACTGACCCTCTGACAGTGCAGCACTCCCTCAGTACTGACCCTCCAACAGTGCAGCACTCCCTCAGTACTGAACTACTGACATTGCAGCATTCACTCAGTAGTGACCCTCCGACAGTGCAGCACTCCCCCAGCACTGATCCTCTGACAATGCAGCACTCCCTCAGTACTGACCCTCTGAGAGTGCAGCACTCTCTCACTACTGACCACCTGACAGTGCAGCACTCTCTCAGTACTGACCCGCTGACAGTGCAGCACTCACTCAGCACTGACCCGCTGACAGTGCAGCACTCACTCAGTACTGACGCTCTGACACAGCAGCGCTCCCTCAGTACAGACCATCTGACAATGCACCACATCCTCAGTACTGACCCTCTGACAGTGCAGCACTAACTCCGTACTGACCCTCTCACAGTGCAACAATCCCTCAGTTCTGTCCCTCTGACAGTGCAGCAATCCCTCAGTACTGACCCTCTGACATTGCAGCACTCCCTCAGTACTGACCCTCTGACAGTGCAGCACTCCCTCACTACTGACCCTCTGACAGTGCATCATTCCCTCAGGACTGACCCTCTGAGAGTGCAGCATTCACTCAGTACTGACCCTCCGAAAGTGCAGCACTCCTCCAACAGTGACCCTCTAACAGTGCAGCACTCCCTCAGTACTGACCCGCTGACAGTGCAGCATTCACTCAGTACTGACCCTCTGACAGTGCAGCATTCCCTCAGTACTGAGCCTCTGACAGTGCAGCACTCCCTCAGTACTGACCCTCTGACAGTGCAGCACTCCCTCATTACTGACCTCTGACAGTGCAGCACTCTCCCAACACTGACCCTCTGACAGTGCAGCACTCTCTCAGTACTGACCTCTGATAGTGCAGCACTCCCTCAGTACTGACCCTCTGACAGTGCAGCATTCAATCAGTACTGACCCTCCGACAGTACAGCACTCTCTCAGTACTGACCTCTGACAGTGCAGCACTCCCTCAGTACTGACCTCTGACAGTGCAGCACTCCCTCAGTACTGACCTCTTACAGTGCAGCACTCCCTCAGTACTGACCCTCCGACAGTGCAGCACTCTCTCAGTACTGACCCTCTGACAGTGCAGCATTCCCTCAGTACTGACCTCTGACAGTGCAGCACTCCCTCAGTACTGACCTCTGACAGTGCAGCACTCACTCAGTACTGACCCTCTGACAGTGCAGCACTCCCGCAGTACTGACCTCTGACAGTGCAGCACTCCCCCAGCACTGATCCTCTGACAATGCAGCACTCCCTCAGTACTGACCCTCTGAGAGTGCAGCACGCTCTCACTACTGACCACCTGACAGTGCAGCACTCTCTCAGTACTTACCCGCTGACAGTGCAGCACTCACTCAGCACTGACCCGCTGACAGTGCAGCACTCACTCAGTACTGACGCTCTGACAGAGCAGCGCTCCCTCAGTACAGACCATCTGACAGTGCACCACATCCTCAGTACTGACCCTCTGACAGTGCAGCACTCACTCCGTACTGACCCTCTCACAGTGCAACAATCCCTCAGTTCTGTCCCTCTGACAGTGCAGCACTCCCTCAGTACTGACCATCTGACAGTGCAGCACTCCCTCAGTACTGACCCTCTGACATTGCAGCACTCCCTCAGTACTGACCCTCTGACAGTGCAGCACTCCCTCACTACTGAACCTCTGACAGTGCATCATTCCCTCAGGACTGACCCTCTGACAGTGCAGCATTCACTCAGTACTGACCCTCCGAAAGTGCAGCACTCCCCCAACAGTGACCCTCTAACAGTGCAGCACTCCCTCAGTACTGACGCTCTGACAGTGCAGCATTCACTCAGTACTGACCCTCTGACAGTGCAGCATTCCCTCAGTACTTAGCCTCTGACAGTGCAGCACTCCTTCAGTACTGACCCTCTGACAGTGCAGCACTCCCTCATTACTGACCCCTGACAGTGCAGCACTCTCCCAACACTGACCCTCTGACAGTGCAGCACTCTCTCAGTACTGACCTCTGACAGTGCAGCACTCCCTCAGTACTGACCTCTGACAGTGCAGCACTCCCTCAGTACTGACCTCTGACAGTGCAGCACTCACTCAGTACTGACCCCCTGACAGTGCAGCACTCCCCCAGCACTGATCCTCTGACAATGCAGCACTCCCTCAGTACTGACCCTCTGAGAGTGCAGCACTCTCTCACTACTGACAACCTGACAGTGCAGCACTCTCTCAGTACTGACCCGCTGACAGTGCAGCACTCACTCAGTACTGACCCGCTGACAGTGCAGCACTCACTCAGTACTGACGCTCTGACAGAGCAGCACTCCCTCAGTACAGACCTTCTGACAGTGCACCACATCCACAGGACTGACCCTCTGACAGTGCAGCACTCACTCAGAACTGACCCTCTGACAGTGCAGCACTCCCCCAACACTGACCCTCTGACAGTGCAGCACTCCCTCAGTACTGATCCTCTGACAGTGCAGCACTCCCTCAGCACCAACACTCTGAAAGTGCAGCACTCACTCAGTACTTTCACTCTGACAGTACAGCACTCCCTCAGTACAGACACTCTGACAGTGCAGCACTCCCTCAGTACTGACCCTCTGACAGTGCAGCATTCCCTCAGTACTGACCGTCTGACAGTGCAGCACTCCCTCAGTACTCACCCTCTGACAGTGCAACACTCCCTCAGAACTGACCCTCTGACAGTGCAGCACTCACTCAGTACTGACCCTCCGACAGTGCAGCACTCCCCCAACACTGAGCCTCTAACAGTGCAGCACTCCCTCAGTACTGACCCTCTGACATTGCAGCACTCCCGCAGTACTGACCTCTGACAGTGCAGCAATCTCCCAGCACTGATCCTCTGACAATGCAGCACTCCCTCAGTACTGACCCACTGACTGTTTCGCATTCCCTCAGGACTGACACACTGAAAGTGCAGCACTCTCTCACTACTGACCACCTGACAGTGCAGCACTCCCTCAGTACTGACCCTCTGACAGTGCAGCACTCACTCAGTACTGACCCGCTGACAGTGCAGCACTCACTCAGTACTGACGCTCTGACAGAGCAGCACACCCTCAGTACTGACCCTCTGACAGTGCACCACATTCTCAGTACTGACCCTCTGACAGTGCAGCACTCACTCAGTACTGACCCTCTCACAGTGCAACAATCCCTCAGTTCTGTCCCTCTGACAGTGCAGCACTCCCTCAGTACTGACGCTCTGACAGTGCAGCACTACCTCAGTACTGACCCGCTGACAGTGCAGCACCCCCTCAGTACTGACCCTCTGACAGTGCTGCATTCCCTCAGTACTGAATATCTGACAATGCAGCACTCCCTCATTACTGACCATCTGACAGTGCAGCGCTCCCTCAGTACTAACGCTCCGACAGTGCAGCACTCCCTCAGTACTGATCCTTCGACAGTGCAGCAATCCCTCAATACTGACCCTCTGACAGTGCAGCACTCCCTCAGTACTGACCGTCTGACAGTGCAGCACTCCCTCATTACTGACCCTCCGACAGTGCACCACATCCCAAGTACGGACCCACTGACAGTGCAGCACTCCATCAGTACTGACCCACTGAAAGTGCAGCAGTCCCTCAGTACTGACCCACTGACAGTGCAGCATTCTCTCACTACAGACCACCTGACAGTGCAGCACTCCCTCAGTACCGACCCTCTGAAAGTGCAGCACTCACTCAGTACTGACCCTCTGAAAGTGCAACACTCCCTCAGTACTGACCTCTGACAGTGCAGCACTCCCTCAGTACTGACCTCTTACAGTGCAGCACTCCCTCAGTACTGACCCTCCGACAGTGCAGCACTCTCTCAGTACTGACCCTCTGACAGTGCAGCACTGCCTCAGTACTGACCTCTGACAGTGCAGCACTCCCTCAGTACTGACCTCTGACAGTGCAGCACTCACTCAGTACTGACCCTCTGACAGTGCAGCACTCCCGCAGTACTGACCTCTGACAGTGCAGCACTCCCCCAGCACTGATCCTCTGACAATGCAGCACTCCCTCAGTCCTGACCCTCTGAGAGTGCAGCACTCTCTCACTACTGACCACCTGACAGTGCAGCACTCTCTCAGTACTGACCCGCTGACAGTGCAGCACTCACTCAGTACTGACGCTCTGACAGAGCAGCACTCCCTCAGTACAGACCATCTGACAGTGCACCACATCCTCAGTACTGACCCTCTGACAGTGCAGCACTCACTCCGTACTGAACCTCTCACAGTGCAACAATCCTTCAGTTCTGTCCCTCTGACAGTGCAGCACTCCCTCAGTACTGACCATCTGACAGTGCAGCACTCCCTCAGTACTCACCTTCTGACATTGCAGCACTCCCTCAGTACTGACCCTCTGACAGTGCAGCACTCCCTCACTACTGACCCTCTGACAGTGCATCATTCCCTCAGGACTGACCCTCTGACAGTGCAGCATTCACTCAGTACTGACCCTCCGAAAGTGCAGCACTCCCCCAACAGTGACCCTCTAACAGTGCAGCACTCCCTCAGTACTGACCCTCAGACAGTGCAGCATTCACTCAGTACTGACCCTCTGACAGTGCAGCATTCCCTCAGTACTGAGCCTCTGACAGTGCAGCACTCCCTCAGTACTGACCCTCTGACAGTGCAGCACTCCCTCATTACTGACCTCTGACAGTGCAGCACTCTCCCAACACTGACCCTCTGACAGTGCAGCACTCTCTCAGTACTGACCTCTGACAGTGCAGCACTCCCTCAGTACTGACCTCTGACAGTGCAGCACTCCCTCAGTACTGACCTCTGACAGTGCATCACTCACTCAGTACTGACCCTCTGACAGTGCAGCACTCCCGCCATACTGACCTCTGACAGTGCAGCACTCCCCCAGCACTGATCCTCTGACAATGCAGCACTCCCTCAGTACTGACCCTCTGAGAGTGCAGCAATCTCTCACTACTGACAACCTGACAGTGCAGCACTCTCTCAGTACTGACCCGCTGACAGTGCAGCACTCACTCAGTACTGACCCGCTGACAGTGCAGCACTCACTCAGTACTGACGCTCTGACAGAGCAGCACTCACTCAGTACTGACCCTCTCACAGTGCAACAATCCCTCATTACTGACCCTCTGACAGTGCAGCACTCCCTCAGTACTGTCCCTCTGACAGTGCAGAACTCCCTCAGTTCTGACCCTCTGACAGTGCAGCTCTCCCTCATTACTGACCCTCTGACAGTGCAGCACTCCCCCAACACTGACCCTCTGAAGTGCAGCACTCCCTCAGTACTGATCCTCTGACAGTGCAACACTCCCTCAGCACGAACACTCTGAAAGTGCAGCACTCACTCAGTACTTTCACTCTGAATGTGCAGCACTCCCTCAGTACTGACCCTCTGACAGTGCAGCACTCACTCAGTACTGACACTCCGACAGTGCAGCACTCCCCCAACACTGACCCTCTAACAGTGCAGCACTCCCTCAGTACTGACGTCTGACAGTGCAGCACTCCCTCAGTACTGACCCTCTGACAGTGCATCACTCCCGCAGTACTGACCTCTGACAGTGCAGCACTCTCCCAGCACTGATCCTCTGACAATGCAGCACTCCCTCAGTACTGACCCACTGACTGTTTCGCACTCCCTCAGTACTGACACACTGACAGTGCAGCACTCTCTCACTACTGACCACCTGACAGTGCAGCACTCCCTCAGTACTGACCCTCTGACAGTGCAGCACTCACTCAGTACTGACCCGCTGACAGTGCAGCACTCACTCAGTACTGACGCTCTGACAGAGCAGCACACCCTCAGTACTGACCCTCTGACAGTGCACCACATTCTCAGTACTGACCCTCTGACAGTGCAGCACTCACTCAGTACTGACCCTCTCACAGTGCAACAATCCCTCAGTTCTGTCCCTCTGACAGTGCAGCACTCCCTCAGTAATGACGCTCTGACAATTCAGCACTACCTCAGTACTGACCCGCTGACAGTGCAGCACCCCCTCAGTACTGACCCTCTGACAGTGCTGCATTCCCTCAGTACTGAATATCTGACAATGCAGCACTCCCTCATTACTGACCATCTGACAGTGCAGCGCTCCCTCAGTACTAACGCTCCGACAGTGCAGCACTCCCTCAGTACTGATCCTTCAACAGTGCAGCAATCCCTCAATACTGACCCTCTGACAGTGCAGCACTCCCTCATTACTGACCCTCCGACAGTGCACAACATCCCAAGTACTGACCCACTGACAGTGCAGCACTCCCTCAGTACCGACCCTCTGAAAGTGCAGCACTCACTCAGTACTGACCCTCTGACAGTGCAACACTCCCTCAGTTCTCACCCTCTGACAGAGCAGCACTCCCTCAGTACTGACCCTCTGACAGTGCAGCACTCCCTCATTACTGACCCTCTGACAGTGCAGCACTCCCTCAGTACTGACCCTCTGACAGTGCAGCACTCCCTCATTACTGACCCTCTGACATTGCAGCACTCCCCCAACACTGACCCTCTGACAGTGCAGCACTCCCTCAGTACTGACCCTCTGACAGTGCAGCACTCCCTCAGTACTGACCTCTGACAGTGCAGCACTCCCTCAGTACTGACCTCTGACAGTGCAGCACTGCCTCAGTACTGACCCTCCAACAGTGCAGCACTCTCTCAGTACTGACCTCTGACAGTGCAGCACTCCCTCAGTACTGACCTCTGACAGTGCAGCACTCCCTCAGGACTGACCTCTGACAGTGCAGCACTCACTCAGTACTGACCCTCTGACAATGCAGCACTCCCGCAGTACTGACCTCTGACAGTGCAGCACTCCCCCAGCACTGATCCTCTGACAATGCAGCACTCCCTCAGTACTGACCCTCTGAGAGTGCAGCACTCTCTCACTACTGACCACCTGACAGTGCAGCACTCTCTCAGTACTGACCCGCTGACAGTGCAGCACTCACTCAGTACTGACCCGCTCACAGTGCAGCACTCACTCAGTACTGACGCTCTGACAGAGCAGCACTCCCTCAGTACAGACCTTCTGACAGTGCACCACATCCTCAGTACTGACCCTCTGACAGTGCAGCACTCACTCAGTACTGACCCTCTGACATTGCAGCACTCCCTCAGTACTGACCCTCTGACAGTGCAGCACTCCCTCACTACTGACCCTCTGACAGTGCATCATTCCCTCAGGACTGACCCTCTGACAGTGCAGCACTCCCTCAGTACTGACCCTCTGACAGTGCAGCACTCCCTCAATACTGACCCTCCAACAGTGCAGCACTCCCTCAGTACTGACCTCTGACAGTGCAGCACTCCCTCAGTACTGACCTCTGACAGTGCAGCACTCCCTCAGTACTGACCCTCTGACAGTGCAGCACTCCCTCAGTACTGACCTCTGACAGTGCAGCACTCCCTCAGTACTGACCTCTGACAGTGCAGCACTCCCTCAGTACTGACCCTCTGACAGTGCAGCACTCCCGCAGTACTGACCTCTGACAGTGCAGCACTCTCCCAGCACTGATCCTCTGACATTGCAGCACTCCCTCAGTACTGACCCTCTGACTGTTTCGCACTCCCTCAGTACTGACACACTGACAGTGCAGCACTCTCTCACTACTGACCACCTGACAGTGCAGCACTCCCTCAGTACTGACCCTCTGACAGTGCAGCACTCACTCAGTACTGACCCGCTGACAGTGCAGCACTCACTCAGTACTGACGCTCTGACAGATCAGCACACCCTCAGTATTGACCCTCTGACAGTGCACCACATTCTCAGTACGGACCCTCTGACAGTGCAGCACTCACTGAGTACTGACCCTCTCACAGTGCAACAATCCCTCACTACTGACGCTCTGACAGTGCAGCACTACCTCAGTACTGACCCGCTGACAGTGCAGCACCCCCTCAGTACTGACCCTCTGACAGTGCAGCATTCCCTCAGTACTCAATATCTGACAATGCAGCCCTCCCTCATTACTGACCATCTGACAGTTCAGCGCTCCCTCAGTACTAACACTCCGACAGTGCAGCACTCCCTCTGAACTGATCCTTCGACAGTGCAGCAATCCCTCAATACTGACCCTCTGACAGTGCAGCACTCCCTCAGTACTGACCGTCTGACAGTGCAGCACTCCCTCATTACTGACCCTCCGACAGTGCACCACATCCCAAGTACGGACCCACTGACAGTGCAGCACTCCATCAGTACTGACCCACTGAAAGTGCAGCAGTCCCTCAGTACTGACCCACTGACAGTGCAGCATTCTCTCACTACAGACCACCTGACAGTGCAGCACTCCCTCAGTACCGACCCTCTGAAAGTGCAGCACTCACTCAGTACTGACCCTCTGACAGTGCAACACTCCCTCAGTTCTGACCCTCTGACAGAGCAGCACTACCTCAGTACTGACCCTCTGACAGTGCAGCACTCCCTCTTACTGACCCTCTGACAGTGCAGCACTCCCTCAGTACTGAACCTCTGACAGTGCAGCACTCCCTCATTACTGACCCTCTGACATTGCAGCACTCCCCCAACACTGACCCTCTGACAGTGCAGCACTCCCTCAGTACCGACCCTCTGAAAGTGCAGCACTCACTCAGTACTGACCCTCTGACAGTGCAACACTCCCTCAGTTCTGACCCTCTGACAGAGCAGCACTCCCTCAGTACTGACCCTCTGACAGTGCAGCACTCCCTCTTACTGACCCTCTGACAGTGCAGCACTCCCTCAGTACTGACCCTCTGACAGTGCAGCACTCCCTCAGTACTGACCCTCTGACAGTGCAGCACTCCCTCAGTACTGACCCTCTGACAGTGCAACACTCCCTCAGAACTGAACATCTGACAGTGCAGCACTCCCTCAGTACTGACCCTCCGACAGTGCAGCATTCACTCAGTACTGACCCTCCGACAGTGCAGCACACCCCCAACACTGACCCTCTAACAGTGCAGCACTCCCTCAGTACTGACCCTCTAACAGTGCAGCAATCCCTCAGTACTGACCTTCTGACAGTGCAGCATTCACTCAGTACTGACCCTCCGACAGTGCAGCACACCCGCAACACTGACCCTCTAACAGTGCAGCACTCCCTCAGTACTGACCCTCTAACAGTGCAGCACTCCCTCAGTACTGACCTTCTGACAGTGCAGCACTCCATCAGTACTGACCCACTGAAAGTGCAGCACTCCCTCAGTACTGAACCTCCGACAGTGCACCACATCCCCAGTACTGGCCCTCTGACAGTGCAGCACTCTCTCACTACTGACCACCTGACAGTGCAACACTCCCTCAGTACTTTCCATCTGACAGTGCAGCACTCCCTCATTACTGACCACCTGACAGTGCAGCACTCCCCCAGTAATGACCCTCTGACAGTGCAGCACTCCTTCAGTACTGTCCCTCTGACAGTGCAGCACTCCCTCAGTACTGACCCCCTAACAGTGTCGCACTCCCTCAGTACTGATCCTCCGAAAGTTCAGTTCTCCCTCAGTACTGATCCTATGACAGTGCAGCATGCCCTCAGTACTGAACCTCTGACAGTGCAGCACACCCTCAGTAATGGCGCTCTGACAATACAGCACTCCCTTATTAGTGACCCTCTGACAGTGCAGCACTCCCTCAGTGCTGACATTCTGACAGTGCAGCACTCCCTCAGTACTGACCCTCAGACAAGGCAGCACTCGCTCAGTACTGACCCTCTAAAAGTGCAGCACTGCCTCCATACTGAACGCCTTACAGTGGATAACTCCCTCAGTACTGATCCTCGGACAGTGCAGCACTCCATCAGTACTAATGCACTGAAAATGCAGCACTCCCTCATGACTGACATTCTGACAGTGGAGCACTCTGTTTCTACTGACCCTCTGACAGTGCAGCATTCCCTCAGTACAGACCCACTGACAGTGCTAGCACTCCCTCAGTATTGACCCTCAGAGAGTGCAGCACTCCCTCAGTACTGACCCTCTGACAGTGCAGCACTCCCTCAGTACTGACCCTCTGACAGTGAGGCACTCCCTCAGTACTGACCATCTGACAGTGCAGCACACACTCAGTACTGACCCTCTGACAATGCAGCACTCCCTCAGTACTGACCCTCGGACAGTGCAGCACTCCCTCAGTACTGACCCTCTGACAGTGCAGCACTCCCTCAGCACTGACCCTCTGACAGTGCAGCACTCGCTCAGTACTCACCATCTGACAGTGCAGCACCCACTCAGTACTGGCACTCTGAAAATGCAGCACTCTCTCAGTACTGACCCTCTGACAATGCAGCACTCCCTCAGTACTGACCCTCAGACAGTGCAGCGCTCCCTCAGTACTTACCCTCTGACAGTGAGGCACTACCTCAGTACTGATCCTCTGAAAATGCAAGACTCCCTCAGGACTGACCCTCTGACAGTGCAGCACACCCTCAGTACTGACCCTCAGACAATGCAGTACTCCCTCAGTACTGACCCTCTGACAGTGCAGCACCCCCTCAGCACTGACACTCTGACAGTGCAGCACTCCCTCAGTACTGACACTCTAACAGTGCAGCACTCCCTCAATACTGAGACTCTGACGGTGCAGAAGTTCCTCAGTACTGTCCCTCCGACAGTGCAGCACTCCCTCAGTACTGATCCTCTGAATGTGCAGCACTTCCTCAGTACTGACCCTCTGACAGTGCAGCACTCCCTCAGTACTGACCATCTGACAGAGCAGCACTTCCTCAGTACTGACCCTCTGACAGTGCAGCACTCCCTCAGTACTGACCCTCTGACAGAGCAGCACTCCCTCAGTACTGACCCTCTGACAGTGCACCACATCCTCAGTACTGACCCTCTGATAGTGCAGCACTCACTCAGTACTGACCCTCTCACAGTGCAACAATCCCTCAGTTCTGTCCCTCTGACAGTGTAGCAATCCCTCAGTACTGACGCTCTGACAGTGCAGCACTCCCTCAGTACTGACCCTCTGACAGTGTGGCATTCCGTCAGTACTATCCCACTGACAGTGCAGCACTCCCTCAGTACTGACCCTCTGACAGTGCAGCATTCCCTCAGTCCTGAATATCTGACAATGCAGCACTCCCTCAGTACTGACCCACTGACAGTGCAGCGCTCCCTCAGTACTAACCCTCCGACAGTGCAGCATTCCCTCAGTACTGACCCTCCGACAGTGCAGCACTCTCTCAATACTGACCCACTGACAGTGCAGCATTCTCTCACTACTGACCACCTGACAGTGCAGCACTCCCTCAGTACAGACCCTCTGAAAGTGCAGCACTCACTCAGTACTGACCCTCTGACAGTGCAACACTCCCTCAGTACTGACCCTCTGACAGTGCAGCACTCCCTCAGTACTGACCCTCTGACTGTGCAGCACTCCCTCAATAATGACCTTCTGACAGTGCAGCACTCCCTCAGTACTGAACCTCCGACCGTTCAGCTCTCCCTCAGTACTGATCCTCTGACAGTGCAGCACGCCATCAGTACTGACCCTCTCACAGTGCAGCACACCCTCAGTACTGACCCTCTGACAGTGTGGCATTCCGTCAGTATTGAACACCTGACAGTGCAGCACTCCCTCAGTACTGACCACCTGACAGTGCAGCACTCCCTCAGTACTGACCCTCTGACAGTGCAGCACTCCATCAGTACTGACCCACTGAAAGTGCAGCAATCCCTCACTACTGAACCTCCGACAGTGCACCACATCCCCAGTACTGACACTCTGACAGTGCAGCACTCCATCAGTACTGACCCACTGACAGTGCAGCATTCTCTCACGACTGACCACCTGACAGTGCAGCACTCCCTCAGTACTGACCCGCTGACAGTGCAGCACTCACTCAGTACTGACGCTCTGACAGAGCAGCACACCCTCAGTACTGACCCTCTGACAGTGCACCACATTCTCAGTACTGACCCTCTGACAGTGCAGCACTCACTCAGTACTGACCCTCTCACAGTGCAACAATCCCTCAGTTCTGTCCCTCTGACAGTGCAGCACTCCCTCAGTAATGACGCTCTGACAGTTCAGCACTACCTCAGTACTGACCCGCTGACAGTGCAGCACCCCCTCAGTACTGACCCTCTGACAGTGCTGCATTCCCTCAGTACTGAATATCTGACAATGCAGCACTCCCTCATTACTGACCATCTGACAGTGCAGCGCTCCCTCAGTACTAACGCTCCGACAGTGCAGCACTCCCTCAGTACTGATCCTTCAACAGTGCAGCAATCCCTCAATACTGACCCTCTGACAGTGCAGCACTCCCTCATTACTGACCCTCCGACAGTGCACAACATCCCAAGTACTGACCCACTGACAGTGCAGCACTCCCTCAGTACCGACCCTCTGAAAGTGCAGCACTCACTCAGTACTGACCCTCTGACAGTGCAACACTCCCTCAGTTCTCACCCTCTGACAGAGCAGCACTCCCTCAGTACTGACCCTCTGACAGTGCAGCACTCTCTCAGTACTGACCCGCTGACAGTGCAGCACTCACTCAGTACTGACGCTCTGACAGAGCAGCACTCCCTCAGTACAGACCATCTGACAGTGCACCACATCCTCAGTACTGACCCTCTGACAGTGCAGCACTCACTCCGTACTGAACCTCTCACAGTGCAACAATCCTTCAGTTCTGTCCCTCTGACAGTGCAGCACTCCCTCAGTACTGACCATCTGACAGTGCAGCACTCCCTCAGTACTCACCTTCTGACATTGCAGCACTCCCTCAGTACTGACCCTCTGACAGTGCAGCACTCCCTCACTACTGACCCTCTGACAGTGCATCATTCCCTCAGGACTGACCCTCTGACAGTGCAGCATTCACTCAGTACTGACCCTCCGAAAGTGCAGCACTCCCCCAACAGTGACCCTCTAACAGTGCAGCACTCCCTCAGTACTGACCCTCAGACAGTGCAGCATTCACTCAGTACTGACCCTCTGACAGTGCAGCATTCCCTCAGTACTGAGCCTCTGACAGTGCAGCACTCCCTCAGTACTGACCCTCTGACAGTGCAGCACTCCCTCATTACTGACCTCTGACAGTGCAGCACTCTCCCAACACTGACCCTCTGACAGTGCAGCACTCTCTCAGTACTGACCTCTGACAGTGCAGCACTCCCTCAGTACTGACCTCTGACAGTGCAGCACTCCCTCAGTACTGACCTCTGACAGTGCATCACTCACTCAGTACTGACCCTCTGACAGTGCAGCACTCCCGCCATACTGACCTCTGACAGTGCAGCACTCCCCCAGCACTGATCCTCTGACAATGCAGCACTCCCTCAGTACTGACCCTCTGAGAGTGCAGCAATCTCTCACTACTGACAACCTGACAGTGCAGCACTCTCTCAGTACTGACCCGCTGACAGTGCAGCACTCACTCAGTACTGACCCGCTGACAGTGCAGCACTCACTCAGTACTGACGCTCTGACAGAGCAGCACTCACTCAGTACTGACCCTCTCACAGTGCAACAATCCCTCATTACTGACCCTCTGACAGTGCAGCACTCCCTCAGTACTGTCCCTCTGACAGTGCAGAACTCCCTCAGTTCTGACCCTCTGACAGTGCAGCTCTCCCTCATTACTGACCCTCTGACAGTGCAGCACTCCCCCAACACTGACCCTCTGAAGTGCAGCACTCCCTCAGTACTGATCCTCTGACAGTGCAACACTCCCTCAGCACGAACACTCTGAAAGTGCAGCACTCACTCAGTACTTTCACTCTGAATGTGCAGCACTCCCTCAGTACTGACCCTCTGACAGTGCAGCACTCACTCAGTACTGACACTCCGACAGTGCAGCACTCCCCCAACACTGACCCTCTAACAGTGCAGCACTCCCTCAGTACTGACGTCTGACAGTGCAGCACTCCCTCAGTACTGACCCTCTGACAGTGCATCACTCCCGCAGTACTGACCTCTGACAGTGCAGCACTCTCCCAGCACTGATCCTCTGACAATGCAGCACTCCCTCAGTACTGACCCACTGACTGTTTCGCACTCCCTCAGTACTGACACACTGACAGTGCAGCACTCTCTCACTACTGACCACCTGACAGTGCAGCACTCCCTCAGTACTGACCCTCTGACAGTGCAGCACTCACTCAGTACTGACCCGCTGACAGTGCAGCACTCACTCAGTACTGACGCTCTGACAGAGCAGCACACCCTCAGTACTGACCCTCTGACAGTGCACCACATTCTCAGTACTGACCCTCTGACAGTGCAGCACTCACTCAGTACTGACCCTCTCACAGTGCAACAATCCCTCAGTTCTGTCCCTCTGACAGTGCAGCACTCCCTCAGTAATGACGCTCTGACAATTCAGCACTACCTCAGTACTGACCCGCTGACAGTGCAGCACCCCCTCAGTACTGACCCTCTGACAGTGCTGCATTCCCTCAGTACTGAATATCTGACAATGCAGCACTCCCTCATTACTGACCATCTGACAGTGCAGCGCTCCCTCAGTACTAACGCTCCGACAGTGCAGCACTCCCTCAGTACTGATCCTTCAACAGTGCAGCAATCCCTCAATACTGACCCTCTGACAGTGCAGCACTCCCTCATTACTGACCCTCCGACAGTGCACAACATCCCAAGTACTGACCCACTGACAGTGCAGCACTCCCTCAGTACCGACCCTCTGAAAGTGCAGCACTCACTCAGTACTGACCCTCTGACAGTGCAACACTCCCTCAGTTCTCACCCTCTGACAGAGCAGCACTCCCTCAGTACTGACCCTCTGACAGTGCAGCACTCCCTCATTACTGACCCTCTGACAGTGCAGCACTCCCTCAGTACTGACCCTCTGACAGTGCAGCACTCCCTCATTACTGACCCTCTGACATTGCAGCACTCCCCCAACACTGACCCTCTGACAGTGCAGCACTCCCTCAGTACTGACCCTCTGACAGTGCAGCACTCCCTCAGTACTGACCTCTGACAGTGCAGCACTCCCTCAGTACTGACCTCTGACAGTGCAGCACTGCCTCAGTACTGACCCTCCAACAGTGCAGCACTCTCTCAGTACTGACCTCTGACAGTGCAGCACTCCCTCAGTACTGACCTCTGACAGTGCAGCACTCCCTCAGGACTGACCTCTGACAGTGCAGCACTCACTCAGTACTGACCCTCTGACAATGCAGCACTCCCGCAGTACTGACCTCTGACAGTGCAGCACTCCCCCAGCACTGATCCTCTGACAATGCAGCACTCCCTCAGTACTGACCCTCTGAGAGTGCAGCACTCTCTCACTACTGACCACCTGACAGTGCAGCACTCTCTCAGTACTGACCCGCTGACAGTGCAGCACTCACTCAGTACTGACCCGCTCACAGTGCAGCACTCACTCAGTACTGACGCTCTGACAGAGCAGCACTCCCTCAGTACAGACCTTCTGACAGTGCACCACATCCTCAGTACTGACCCTCTGACAGTGCAGCACTCACTCAGTACTGACCCTCTGACATTGCAGCACTCCCTCAGTACTGACCCTCTGACAGTGCAGCACTCCCTCACTACTGACCCTCTGACAGTGCATCATTCCCTCAGGACTGACCCTCTGACAGTGCAGCACTCCCTCAGTACTGACCCTCTGACAGTGCAGCACTCCCTCAATACTGACCCTCCAACAGTGCAGCACTCCCTCAGTACTGACCTCTGACAGTGCAGCACTCCCTCAGTACTGACCTCTGACAGTGCAGCACTCCCTCAGTACTGACCCTCTGACAGTGCAGCACTCCCTCAGTACTGACCTCTGACAGTGCAGCACTCCCTCAGTACTGACCTCTGACAGTGCAGCACTCCCTCAGTACTGACCCTCTGACAGTGCAGCACTCCCGCAGTACTGACCTCTGACAGTGCAGCACTCTCCCAGCACTGATCCTCTGACATTGCAGCACTCCCTCAGTACTGACCCTCTGACTGTTTCGCACTCCCTCAGTACTGACACACTGACAGTGCAGCACTCTCTCACTACTGACCACCTGACAGTGCAGCACTCCCTCAGTACTGACCCTCTGACAGTGCAGCACTCACTCAGTACTGACCCGCTGACAGTGCAGCACTCACTCAGTACTGACGCTCTGACAGATCAGCACACCCTCAGTATTGACCCTCTGACAGTGCACCACATTCTCAGTACGGACCCTCTGACAGTGCAGCACTCACTGAGTACTGACCCTCTCACAGTGCAACAATCCCTCACTACTGACGCTCTGACAGTGCAGCACTACCTCAGTACTGACCCGCTGACAGTGCAGCACCCCCTCAGTACTGACCCTCTGACAGTGCAGCATTCCCTCAGTACTCAATATCTGACAATGCAGCCCTCCCTCATTACTGACCATCTGACAGTTCAGCGCTCCCTCAGTACTAACACTCCGACAGTGCAGCACTCCCTCTGAACTGATCCTTCGACAGTGCAGCAATCCCTCAATACTGACCCTCTGACAGTGCAGCACTCCCTCAGTACTGACCGTCTGACAGTGCAGCACTCCCTCATTACTGACCCTCCGACAGTGCACCACATCCCAAGTACGGACCCACTGACAGTGCAGCACTCCATCAGTACTGACCCACTGAAAGTGCAGCAGTCCCTCAGTACTGACCCACTGACAGTGCAGCATTCTCTCACTACAGACCACCTGACAGTGCAGCACTCCCTCAGTACCGACCCTCTGAAAGTGCAGCACTCACTCAGTACTGACCCTCTGACAGTGCAACACTCCCTCAGTTCTGACCCTCTGACAGAGCAGCACTACCTCAGTACTGACCCTCTGACAGTGCAGCACTCCCTCTTACTGACCCTCTGACAGTGCAGCACTCCCTCAGTACTGAACCTCTGACAGTGCAGCACTCCCTCATTACTGACCCTCTGACATTGCAGCACTCCCCCAACACTGACCCTCTGACAGTGCAGCACTCCCTCAGTACCGACCCTCTGAAAGTGCAGCACTCACTCAGTACTGACCCTCTGACAGTGCAACACTCCCTCAGTTCTGACCCTCTGACAGAGCAGCACTCCCTCAGTACTGACCCTCTGACAGTGCAGCACTCCCTCTTACTGACCCTCTGACAGTGCAGCACTCCCTCAGTACTGACCCTCTGACAGTGCAGCACTCCCTCAGTACTGACCCTCTGACAGTGCAGCACTCCCTCAGTACTGACCCTCTGACAGTGCAACACTCCCTCAGAACTGAACATCTGACAGTGCAGCACTCCCTCAGTACTGACCCTCCGACAGTGCAGCATTCACTCAGTACTGACCCTCCGACAGTGCAGCACACCCCCAACACTGACCCTCTAACAGTGCAGCACTCCCTCAGTACTGACCCTCTAACAGTGCAGCAATCCCTCAGTACTGACCTTCTGACAGTGCAGCATTCACTCAGTACTGACCCTCCGACAGTGCAGCACACCCGCAACACTGACCCTCTAACAGTGCAGCACTCCCTCAGTACTGACCCTCTAACAGTGCAGCACTCCCTCAGTACTGACCTTCTGACAGTGCAGCACTCCATCAGTACTGACCCACTGAAAGTGCAGCACTCCCTCAGTACTGAACCTCCGACAGTGCACCACATCCCCAGTACTGGCCCTCTGACAGTGCAGCACTCTCTCACTACTGACCACCTGACAGTGCAACACTCCCTCAGTACTTTCCATCTGACAGTGCAGCACTCCCTCATTACTGACCACCTGACAGTGCAGCACTCCCCCAGTAATGACCCTCTGACAGTGCAGCACTCCTTCAGTACTGTCCCTCTGACAGTGCAGCACTCCCTCAGTACTGACCCCCTAACAGTGTCGCACTCCCTCAGTACTGATCCTCCGAAAGTTCAGTTCTCCCTCAGTACTGATCCTATGACAGTGCAGCATGCCCTCAGTACTGAACCTCTGACAGTGCAGCACACCCTCAGTAATGGCGCTCTGACAATACAGCACTCCCTTATTAGTGACCCTCTGACAGTGCAGCACTCCCTCAGTGCTGACATTCTGACAGTGCAGCACTCCCTCAGTACTGACCCTCAGACAAGGCAGCACTCGCTCAGTACTGACCCTCTAAAAGTGCAGCACTGCCTCCATACTGAACGCCTTACAGTGGATAACTCCCTCAGTACTGATCCTCGGACAGTGCAGCACTCCATCAGTACTAATGCACTGAAAATGCAGCACTCCCTCATGACTGACATTCTGACAGTGGAGCACTCTGTTTCTACTGACCCTCTGACAGTGCAGCATTCCCTCAGTACAGACCCACTGACAGTGCTAGCACTCCCTCAGTATTGACCCTCAGAGAGTGCAGCACTCCCTCAGTACTGACCCTCTGACAGTGCAGCACTCCCTCAGTACTGACCCTCTGACAGTGAGGCACTCCCTCAGTACTGACCATCTGACAGTGCAGCACACACTCAGTACTGACCCTCTGACAATGCAGCACTCCCTCAGTACTGACCCTCGGACAGTGCAGCACTCCCTCAGTACTGACCCTCTGACAGTGCAGCACTCCCTCAGCACTGACCCTCTGACAGTGCAGCACTCGCTCAGTACTCACCATCTGACAGTGCAGCACCCACTCAGTACTGGCACTCTGAAAATGCAGCACTCTCTCAGTACTGACCCTCTGACAATGCAGCACTCCCTCAGTACTGACCCTCAGACAGTGCAGCGCTCCCTCAGTACTTACCCTCTGACAGTGAGGCACTACCTCAGTACTGATCCTCTGAAAATGCAAGACTCCCTCAGGACTGACCCTCTGACAGTGCAGCACACCCTCAGTACTGACCCTCAGACAATGCAGTACTCCCTCAGTACTGACCCTCTGACAGTGCAGCACCCCCTCAGCACTGACACTCTGACAGTGCAGCACTCCCTCAGTACTGACACTCTAACAGTGCAGCACTCCCTCAATACTGAGACTCTGACGGTGCAGAAGTTCCTCAGTACTGTCCCTCCGACAGTGCAGCACTCCCTCAGTACTGATCCTCTGAATGTGCAGCACTTCCTCAGTACTGACCCTCTGACAGTGCAGCACTCCCTCAGTACTGACCATCTGACAGAGCAGCACTTCCTCAGTACTGACCCTCTGACAGTGCAGCACTCCCTCAGTACTGACCCTCTGACAGAGCAGCACTCCCTCAGTACTGACCCTCTGACAGTGCACCACATCCTCAGTACTGACCCTCTGATAGTGCAGCACTCACTCAGTACTGACCCTCTCACAGTGCAACAATCCCTCAGTTCTGTCCCTCTGACAGTGTAGCAATCCCTCAGTACTGACGCTCTGACAGTGCAGCACTCCCTCAGTACTGACCCTCTGACAGTGTGGCATTCCGTCAGTACTATCCCACTGACAGTGCAGCACTCCCTCAGTACTGACCCTCTGACAGTGCAGCATTCCCTCAGTCCTGAATATCTGACAATGCAGCACTCCCTCAGTACTGACCCACTGACAGTGCAGCGCTCCCTCAGTACTAACCCTCCGACAGTGCAGCACTCCCTCAGTACTGACCCTCCGACAGTGCAGCACTCTCTCAATACTGACCCACTGACAGTGCAGCATTCTCTCACTACTGACCACCTGACAGTGCAGCACTCCCTCAGTACAGACCCTCTGAAAGTGCAGCACTCACTCAGTACTGACCCTCTGACAGTGCAACACTCCCTCAGTACTGACCCTCTGACAGTGCAGCACTCCCTCAGTACTGACCCTCTGACTGTGCAGCACTCCCTCAATAATGACCTTCTGACAGTGCAGCACTCCCTCAGTACTGAACCTCCGACCGTTCAGCTCTCCCTCAGTACTGATCCTCTGACAGTGCAGCACGCCATCAGTACTGACCCTCTCACAGTGCAGCACACCCTCAGTACTGACCCTCTGACAGTGTGGCATTCCGTCAGTATTGAACACCTGACAGTGCAGCACTCCCTCAGTACTGACCACCTGACAGTGCAGCACTCCCTCAGTACTGACCCTCTGACAGTGCAGCACTCCATCAGTACTGACCCACTGAAAGTGCAGCAATCCCTCACTACTGAACCTCCGACAGTGCACCACATCCCCAGTACTGACACTCTGACAGTGCAGCACTCCATCAGTACTGACCCACTGACAGTGCAGCATTCTCTCACGACTGACCACCTGACAGTGCAGCACTCCCTCAGTACTGACCCGCTGACAGTGCAACACTCCCTCAGTACTGTCCCTCTGACAGTGGAGCACTCCCTCAGTACTGACCACCTGACAGTGCAGCAATCCCTCAGTACTGACCCTCTGACAGTGCAGCACTCCCTCAGTACTGACATTCTGACAGTGCAACACTCCCTCAGTACTGTCCCTCTGACAGTGCAGCATGCCATCAGTAGTGACCCTCTGACAGTGCAGCACTCCCTCAGTACTGACCCTCTGACAGTGCAGCACTCCCTCAGTACTGACCATCTGGCAGTGCAGCACTCCCTCAGTACTGACCTCTGACAGTTTGAGCTCTCCCTCAGTACTGACCCTCTGACAGTGCAGCACTCGATCAGTAGTGACCCTCTGACAGTGCAGCACTCCCTCAGTACTGACCCTCTGACAGTGCAGCATTCCTTCAGTACTGAATATGTGACAGTGCAGCACTCCCTCAGTACTGACCCTCGGACAGTGCAGCAATCCCTCAGTACTGACCCTCTGACAGTGCAACACTCCCTCAGTACTGTCCCTCTTACAGTGCAGCACTCCCTCAGTACTGACCCTCTGACAGTGCAGCACTCCATCAGTAGTGACCCTCTGACAGTGCAGCACTCCCTCAGTACTGACCCTCTGACAGTGCAGCATTCCTTCAGTACTGAATATGTGACAGTGCAGCACTCCCTCAGTACTGACCTTCTGACAGTGCAGCACTCCTTCAGTACTTACGCTCTGACATTGCAGCACTCCCTCAGTACTGATCCTCTGACATTGCAGCACTCCATCAGTACTGACCCTCTGACTGTGCAGCACTCACTCAGTACGGAACCTCTGACAGTGCAGCACTCCCTCTGTGCTGACCTTCTGACAGAGCAGCACACCCTCAGTACTGAACCTCTGACATTGCAGCATTCCCTCAGCACTGACCCTCTGAAAGTGCAGCACTCCCTCAGTACTGACCCTCTGACAATGCAGCACTCCCTCAGTACTGATCCTCTGACAGTGCAGCACTTCCTCAGTACTGTCCCTCCGACAGTGCAGCACTCCCTCAGTACTGTCCCTCTGATAGTGCAGCACTCCCTCATTACTGAGCCGCTGACAGTGCAGCACTCCCTCAGTACTGACCCTCTGACACTGCAGCCCTGCCTCAGTACTGTCCCTCTGATAGTGCAGCACTCCCTCATTACTGACCCGTTGACAGTGCAGCACTCTGTCAGTACTGACCGTCTGAAGTGCAGCACTCCCTCAGTACTGACCCTCTGACAGTGCAGCAATCCTTCAAAACTGACCACCTGACAGTGCAGCGCTCCCTCATTCCTGACCCTCTGACAGTGCAACACTCCCTCAGTACTGTCCCTCTGACAGTGCAGCACTCCCTCAGTACTGACGCTCTGACAGTGCAGCACATACTCAGTACTGACCATCTGACAGTGCAGCACTCCCTCAGTAGCGCCCCACTGACAGTGCAGCACACTCTCAAAACTGACCACCTGACAGTGTAGCACTCCCTCAGTACTGACCCTCTGACAGTGCAGCACTCACTCAGTACTGAACCTCTGACAATGCAACACTCCCTCAGTACTGTCCCTCTGACAGTGCAGCATTCCCTCAGTACTGACCACCTGACCATACAGCACTCCCTCAGTACTGTCCCTCTAACAGTTCAGCACTCCTCAGTACTGACGCTCTCACAGTGCAGCACTCCCTCAGTACTGAATATCTGACAGTGCATCGATCCCTCAGGACTGACATTCTGGCAGTGCAGCACTCCCTCAGTACTGACCCTCTGACAGTGCAGCACTCCCTCAGTACTGACCCTCTGATTGTGCAGCACTTCCTCAGTATTGACCCTCTGACAGTGCAGCACTCCCTCAGTACTGACCAACTAACAGTGCAGCACTCCCTCAGTACTGATCCTCCGAAAGTTCAGCTCTCCCTCTGTACTGAACCTCTGACAGGGCAACACTCCCTCAGTACTGTCCCTCTGACAGTGCAGCATTCCCTCAGTACTGACCACCTGACCGTACAGCACCCCCTCAGTACCGACACTCTGACAGGCCACCATTCACTCAGTACTGACCCTCTGGCAGTGCAACACTCCCTCAGTACTGACCCTCTGGCAGTGCAACACTCACTCAGTACTGTCCCACTGACAGTTCAGCACTCCTCAGTACTGACGCTCTGACAGTGCAGCACTCCCTCAGTACTGACCCTCTGACAGTGCAGCACTCCCTCAGTAGTGACCCTCTGACAGTGCAGCACTCCCTCAGTACTGACCCACTGTCAGTGCAGCATTCCCTCAGTACTAAATATCTGACAGTGCAGCGCTCCCTCAGTACTGACCCTCTGACAGTGCAGCATTCCCTCAGTACTGAATATCTGACAGTGCATCGATCCCTCAGGACTGACATTCTGACAGTGCAGCACTCCCTCAGTACTGACCCTCTGACAGTGCAGCATTCCCTCAGTACTGAATATCTGACAGTGCATCGATCCCTCAGTACTGACACTCTGACAGTGCAGCGCTTCCTCAGTACTGACCCTCTGACAGTGCAGCATTCCCTCAGTACTGAATATCTGACAGTGCATCGATCCCTCAGTACTGACACTCTGACAGTGCAGCAATCCCTCAGTACTGATCCTCTGACAGTTTGAGCTCTCCCTCAGTACTGACCCTCTGACAGTGCAGCACTCCCTCAGTACTGACCCTCTGACAGTGCAGTATTCCCTCAGTACTGAATATCTGACAGTGCAGCGCTCCCTCAGTACTGACCCTCTGACAGTGCAGCACTCCCTCAGTACTCACCCTCTGATTGTGCAGCACTCCCTCAGTACTGATCCTCCGACAATTCAGCTCTCCCTCAGAACTGATCCTCTGACAGTGCAGCACACCCTCAGCACTGACACTCTGAGAGTGCAGCACTCCCTCAGTACTGACCCTCTGACTGTGCAGTATTCCCTCAGTACTGAATAACTGACAGTGCAGCGCTCCCTCAGTACTGACCCTCTGATTGTGCAGCACTCCCTCAGTACTGACACTCTGAGAGTGCAGCACTCCCTCAGTACTGACCCTCTGACAGTGCATCCCTCCCTCAGTACTGACACTCTGACAGTGCATCCCTCCCTCAGTACTGATCCTCTGACAGTGCATCCCTCCCTCAGTACTGACCCTCTGACAGTGCAGTATTCCCTCAGTAATGAATATCTGACAGTGCAGCGCTCCCTCAGTACTGAACCTCTGACAGTGCAGCACTCCCTCAGTACTGACCCTCTGATTGTGCAGCACTCCCTCAGTACTGACCCTCTGAAAGTGCAGCACTCCCTCAATACTGATCCTCCGACAATTCAGCTCTCCCTCAGTACTGACCCTCTGACAGTGCAGCACTCCCTCTGTACTGACCATCTGGCAGTGCAGCACTCCCTCAGTACTGATGCTCTGAAAATGCAGCACTCCCTCAGGACTGACCTTCTGACACTGCAGCACTTCCTCAGAACTGACCCTCAGACAGTGCAGCACTCCCTCAGTACTTACGCTCTGACATTGCAGCACTTCCTCAGTACTGACCTTCTGACAGTGCAGCACTCCCTCAGTACTGACACTCTGAGAGTGCAGCACTCCCTCAGTACTGACCTTCAGAGAGTGCAGCACTCCCTCAGTACTGTCCCTCTGACATTGCAGCTCTCCCTCAGGACAGACCCTCTGACAGTGCAGCACTCACTCAGTACTGAACCTCTGACAGTGCAGCACTCCCTCAGTACTGATCCTCCAACAGTGCAGCACTCCCTCAGCACCGACCCTCTGACAGTGCAGCACTCCCTCAGTACTGACCCTCTGACAGTGCAGCCGTCCCGCGGTACTGTCCCTCTGATAGTGCAGCATTCCCTCAGTACTGACTCTCAGACAGTGCAGCATGCCGTCAGTACCCACCGTCTGAAGTGGAGCACTCCCTCAGTACTGACCCTCTGACAATGCACCACATCATCAGTACTGACCATCTGACAGTGCAGCACTCCCTCAGTAGCGCCCCACTGACAGTGCAGCACTCTCTCACTACTGACCACCTGACAGTGCAGCACTCCCTCAATACTGACCCTCTGACATTGCAGCACTCATTCAGTACTGAAACTCTGACAGTGCAACATTCCCTCAGTACTGTCCCTCTGACAGTGCAGCATTCCCTCAGTACTGACCACCTGACAGTGCAGCACTCCCTCAGTACTGACCCTCTGACAGCGCAACACTCCCTCAGTACTGACGCTCTGGCAATGCAACACTCACTCAGTGCTGTCCCTCTGACAGTTCAGCACTCCTCAGTATTGACGCTCTGACAGGGCAGCACTCCCTCAGTACTGACCCTCTGACAGTGCAGCACTGCCTCAGTACTGACCCTCTGACATTGCAGCACTGCCTCAGTTCTGACCCTCTGACAGTGCAGCACTCACTCAGTACTGACCCTCTGACAGGGCAGCACTCCCTCAGTACTGACCCTCTGACAGTGCAGCACTCCCTCAGTACTGACCCTCTGACAGTGCAGCACTCCCTCAGCACTGACCCTCTGACAGTGCAGCACTCTCTCAGTACTGATCCTCTGACAGTGCAGCACTCCCTCAGTAGTGACGCTCTGAAAATGCAGCACTCCCTCAGGACTGACCTTCTGACAGTGCAGCACTCCCTCAGTACTGACCCTCTGACAGTGCAGCATTCCCTCAGTTCAGACCCTCTGACAGTGCAGCACTCCGTCAGTACTGACCCTCTGACAGTGCAGCTCACCCTCAATACTGACCCTCTGACAGTGCAGCACTCCCTCAGCACTGACCCTCTGACGGTGCAGCACTCTCTCAGTACTCACCATCTGACAGTGCAGCACCCACTCAGTACTGGCACTCTGAAAATGCAGCACTCTCTCAGTACTGACCCTCTGACAATGCAGCACTCCCTCAGTACTGACCCTCAGACAGTGCAGCGCTCCCTCAGTACTTACCCTCTGACAGTGAGGCACTACCTCAGTACTGATCCTCTGAAAATGCAAGACTCCCTCAGGACTGACCCTCTGACAGTGCAGCACACCCTCAGTACTGACCCTCAGACAATGCAGTACTCCCTCAGTACTGACCCTCTGACAGTGCAGCACCCCCTCAGCACTGACACTCTGACAGTGCAGCACTCCCTCAGTACTGACACTCTAACAGTGCAGCACTCCCTCAATACTGAGACTCTGACAGTGCAGAAGTTCCTCAGCACTGTCCCTCCGACAGTGCAGCACTCCCTCAGTACTGATCCTCTGACAGTGCAGCATTAACTCAGTACTGACCCTCTGACAGTGCAGCACTCCCCAGTACTGACCATCTGAATGTGCAGCACTCCCTCAGTACTGACCCTCTGACAGTGCAACATTCCCTCAGTACTGTCCCTCTGACAGTGCAGCATTCCCTCAGTACTGACCACCTGACAGTGCAGCACTCCCTCAGTACTGACCCTCTGACAGCGCAACACTCCCTCAGTACTGACGCTCTGGCAACGCAACACTCACTCAGTGCTGTCCCTCTGACAGTTCAGCACTCCTCAGTATTGACGCTCTGACAGGGCAGCTCTCCCTCAATACTGACCCTCTGACAGTGCAGCACTGCCTCAGTACTGACCCTCTGACATTGCAGCACTGCCTCAGTTCTGACCCTCTGACAGTGCAGCACTCACTCAGTACTGACCCTCTGACAGTGCAGCACTCCCTCAGTACTGACCCTCTGACAGTGCAGCACTCCCTCAGTACTGACCCTCTGACAGTGCAGCACTCCCTCAGCACTGACCCTCTGACAGTGCAGCACTCTCTCAGTACTGATCCTCTGACAGTGCAGCACTCCCTCAGTAGTGACACTCTGAAAATGCAGCACTCCCTCAGGACTGACCTTCTGACAGTGCAGCACACCCTCAATACTGACCCTCTGACAGTGCAGCACTCCCTCAGTACTGACCCTATGACAGTGCGGCACTGTCTCAGTACTGATCCTCTGACAGTGCATCCCTCCCTCAGTACTGACCCTCTGACAGTGCAGTATTCCCTCAGTACTGAATATCTGACAGTGCAGCGCTCCCTCAGTACTGAACCTCTGACAGTGCAGCACTCCCTCAGTACTGACCCTCTGATTGTGCAGCACTCCCTCAGTACTGACCCTCTGAAAGTGCAGCACTCCCTCAATACTGATCCTCCGACAATTCAGCTCTCCCTCAGTACTGACCCTCTGACAGTGCAGCACTCCCTCTGTACTGACCATCTGGCAGTGCAGCACTCCCTCAGTACTGATGCTCTGAAAATGCAGCACTCCCTCAGGACTGACCTTCTGACACTGCAGCACTTCCTCAGAACTGACCCTCAGACAGTGCAGCACTCCCTCAGTACTTACGCTCTGACATTGCAGCACTCCCTCAGTACTGACCTTCTGACAGTGCAGCACTCCCTCAGTACTGACACTCTGAGAGTGCAGCACTCCCTCAGTACTGACCTTCAGAGAGTGCAGCACTCCCTCAGTAATGTCCCTCTGACATTGCAGCTCTCCCTCAGGACAGACCCTCTGACAGTGCAGCACTCACTCAGTACTGAACCTCTGACAGTGCAGCACTCCCTCAGTACTGATCCTCCAACAGTGCAGCACTCCCTCAGCACCGACCCTCTGACAGTGCAGCACTCCCTCAGTACTGACCCTCTGACAGTGCAGCCGTCCCGCGGTACTGTCCCTCTGATAGTGCAGCATTCCCTCAGTACTGACTCTCAGACAGTGCAGCATGCCGTCAGTACCCACCGTCTGAAGTGGAGCACTCCCTCAGTACTGACCCTCTGACAATGCACCACATCATCAGTACTGACCATCTGACAGTGCAGCACTCCCTCAATAGCGCCCCACTGACAGTGCAGCACTCTCTCACTACTGACCACCTGACAGTGCAGCACTCCCTCAATACTGACCCTCTGACATTGCAGCACTCATTCAGTACTGAAACTCTGACAGTGCAACATTCCCTCAGTACTGTCCCTCTGACAGTGCAGCATTCCCTCAGTACTGACCACCTGACAGTGCAGCACTCCCTCAGTACTGACCCTCTGACAGCGCAACACTCCCACAGTACTGACGCTCTGGCAATGCAACACTCACTCAGTGCTGTCCCTCTGACAGTTCAGCACTCCTCAGTATTGACGCTCTGACAGGGCAGCACTCCCTCAGTACTGACCCTCTGACAGTGCAGCACTGCCTCAGTACTGACCCTCTGACATTGCAGCACTGCCTCAGTTCTGACCCTCTGACAGTGCAGCACTCACTCAGTACTGACCCTCTGACAGTGCAGCACTCCCTCAGTACTGACCCTCTGACAGTGCAGCACTCCCTCAGTACTGACCCTCTGACAGTGCAGCACTCCCTCAGCACTGACCCTCTGACAGTGCAGCACTCTCTCAGTACTGATCCTCTGACAGTGCAGCACTCCCTCAGTAGTGACGCTCTGAAAATGCAGCACTCCCTCAGGACTGACCTTCTGACAGTGCAGCACTCCCTCAGTACTGACCCTCTGACAGTGCAGCATTCCCTCAGTTCAGACCCTCTGACAGTGCAGCACTCCGTCAGTACTGACCCTCTGACAGTGCAGCTCACCCTCAATACTGACCCTCTGACAGTGCAGCACTCCCTCAGCACTGACCCTCTGACAGTGCAGCACTCTCTCAGTACTCACCATCTGACAGTGCAGCACCCACTCAGTACTGGCACTCTGAAAATGCAGCACTCTCTCAGTACTGACCCTCTGACAATGCAGCACTCCCTCAGTACTGACCCTCAGACAGTGCAGCGCTCCCTCAGTACTTACCCTCTGACAGAGAGGCACTACCTCAGTACTGATCCTCTGAAAATGCAAGACTCCCTCAGGACTGACCCTCTGACAGTGCAGCACACCCTCAGTACTGACCCTCAGACAATGCAGTACTCCCTCAGTACTGACCCTCTGACAGTGCAGCACCCCCTCAGCACTGACACTCTGACAGTGCAGCACTCCCTCAGTACTGACACTCTAACAGTGCAGCACTCCCTCAATACTGAGACTCTGACAGTGCAGAAGTTCCTCAGTACTGTCCCTCCGACAGTGCAGCACTCCCTCAGTACTGATCCTCTGACAGTGCAGCATTAACTCAGCACCGACACTCTGACAGTGCAGCACTCCCCAGTACTGACCATCTGAATGTGCAGCACTCCCTCAGTACTGACCCTCTGACAGTGCAACATTCCCTCAGTACTGTCCCTCTGACAGTGCAGCATTCCCTCAGTACTGACCCTCTGACAGCGCAACACTCCCTCAGTACTGACGCTCTGGCAACGCAACACTCACTCAGTGCTGTCCCTCTGACAGTTCAGCACTCCTCAGTATTGACGCTCTGACAGGGCAGCACTCCCTCAATACTGACCCTCTGACAGTGCAGCACTGCCTCAGTACTGACCCTCTGACATTGCAGCACTGCCTCAGTTCTGACCCTCTGACAGTGCAGCACTCACTCAGTACTGACCCTCTGACAGTGCAGCACTCCCTCAGTACTGACCCTCTGACAGTGCAGCACTCCCTCAGTACTGACCCTCTGACAGTGCAGCACTCCCTCAGCACTGACCCTCTGACAGTGCAGCACTCTCTCAGTACTGATCCTCTGACAGTGCAGCACTCCCTCAGTAGTGACACTCTGAAAATGCAGCACTCCCTCAGGACTGACCTTCTGACAGTGCAGCACTCCCTCAGTACTGACCCTCTGACAGTGCAGCATTCCCTCAGTTCAGACCCTCTGACAGTGCAGCACTCCGTCAGTACTGACCCTCTGACAGTGCAGCACACCCTCAATACTGACCCTCTGACAGTGCAGCACTCCCTAAGTACTGACCCTATGACAGTGCAGCACTCCTTCAGCACTGACCCTCTGACAGTGCAGCACTCCCTCAGCACTGACCCTCTGACAGTGCGGCACTGTCTCAGTACTGACGCTCTGAAAATCCAGCACTGCCTCAGGACTGACCTTCTGACAGTGCAGTAGTCCCTCAGTACTGACCCTCTGACAGTGCAACATTCCCTCAGTACTGAATATATGACAGTGCAGCGATCCCTCAGTACTGACCCTCTGACAGTGCAGCACTCCCTCAGTACTGACCCTCTGACAGTGCAGCACTCCCTCAGTACTGACCCTCTGATTGTGCAGCACTGCCTCATTATTGACCCTCTGACAGTGCAGCACTCACTCAGTACTGACCAACTAACAGTGCAGCACTCCCTCAGTACTGATCCCCCGACAGTTCAGCTCTCCCTCAGTAATGATCCTCTGACACTACAGCAATCCCTCAGTACTGACCCTCTGGCAGTGCAGCACTCCCTCAGTATTGACCTCTGACAGTTTGAGCTCACCCTCTTAACTGACCCTCTGACAGTACAGCACTCCCTCAGTACTGATGCTCTGAATATGCAGCACTCCCTCAGGACTGAACTTCTGACAGTGCATCGATCCCTCAGGACTGACATTCTGACAGTGCAGCACTCCCTCAGTACTGACCCTCTGACATTGCAGCACTCCCTCAGTACTGACCCTCTGATTGTGCAGCACTTCCTCAGTATTGACCCTCTGACAGTGCAGCACTCCCTCAGTACTGACCAACTAACAGTGCAGCACTCCCTCAGTACTGATCCTCCGAAAGTTCACCTCTCCCTCTGTACTGAACCTCTGACAGGGCAACACTCCCTCAGTACTGTCCCTCTGACAGTGCAGCATTCCCTCAGTACTGACCACCTGACCGTACAGCACCCCCTCAGTACCGACACTCTGACAGGCCACCATTCACTCAGTACTGACCCTCTGGCAGTGCAACACTCCCTCAGTACTGACCCTCTGGCAGTGCAACACTCACTCAGTACTGTCCCACTGACAGTTCAGCACTCCTCAGTACTGACGCTCTGACAGTGCAGCACTCCCTCAGTACTGACCCTCTGACAGTGCAGCACTGCCTCAGTACTGACCCTCTGACAGTGCAGCACTCACTCAGTACTGACCCTCTGACAGTGCAGCACTCCCTCAGTAGTGACCCTCTGACAGTGCAGCACTCCCTCAGTACTGACCCACTGTCAGTGCAGCATTCCCTCAGTAGTAATATCTGACAGTGCAGCGCTCCCTCAGTACTGACCCTCTGACAGTGCAGCAATCCCTCAGTACTGAATATCTGACAGTGCATCGATCCCTCAGGACTGACATTCTGACAGTGCAGCACTCCCTCAGTACTGACCCTCTGACAGTGCAGCATTCTCTCAGTACTGAATATCTGACAGTGCATCGATCCCTCAGTACTGACCCTCTGACAGTGCAGCGCTCCATCAGTACTGACCCTCTGACAGTGCAGCATTCCCTCAGTACTGAATATCTGACAGTGCATCGATCCCTCAGTACTGACACTCTGACAGTGAAGCAATCCCTCAGTACTGATCCTCTGACAGTTTGAGCTCTCCCTCAGTACTGACCCTCTGACAGTGCAGCACTCCCTCAGTACTGACCCTCTGACAGTGCAGTATTCCCTCAGTACTGAATATCTGACAGTGCAGCGCTCCCTCAGTACTGACACTCTGACAGTGCAGCACTCCCTCAGTACTGACCCTCTGATTGTGCAGCACTCCCTCAGTACTGATCCTCCGACAATTCAGCTCTCCCTCAGAACTGATCCTCTGACAGTGCAGCACACCCTCAGCACTGACACTCTGAGAGTGCAGCACTCCCTCAGTACTGACCCTCTGATTGTGCAGCACTCCCTCAGTACTGACACTCTGAGAGTGCAGCACTCCCTCAGTACTGACCCTCTGACAGTGCATCCCTCCCTCAGTACTGACACTCTGACAGTGCATCCCTCCCTCAGTACTGACACTCTGACAGTGCAGCACTCCCTCAGTACTGATCCTCTGACAGTGCATCCCTCCCTCAGTACTGACCCTCTGACAGTGCAGTATTCCCTCAGTACTGAATATCTGACAGTGCAGCGCTCCATCAGTACTGAAACTCTGACAGTGCAGCACTTCCTCAGTACTGACCCTCTGATTGTGCAGCACTCCCTCAGTACTGACCCTCTGAAAGTGCAGCACTCCCTCAATACTGATCCTCCGACAATTCAGCTCTCCCTCAGCACCGACCCTCTGACAGTGCAGCACTCCCTCAGTACTGACCCTCTGGCAGTGCAGCCGTCCCGCGGTACTGTCCCTCTGATAGTGCAGCATTCCCTCAGTACTGACTCTCAGACAGTGCAGCACGCCGTCAGTACCCACCGTCTGAAGTGCAGCACTCCCTCAGTACTGACCCTCTGACAATGCACCACATCATCAGTACTGACCATCTGACAGTGCAGCACTCCCTCAGTAGCGCCCCACTGACAGTGCAGCACTCTCTCACTACTGACCACCTGACAGTGCAGCACTCCCTCAGTACTGACCCTCTGACATTGCAGCACTCATTCAGTACTGAAACTCTGACAGTGCAACATTCCCTCAGTACTGTCCCTCTGACAGTGCAGCATTCCCTCAGTACTGACCACCTGACAGTGCAGCACTCCCTCAGTACTGACCCTCTGACAGCGCAACACTCCCTCAGTACTGACGCTCTGGCAACGCAACACTCACTCAGTGCTGTCCCTCTGACAGTTCAGCACTCCTCAGTATTGACGCTCTGACAGGGCAGCACTCCCTCAATACTGACCCTCTGACAGTGCAGCACTGCCTCAGTACTGACCTTCTGACATTGCAGCACTGCCTCAGTTCTGACCCTCTGACAGTGCAGCACTCACTCAGTACTGACCCTCTGACAGTGCAGCACTCCCTCAGTACTGACCCTCTGACAGTGCAGCACTCCCTCAGTACTGACCCTCTGACAGTGCAGCACTCCCTCAGCACTGACCCTCTGACAGTGCAGCACTCTCTCAGTACTGATCCTCTGACAGTGCAGCACTCCCTCAGTAGTGACACTCTGAAAATGCAGCACTCCCTCAGGACTGACCTGACAGTGCAGCACTCCCTCAGTACTGACCCTCTGACAGTGCAGCATTCCCTCAGTTCAGACCCTCTGACAGTGCAGCACTCCGTCAGTACTGACCCTCTGACAGTGCAGCACACCCTCAATACTGACCCTCTGACAGTGCAGCACTCCCTAAGTACTGACCCTATGACAGTGCAGCACTCCTTCAGCACTGACCCTCTGACAGTGCAGCACTCCCTCAGCACTGACCCTCTGACAGTGCGGCACTGTCTCAGTACTGACGCTCTGAAAATCCAGCACTGCCTCAGGACTGACCTTCTGACAGTGCAGTAGTCCCTCAGTACTGACCCTCTGACAGTGCAACATTCCCTCAGTACTGAATATCTGACAGTGCAGCGATCCCTCAGTACTGACCCTCTGACAGTGCAGCACTCCCTCAGTACTGACCCTCTGACCGTGCAGCACTCCCTCAGTACTGACCCTCTGATTGTGCAGCACTGCCTCATTATTGACCCTCTGACAGTGCAGCACTCACTCAGTACTGACCAACTAACAGTGCAGCACTCCCTCAGTACTGATCCCCCGACAGTTCAGCTCTCCCTCAGTAATGATCCTCTGACACTGCAGCACTCCCTCAGTACTGACCCTCTGGCAGTGCAGCACTCCCTCAGTATTGACCTCTGACAGTTTGAGCTCACCCTCTTAACTGACCCTCTGACAGTACAGCACTCCCTCAGTACTGATGCTCTGAATATGCAGCACTCCCTCAGGACTGAACTTCTGACAGTGCATCGATCCCTCAGGACTGACATTCTGACAGTGCAGCACTCCCTCAGTACTGACCCTCTGACATTGCAGCACTCCCTCAGTACTGACCCTCTGATTGTGCAGCACTTCCTCAGTATTGACCCTCTGACAGTGCAGCACTCCCTCAGTACTGACCAACTAACAGTGCAGCACTCCCTCAGTACTGATCCTCCGAAAGTTCACCTCTCCCTCTGTACTGAACCTCTGACAGGGCAACACTCCCTCAGTACTGTCCCTCTGACAGTGCAGCATTCCCTCAGTACTGACCACCTGACCGTACAGCACCCCCTCAGTACCGACACTCTGACAGGCCACCATTCACTCAGTACTGACCCTCTGGCAGTGCAACACTCCCTCATACTGACCCTCTGGCAGTGCAACACTCACTCAGTACTGTCCCACTGACAGTTCAGCACTCCTCAGTACTGACGCTCTGACAGTGCAGCACTCCCTCAGTACTGACCCTCTGACAGTGCAGCACTGCCTCAGTACTGACCCTCTGACAGTGCAGCACTGCCTCAGTACTGACCCTCTAACAGTGCAGCACTCACTCAGTACTGACCCTCTGACAGTGCAGCACTCCCTCAGTAGTGACCCTCTGACAGTGCAGCACTCCCTCAGTACTGACCCACTGTCAGTGCAGCATTCCCTCAGTAGTAATATCTGACAGTGCAGCGCTCCCTCAGTACTGACCCTCTGACAGTGCAGCAATCCCTCAGTACTGAATATCTGACAGTGCATCGATCCCTCAGGACTGACATTCTGACAGTGCAGCACTCCCACAGTACTGACCCTCTGACAGTGCAGCATTCCCTCAGTACTGAATATCTGACAGTGCATCGATCCCTCAGTACTGACCCTCTGACAGTGCAGCGCTCCCTCAGTACTGACCCTCTGACAGTGCAGCATTCCCTCAGTACTGAATATCTGACAGTGCATCGATCCCTCAGTACTGACACTCTGACAGTGAAGCAATCCCTCAGTACTGATCCTCTGACAGTTTGAGCTCTCCCTCAGTACTGACCCTCTGACAGTGCAGCACTCCCTCAGTACTGACCCTCTGACAGTGCAGTATTCCCTCAGTACTGAATATCTGACAGTGCAGCGCTCCCTCAGTACTGACCCTCTGACAGTGCAGCACTCCCTCAGTACTGACCCTCTGATTGTGCAGCACTCCCTCAGTCCTGATCCTCCGACAATTCAGCTCTCCCTCAGAACTGATCCTATGACAGTGCAGCACACCCTCAGCACTGACACTCTGAGAGTGCAGCACTCCCTCAGTACTGACCCTCTGACTGTGCAGTATTCCCTCAGTACTGAATATCTGACAGTGCAGCGCTCCCTCAGTACTGACACTCTGACAGTGCATCCCTCCCTCAGTACTGACACTCTGACAGTGCAGCACTCCCTCAGTACTGATCCTCTGACAGTGCATCCCTCCCTCAGTACTGACCCTCTGACAGTGCAGTATTCCCTCAGTACTGAATATCTGACAGTGCAGCGCTCCCTCAGTACTGAACCTCTGACAGTGCAGCACTCCCTCAGTACTGACCCTCTGATTGTGCAGCACTCCCTCAGTACTGACCCTCTGAAAGTGCAGCACTCCCTCAATACTGATCCTCCGACAATTCAGCTCTCCCTCAGTACTGACCCTCTGACAGTGCAGCACTCCCTCTGTACTGACCATCTGGCAGTGCAGCACTCCCTCAGTACTGATGCTCTGAAAATGCAGCACTCCCTCAGGACTGACCTTCTGACACTGCAGCACTTCCTCAGAACTGACCCTCAGACAGTGCAGCACTCCCTCAGTACTTACGCTCTGACATTGCAGCACTCCCTCAGTACTGACCTTCCGACAGTGCAGCACTCCCTCAGTACTGACACTCTGAGAGTGCAGCACTCCCTCAGTACTGACCTTCAGAGATTGCAGCACTCCCTCAGTACTGTCCCTCTGACATTGCAGCTCTCCCTCAGGACAGACCCTCTGACAGTGCAGCACTCACTCAGTACTGAACCTCTGACAGTGCAGCACTCCCTCAGTACTGATCCTCCAACAGTGCAGCACTCCCTCAGCACCGACCCTCTGACAGTGCAGCACTCCCTCAGTACTGACCCTCTGACAGTGCAGCCGTCCTGCGGTACTGTCCCTCTGATAGTGCAGCATTCCCTCAGTACTGACTCTCAGACAGTGCAGCACGCCGTCAGTACCCACCGTCTGAAGTGCAGCACTCCCTCAGTACTGACCCTCTGACAATGCACCACATCATCAGTACTGACCATCTGACAGTGCAGCACTCCCTCAGTAGCGCCCCACTGACAGTGCAGCACTCTCTCACTACTGACCACCTGACAGTGCAGCACTCCCTCAGTACTGACCCTCTGACATTGCAGCACTCATTCAGTACTGAAACTCTGACAGTGCAACATTCCCTCAGTACTGTCCCTCTGACAGTGCAGCATTCCCTCAGTACTGACCACCTGACAGTGCAGCACTCCCTCAGTACTGACCCTCTGACAGCGCAACACTCCCTCAGTACTGACGCTCTGGCAACGCAACACTCACTC
Organism: Isurus oxyrinchus; assembly: GCA_026770705.1. NCBI lineage: Eukaryota > Metazoa > Chordata > Chondrichthyes > Lamniformes > Lamnidae > Isurus > Isurus oxyrinchus. Next base: position 77,701 of record JANJGN010000459.1, on the reverse strand, counting down.
AGTGCTGTCCCTCTGACAGTTCAGCACTCCTCAGTATTGACGCTCTGACAGGGCAGCACTCCCTCAATACTGACCCTCTGACAGTGCAGCACTGCCTCAGTACTGACCCTCTGACATTGCAGCACTGCCTCAGTTCTGACCCTCTGACAGTGCAGCACTCACTCAGTACTGACCCTCTGACAGTGCAGCACTCCCTCAGTACTGACCCTCTGACAGTGCAGCACTCCCTCAGTACTGACCCTCTGACAGTGCAGCACTCCCTCAGCACTGACCCTCTGACAGTGCAGCACTCTCTCAGTACTGATCCTCTGACAGTGCAGCACTCCCTCAGTAGTGACACTCTGAAAATGCAGCACTCCCTCAGGACTGACCTTCTGACAGTGCAGCACTCCCTCAGTACTGACCCTCTGACAGTGCAGCATTCCCTCAGTTCAGACCCTCTGACAGTGCAGCACTCCGTCAGTACTGACCCTCTGACAGTGCAGCACACCCTCAATACTGACCCTCTGACAGTGCAGCACTCCCTAAGTACTGACCCTATGACAGTGCAGCACTCCTTCAGCACTGACCCTCTGACAGTGCAGCACTCCCTCAGCACTGACCCTCTGACAGTGCGGCACTGTCTCAGTACTGACGCTCTGAAAATCCAGCACTGCCTCAGGACTGACCTTCTGACAGTGCAGTAGTCCCTCAGTACTGACCCTCTGACAGTGCAACATTCCCTCAGTACTGAATATCTGACAGTGCAGCGATCCCTCAGTACTGACCCTCTGACAGTGCAGCACTCCCTCAGTACTGACCCTCTGACCGTGCAGCACTCCCTCAGTACTGACCCTCTGATTGTGCAGCACTGCCTCATTATTGACCCTCTGACAGTGCAGCACTCACTCAGTACTGACCAACTAACAGTGCAGCACTCCCTCAGTACTGATCCCCCGACAGTTCAGCTCTCCCTCAGTAATGATCCTCTGACACTGCAGCACTCCCTCAGTACTGACCCTCTGGCAGTGCAGCACTCCCTCAGTATTGACCTCTGACAGTTTGAGCTCACCCTCTTAACTGACCCTCTGACAGTACAGCACTCCCTCAGTACTGATGCTCTGAATATGCAGCACTCCCTCAGGACTGAACTTCTGACAGTGCATCGATCCCTCAGGACTGACATTCTGACAGTGCAGCACTCCCTCAGTACTGACCCTCTGACATTGCAGCACTCCCTCAGTACTGACCCTCTGATTGTGCAGCACTTCCTCAGTATTGACCCTCTGACAGTGCAGCACTCCCTCAGTACTGACCAACTAACAGTGCAGCACTCCCTCAGTACTGATCCTCCGAAAGTTCACCTCTCCCTCTGTACTGAACCTCTGACAGGGCAACACTCCCTCAGTACTGTCCCTCTGACAGTGCAGCATTCCCTCAGTACTGACCACCTGACCGTACAGCACCCCCTCAGTACCGACACTCTGACAGGCCACCATTCACTCAGTACTGACCCTCTGGCAGTGCAACACTCCCTCAGTACTGACCCTCTGGCAGTGCAACACTCACTCAGTACTGTCCCACTGACAGTTCAGCACTCCTCAGTACTGACGCTCTGACAGTGCAGCACTCCCTCAGTACTGACCCTCTGACAGTGCAGCACTGCCTCAGTACTGACCCTCTGACAGTGCAGCACTGCCTCAGTACTGACCCTCTAACAGTGCAGCACTCACTCAGTACTGACCCTCTGACAGTGCAGCACTCCCTCAGTAGTGACCCTCTGACAGTGCAGCACTCCCTCAGTACTGACCCACTGTCAGTGCAGCATTCCCTCAGTAGTAATATCTGACAGTGCAGCGCTCCCTCAGTACTGACCCTCTGACAGTGCAGCAATCCCTCAGTACTGAATATCTGACAGTGCATCGATCCCTCAGGACTGACATTCTGACAGTGCAGCACTCCCTCAGTACTGACCCTCTGATAGTGCAGCATTCCCTCAGTACTGAATATCTGACAGTGCAGCACTCCCTCAGTACTGACCCTCTGACAGCGCAACACTCCCTCAGTACTGACCACCTGACAGTGCAGCATTCCCTCAGTACTGACCACCTGACAGTGCAGCACTCCCTCAGTACTGACCCTCTGACAGCGCAACACTCCCTCAGTACTGACGCTCTGGCAACGCAACACTCACTCAGTGCTGTCCCTCTGACAGTTCAGCACTCCTCAGTATTGACGCTCTGACAGGGCAGCACTCCCTCAATACTGACCCTCTGACAGTGCAGCACTGCCTCAGTACTGACCCTCTGACATTGCAGCACTGCCTCAGTTCTGACCCTCTGACAGTGCAGCACTCACTCAGTACTGACCCTCTGACAGTGCAGCACTCCCTCAGTACTGACCCTCTGACAGTGCAGCACTCCCTCAGTACTGACCCTCTGACAGTGCAGCACTCCCTCAGCACTGACCCTCTGACAGTGCAGCACTCTCTCAGTACTGATCCTCTGACAGTGCAGCACTCCCTCAGTAGTGACACTCTGAAAATGCAGCACTCCCTCAGGACTGACCTTCTGACAGTGCAGCACTCCCTCAGTACTGACCCTCTGACAGTGCAGCATTCCCTCAGTTCAGACCCTCTGACAGTGCAGCACTCCGTCAGTACTGACCCTCTGACAGTGCAGCACACCCTCAATACTGACCCTCTGACAGTGCAGCACTCCCTAAGTACTGACCCTATGACAGTGCAGCACTCCTTCAGCACTGACCCTCTGACAGTGCAGCACTCCCTCAGCACTGACCCTCTGACAGTGCGGCACTGTCTCAGTACTGACGCTCTGAAAATCCAGCACTGCCTCAGGACTGACCTTCTGACAGTGCAGTAGTCCCTCAGTACTGACCCTCTGACAGTGCAACATTCCCTCAGTACTGAATATATGACAGTGCAGCGATCCCTCAGTACTGACCCTCTGACAGTGCAGCACTCCCTCAGTACTGACCCTCTGACAGTGCAGCACTCCCTCAGTACTGACCCTCTGATTGTGCAGCACTGCCTCATTATTGACCCTCTGACAGTGCAGCACTCACTCAGTACTGACCAACTAACAGTGCAGCACTCCCTCAGTACTGATCCCCCGACAGTTCAGCTCTCCCTCAGTAATGATCCTCTGACACTACAGCACTCCCTCAGTACTGACCCTCTGGCAGTGCAGCACTCCCTCAGTATTGACCTCTGACAGTTTGAGCTCACCCTCTTAACTGACCCTCTGACAGTACAGCACTCCCTCAGTACTGATGCTCTGAATATGCAGCACTCCCTCAGGACTGAACTTCTGACAGTGCATCGATCCCTCAGGACTGACATTCTGACAGTGCAGCACTCCCTCAGTACTGACCCTCTGACATTGCAGCACTCCCTCAGTACTGACCCTCTGATTGTGCAGCACTTCCTCAGTATTGACCCTCTGACAGTGCAGCACTCCCTCAGTACTGACCAACTAACAGTGCAGCACTCCCTCAGTACTGATCCTCCGAAAGTTCACCTCTCCCTCTGTACTGAACCTCTGACAGGGCAACACTCCCTCAGTACTGTCCCTCTGACAGTGCAGCATTCCCTCAGTACTGACCACCTGACCGTACAGCAGCTCCTCAGTACCGACACTCTGACAGGCCACCATTCACTCAGTACTGACCCTCTGGCAGTGCAACACTCCCTCAGTACTGACCCTCTGGCAGTGCAACACTCACTCAGTACTGTCCCACTGACAGTTCAGCACTCCTCAGTACTGACGCTCTGACAGTGCAGCACTCCCTCAGTACTGACCCTCTGACAGTGCAGCACTGCCTCAGTACTGACCCTCTGACAGTGCAGCACTCACTCAGTACTGACCCTCTGACAGTGCAGCACTCCCTCAGTAGTGACCCTCTGACAGTGCAGCACTCCCTCAGTACTGACCCACTGTCAGTGCAGCATTCCCTCAGTAGTAATATCTGACAGTGCAGCGCTCCCTCAGTACTGACCCTCTGACAGTGCAGCAATCCCTCAGTACTGAATATCTGACAGTGCATCGATCCCTCAGGACTGACATTCTGACAGTGCAGCACTCCCTCAGTACTGACCCTCTGACAGTGCAGCATTCTCTCAGTACTGAATATCTGACAGTGCATCGATCCCTCAGTACTGACCCTCTGAAAGTGCAGCGCTCCATCAGTACTGACCCTCTGACAGTGCAGCATTCCCTCAGTACTGAATATCTGACAGTGCATCGATCCCTCAGTACTGACACTCTGACAGTGAAGCAATCCCTCAGTACTGATCCTCTGACAGTTTGAGCTCTCCCTCAGTACTGACCCTCTGACAGTGCAGCACTCCCTCAGTACTGACCCTCTGACAGTGCAGTATTCCCTCAGTACTGAATATCTGACAGTGCAGCGCTCCCTCAGTACTGACACTCTGACAGTGCAGCACTCCCTCAGTACTGACCCTCTGATTGTGCAGCACTCCCTCAGTACTGATCCTCCGACAATTCAGCTCTCCCTCAGAACTGATCCTCTGACAGTGCAGCACACCCTCAGCACTGACACTCTGAGAGTGCAGCACTCCCTCAGTACTGACCCTCTGATTGTGCAGCACTCCCTCAGTACTGACACTCTGAGAGTGCAGCACTCCCTCAGTACTGACCCTCTGACAGTGCATCCCTCCCTCAGTACTGACACTCTGACAGTGCATCCCTCCCTCAGTACTGACACTCTGACAGTGCAGCACTCCCTCAGTACTGATCCTCTGACAGTGCATCCCTCCCTCAGTACTGACCCTCTGACAGTGCAGTATTCCCTCAGTACTGAATATCTGACAGTGCAGCGCTCCATCAGTACTGAAACTCTGACAGTGCAGCACTCCCTCAGTACTGACCCTCTGATTGTGCAGCACTCCCTCAGTACTGACCCTCTGAAAGTGCAGCACTCCCTCAATACTGATCCTCCGACAATTCAGCTCTCCCTCAGCACCGACCCTCTGACAGTGCAGCACTCCCTCAGTACTGACCCTCTGGCAGTGCAGCCGTCCCGCGGTACTGTCCCTCTGATAGTGCAGCATTCCCTCAGTACTGACTCTCAGACAGTGCAGCACGCCGTCAGTACCCACCGTCTGAAGTGCAGCACTCCCTCAGTACTGACCCTCTGACAATGCACCACATCATCAGTACTGACCATCTGACAGTGCAGCACTCCCTCAGTAGCGCCCCACTGACAGTGCAGCACTCTCTCACTACTGACCACCTGACAGTGCAGCACTCCCTCAGTACTGACCCTCTGACATTGCAGCACTCATTCAGTACTGAAACTCTGACAGTGCAACATTCCCTCAGTACTGTCCCTCTGACAGTGCAGCATTCCCTCAGTACTGACCACCTGACAGTGCAGCACTCCCTCAGTACTGACCCTCTGACAGCGCAACACTCCCTCAGTACTGACGCTCTGGCAACGCAACACTCACTCAGTGCTGTCCCTCTGACAGTTCAGCACTCCTCAGTATTGACGCTCTGACAGGGCAGCACTCCCTCAATACTGACCCTCTGACAGTGCAGCACTCCCTCAATACTGACCCTCTGACAGTGCAGCACTGCCTCAGTACTGACCCTCTGACATTGCAGCACTGCCTCAGTTCTGACCCTCTGACAGTGCAGCACTCACTCAGTACTGACCCTCTGACAGTGCAGCACTCCCTCAGTACTGACCCTCTGACAGTGCAGCACTCCCTCAGTACTGACCCTCTGACAGTGCAGCACTCCCTCAGCACTGACCCTCTGACAGTGCAGCACTCTCTCAGTACTGATCCTCTGACAGTGCAGCACTCCCTCAGTAGTGACACTCTGAAAATGCAGCACTCCCTCAGGACTGACCTTCTGACAGTGCAGCACTCCCTCAGTACTGACCCTCTGACAGTGCAGCATTCCCTCAGTTCAGACCCTCTGACAGTGCAGCACTCCGTCAGTACTGACCCTCTGACAGTGCAGCACACCCTCAATACTGACCCTCTGACAGTGCAGCACTCCCTAAGTACTGACCCTATGACAGTGCAGCACTCCTTCAGCACTGACCCTCTGACAGTGCAGCACTCCCTCAGCACTGACCCTCTGACAGTGCGGCACTGTCTCAGTACTGACGCTCTGAAAATCCAGCACTGCCTCAGGACTGACCTTCTGACAGTGCAGTAGTCCCTCAGTACTGACCCTCTGACAGTGCAACATTCCCTCAGTACTGAATATCTGACAGTGCAGCGATCCCTCAGTACTGACCCTCTGACAGTGCAGCACTCCCTCAGTACTGACCCTCTGACCGTGCAGCACTCCCTCAGTACTGACCCTCTGATTGTGCAGCACTGCCTCATTATTGACCCTCTGACAGTGCAGCACTCACTCAGTACTGACTAACTAACAGTGCAGCACTCCCTCAGTACTGATCCCCCGACAGTTCAGCTCTCCCTCAGTAATGATCCTCTGACACTGCAGCACTCCCTCAGTACTGACCCTCTGGCAGTGCAGCACTCCCTCAGTATTGACCTCTGACAGTTTGAGCTCACCCTCTTAACTGACCCTCTGACAGTACAGCACTCCCTCAGTACTGATGCTCTGAATATGCAGCACTCCCTCAGGACTGAACTTCTGACAGTGCATCGATCCCTCAGGACTGACATTCTGACAGTGCAGCACTCCCTCAGTACTGACCCTCTGACATTGCAGCACTCCCTCAGTACTGACCCTCTGATTGTGCAGCACTTCCTCAGTATTGACCCTCTGACAGTGCAGCACTCCCTCAGTACTGACCAACTAACAGTGCAGCACTCCCTCAGTACTGATCCTCCGAAAGTTCAGCTCTCCCTCTGTACTGAACCTCTGACAGGGCAACACTCCCTCAGTACTGTCCCTCTGACAGTGCAGCATTCCCTCAGTACTGACCACCTGACCGTACAGCACCCCCTCAGTACCGACACTCTGACAGGCCACCATTCACTCAGTACTGACCCTCTGGCAGTGCAACACTCCCTCAGTACTGACCCTCTGGCAGTGCAACACTCACTCAGTACTGTCCCACTGACAGTTCAGCACTCCTCAGTACTGACGCTCTGACAGTGCAGCACTCCCTCAGTACTGACCCTCTGACAGTGCAGCACTGCCTCAGTACTGACCCTCTGACAGTGCAGCACTGCCTCAGTACTGACCCTCTAACAGTGCAGCACTCACTCAGTACTGACCCTCTGACAGTGCAGCACTCCCTCAGTAGTGACCCTCTGACAGTGCAGCACTCCCTCAGTACTGACCCACTGTCAGTGCAGCATTCCCTCAGTAGTAATATCTGACAGTGCAGCGCTCCCTCAGTACTGACCCTCTGACAGTGCAGCAATCCCTCAGTACTGAATATCTGACAGTGCATCGATCCCTCAGGACTGACATTCTGACAGTGCAGCACTCCCACAGTACTGACCCTCTGACAGTGCAGCATTCCCTCAGTACTGAATATCTGACAGTGCATCGATCCCTCAGTACTGACCCTCTGACAGTGCAGCGCTCCCTCAGTACTGACCCTCTGACAGTGCAGCATTCCCTCAGTACTGAATATCTGACAGTGCATCGATCCCTCAGTACTGACACTCTGACAGTGAAGCAATCCCTCAGTACTGATCCTCTGACAGTTTGAGCTCTCCCTCAGTACTGACCCTCTGACAGTGCAGCACTCCCTCAGTACTGACCCTCTGACAGTGCAGTATTCCCTCAGTACTGAATATCTGACAGTGCAGCGCTCCCTCAGTACTGACCCTCTGACAGTGCAGCACTCCCTCAGTACTGACCCTCTGATTGTGCAGCACTCCCTCAGTCCTGATCCTCCGACAATTCAGCTCTCCCTCAGAACTGATCCTATGACAGTGCAGCACACCCTCAGCACTGACACTCTGAGAGTGCAGCACTCCCTCAGTACTGACCCTCTGACTGTGCAGTATTCCCTCAGTACTGAATATCTGACAGTGCAGCGCTCCCTCAGTACTGACACTCTGACAGTGCATCCCTCCCTCAGTACTGACACTCTGACAGTGCAGCACTCCCTCAGTACTGATCCTCTGACAGTGCATCCCTCCCTCAGTACTGACCCTCTGACAGTGCAGTATTCCCTCAGTACTGAATATCTGACAGTGCAGCGCTCCCTCAGTACTGAACCTCTGACAGTGCAGCACTCCCTCAGTACTGACCCTCTGATTGTGCAGCACTCCCTCAGTACTGACCCTCTGAAAGTGCAGCACTCCCTCAATACTGATCCTCCGACAATTCAGCTCTCCCTCAGTACTGACCCTCTGACAGTGCAGCACTCCCTCTGTACTGACCATCTGGCAGTGCAGCACTCCCTCAGTACTGATGCTCTGAAAATGCAGCACTCCCTCAGGACTGACCTTCTGACACTGCAGCACTTCCTCAGAACTGACCCTCAGACAGTGCAGCACTCCCTCAGTACTTACGCTCTGACATTGCAGCACTCCCTCAGTACTGACCTTCCGACAGTGCAGCACTCCCTCAGTACTGACACTCTGAGAGTGCAGCACTCCCTCAGTACTGACCTTCAGAGATTGCAGCACTCCCTCAGTACTGTCCCTCTGACATTGCAGCTCTCCCTCAGGACAGACCCTCTGACAGTGCAGCACTCACTCAGTACTGAACCTCTGACAGTGCAGCACTCCCTCAGTACTGATCCTCCAACAGTGCAGCACTCCCTCAGCACCGACCCTCTGACAGTGCAGCACTCCCTCAGTACTGACCCTCTGACAGTGCAGCCGTCCTGCGGTACTGTCCCTCTGATAGTGCAGCATTCCCTCAGTACTGACTCTCAGACAGTGCAGCACGCCGTCAGTACCCACCGTCTGAAGTGCAGCACTCCCTCAGTACTGACCCTCTGACAATGCACCACATCATCAGTACTGACCATCTGACAGTGCAGCACTCCCTCAGTAGCGCCCCACTGACAGTGCAGCACTCTCTCACTACTGACCACCTGACAGTGCAGCACTCCCTCAGTACTGACCCTCTGACATTGCAGCACTCATTCAGTACTGAAACTCTGACAGTGCAACATTCCCTCAGTACTGTCCCTCTGACAGTGCAGCATTCCCTCAGTACTGACCACCTGACAGTGCAGCACTCCCTCAGTACTGACCCTCTGACAGCGCAACACTCCCTCAGTACTGACGCTCTGGCAACGCAACACTCACTCAGTGCTGTCCCTCTGACAGTTCAGCACTCCTCAGTATTGACGCTCTGACAGGGCAGCACTCCCTCAATACTGACCCTCTGACAGTGCAGCACTGCCTCAGTACTGACCCTCTGACATTGCAGCACTGCCTCAGTTCTGACCCTCTGACAGTGGAGCACTCCCTCAGTACTGACCCTCTGACAGTGCAGCACTCCCTCAGTACTGACCCTCTGACAGTGCAGCACTCCCTCAGTACTGACCCTCTGACAGTGCAGCACTCCCTCAGCACTGACCCTCTGACAGTGCAGCACTCTCTCAGTACTGATCCTCTGACAGTGCAGCACTCCCTCAGTAGTGACACTCTGAAAATGCAGCACTCCCTCAGGACTGACCTTCTGACAGTGCAGCACTCCCTCAGTACTGACCCTCTGACAGTGCAGCATTCCCTCAGTTCAGACCCTCTGACAGTGCAGCACTCCGTCAGTACTGACCCTCTGACAGTGCAGCACACCCTCAATACTGACCCTCTGACAGTGCAGCACTCCCTAAGTACTGACCCTATGACAGTGCAGCACTCCTTCAGCACTGACCCTCTGACAGTGCAGCACTCCCTCAGCACTGACCCTCTGACAGTGCGGCACTGTCTCAGTACTGACGCTCTGAAAATCCAGCACTGCCTCAGGACTGACCTTCTGACAGTGCAGTAGTCCCTCAGTACTGACCCTCTGACAGTGCAACATTCCCTCAGTACTGAATATCTGACAGTGCAGCGATCCCTCAGTACTGACCCTCTGACAGTGCAGCACTCCCTCAGTACTGACCCTCTGACCGTGCAGCACTCCCTCAGTACTGACCCTCTGATTGTGCAGCACTGCCTCATTATTGACCCTCTGACAGTGCAGCACTCACTCAGTACTGACCAACTAACAGTGCAGCACTCCCTCAGTACTGATCCCCCGACAGTTCAGCTCTCCCTCAGTAATGATCCTCTGACACTGCAGCACTCCCTCAGTACTGACCCTCTGGCAGTGCAGCACTCCCTCAGTATTGACCTCTGACAGTTTGAGCTCACCCTCTTAACTGACCCTCTGACAGTACAGCACTCCCTCAGTACTGATGCTCTGAATATGCAGCACTCCCTCAGGACTGAACTTCTGACAGTGCATCGATCCCTCAGGACTGACATTCTGACAGTGCAGCACTCCCTCAGTACTGACCCTCTGACATTGCAGCACTCCCTCAGTACTGACCCTCTGATTGTGCAGCACTTCCTCAGTATTGACCCTCTGACAGTGCAGCACTCCCTCAGTACTGACCAAATAACAGTGCAGCACTCCCTCAGTACTGATCCTCCGAAAGTTCACCTCTCCCTCTGTACTGAACCTCTGACAGGGCAACACTCCCTCAGTACTGTCCCTCTGACAGTGCAGCATTCCCTCAGTACTGACCACCTGACCGTACAGCACCCCCTCAGTACCGACACTCTGACAGGCCACCATTCACTCAGTACTGACCCTCTGGCAGTGCAACACTCCCTCAGTACTGACCCTCTGGCAGTGCAACACTCACTCAGTACTGTCCCACTGACAGTTCAGCACTCCTCAGTACTGACGCTCTGACAGTGCAGCACTCCCTCAGTACTGACCCTCTGACAGTGCAGCACTGCCTCAGTACTGACCCTCTGACAGTGCAGCACTGCCTCAGTACTGACCCTCTAACAGTGCAGCACTCACTCAGTACTGACCCTCTGACAGTGCAGCACTCCCTCAGTACTGACCCTCTGACAGTGCAGCACTCCCTCAGTACTGACCCTCTGACAGTGCAGCACTCCCTCAGCACTGACCCTCTGACAGTGCAGCACTCTCTCAGTACTGATCCTCTGACAGTGCAGCACTCCCTCAGTAGTGACACTCTGAAAATGCAGCACTCCCTCAGGACTGACCTTCTGACAGTGCAGCACTCCCTCAGTACTGACCCTCTGACAGTGCAGCATTCCCTCAGTTCAGACCCTCTGACAGTGCAGCACTCCGTCAGTACTGACCCTCTGACAGTGCAGCACACCCTCAATACTGACCCTCTGACAGTGCAGCACTCCCTAAGTACTGACCCTATGACAGTGCAGCACTCCTTCAGCACTGACCCTCTGACAGTGCAGCACTCCCTCAGCACTGACCCTCTGACAGTGCGGCACTGTCTCAGTACTGACGCTCTGAAAATCCAGCACTGCCTCAGGACTGACCTTCTGACAGTGCAGTAGTCCCTCAGTACTGACCCTCTGACAGTGCAACATTCCCTCAGTACTGAATATCTGACAGTGCAGCGATCCCTCAGTACTGACCCTCTGACAGTGCAGCACTCCCTCAGTACTGACCCTCTGACCGTGCAGCACTCCCTCAGTACTGACCCTCTGATTGTGCAGCACTGCCTCATTATTGACCCTCTGACAGTGCAGCACTCACTCAGTACTGACCAACTAACAGTGCAGCACTCCCTCAGTACTGATCCCCCGACAGTTCAGCTCTCCCTCAGTAATGATCCTCTGACACTGCAGCACTCCCTCAGTACTGACCCTCTGGCAGTGCAGCACTCCCTCAGTATTGACCTCTGACAGTTTGAGCTCACCCTCTTAACTGACCCTCTGACAGTACAGCACTCCCTCAGTACTGATGCTCTGAATATGCAGCACTCCCTCAGGACTGAACTTCTGACAGTGCATCGATCCCTCAGGACTGACATTCTGACAGTGCAGCACTCCCTCAGTACTGACCCTCTGACATTGCAGCACTCCCTCAGTACTGACCCTCTGATTGTGCAGCACTTCCTCAGTATTGACCCTCTGACAGTGCAGCACTCCCTCAGTACTGACCAACTAACTGTGCAGCACTCCCTCAGTACTGATCCTCCGAAAGTTCAGCTCTCCCTCTGTACTGAACCTCTGACAGGGCAACACTCCCTCAGTACTGTCCCTCTGACAGTGCAGCATTCCCTCAGTACTGACCACCTGACCGTACAGCACCCCCTCAGTACCGACACTCTGACAGGCCACCATTCACTCAGTACTGACCCTCTGGCAGTGCAACACTCCCTCAGTACTGACCCTCTGGCAGTGCAACACTCACTCAGTACTGTCCCACTGACAGTTCAGCACTCCTCAGTACTGACGCTCTGACAGTGCAGCACTCCCTCAGTACTGACCCTCTGACAGTGCAGCACTGCCTCAGTACTGACCCTCTGACAGTGCAGCACTGCCTCAGTACTGACCCTCTAACAGTGCAGCACTCACTCAGTACTGACCCTCTGACAGTGCAGCACTCCCTCAGTAGTGACCCTCTGACAGTGCAGCACTCCCTCAGTACTGACCCACTGTCAGTGCAGCATTCCCTCAGTAGTAATATCTGACAGTGCAGCGCTCCCTCAGTACTGACCCTCTGACAGTGCAGCAATCCCTCAGTACTGAATATCTGACAGTGCATCGATCCCTCAGGACTGACATTCTGACAGTGCAGCACTCCCACAGTACTGACCCTCTGACAGTGCAGCATTCCCTCAGTACTGAATATCTGACAGTGCATCGATCCCTCAGTACTGACCCTCTGACAGTGCAGCGCTCCCTCAGTACTGACCCTCTGACAGTGCAGCATTCCCTCAGTACTGAATATCTGACAGTGCATCGATCCCTCAGTACTGACACTCTGACAGTGAAGCAATCCCTCAGTACTGATCCTCTGACAGTTTGAGCTCTCCCTCAGTACTGACCCTCTGACAGTGCAGCACTCCCTCAGTACTGACCCTCTGACAGTGCAGTATTCCCTCAGTACTGAATATCTGACAGTGCAGCGCTCCCTCAGTACTGACCCTCTGACAGTGCAGCACTCCCTCAGTACTGACCCTCTGATTGTGCAGCACTCCCTCAGTCCTGATCCTCCGACAATTCAGCTCTCCCTCAGAACTGATCCTATGACAGTGCAGCACACCCTCAGCACTGACACTCTGAGAGTGCAGCACTCCCTCAGTACTGACCCTCTGACTGTGCAGTATTCCCTCAGTACTGAATATCTGACAGTGCAGCGCTCCCTCAGTACTGACACTCTGACAGTGCATCCCTCCCTCAGTACTGACACTCTGACAGTGCAGCACTCCCTCAGTACTGATCCTCTGACAGTGCATCCCTCCCTCAGTACTGACCCTCTGACAGTGCAGTATTCCCTCAGTACTGAATATCTGACAGTGCAGCACTCCCTCAGTACTGAACCTCTGACAGTGCAGCACTCCCTCAGTACTGACCCTCTGATTGTGCAGCACTCCCTCAGTACTGACCCTCTGAAAGTGCAGCACTCCCTCAATACTGATCCTCCGACAATTCAGCTCTCCCTCAGTACTGACCCTCTGACAGTGCAGCACTCCCTCTGTACTGACCATCTGGCAGTGCAGCACTCCCTCAGTACTGATGCTCTGAAAATGCAGCACTCCCTCAGGACTGACCTTCTGACACTGCAGCACTTCCTCAGAACTGACCCTCAGACAGTGCAGCACTCCCTCAGTACTTACGCTCTGACATTGCAGCACTCCCTCAGTACTGACCTTCCGACAGTGCAGCACTCCCTCAGTACTGACACTCTGAGAGTGCAGCACTCCCTCAGTACTGACCTTCAGAGATTGCAGCACTCCCTCAGTACTGTCCCTCTGACATTGCAGCTCTCCCTCAGGACAGACCCTCTGACAGTGCAGCACTCACTCAGTACTGAACCTCTGACAGTGCAGCACTCCCTCAGTACTGATCCTCCAACAGTGCAGCACTCCCTCAGCACCGACCCTCTGACAGTGCAGCACTCCCTCAGTACTGACCCTCTGACAGTGCAGCCGTCCTGCGGTACTGTCCCTCTGATAGTGCAGCATTCCCTCAGTACTGACTCTCAGACAGTGCAGCACGCCGTCAGTACCCACCGTCTGAAGTGCAGCACTCCCTCAGTACTGACCCTCTGACAATGCACCACATCATCAGTACTGACCATCTGACAGTGCAGCACTCCCTCAGTAGCGCCCCACTGACAGTGCAGCACTCTCTCACTACTGACCACCTGACAGTGCAGCACTCCCTCAGTACTGACCCTCTGACATTGCAGCACTCATTCAGTACTGAAACTCTGACAGTGCAACATTCCCTCAGTACTGTCCCTCTGACAGTGCAGCATTCCCTCAGTACTGACCACCTGACAGTGCAGCACTCCCTCAGTACTGACCCTCTGACAGCGCAACACTCCCTCAGTACTGACGCTCTGGCAACGCAACACTCACTCAGTGCTGTCCCTCTGACAGTTCAGCACTCCTCAGTATTGACGCTCTGACAGGGCAGCACTCCCTCAATACTGACCCTCTGACAGTGCAGCACTGCCTCAGTACTGACCCTCTGACATTGCAGCACTGCCTCAGTTCTGACCCTCTGACAGTGGAGCACTCCCTCAGTACTGACCCTCTGACAGTGCAGCACTCCCTCAGTACTGATCCTCCGAAAGTTCAGCTCTCCCTCTGTACTGAACCTCTGACAGGGCAACACTCCCTCAGTACTGTCCCTCTGACAGTGCAGCATTCCCTCAGTACTGACCACCTGACCGTACAGCACCCCCTCAGTACCGACACTCTGACAGGCCACCATTCACTCAGTACTGACCCTCTGGCAGTGCAACACTCCCTCAGTACTGACCCTCTGGCAGTGCAACACTCACTCAGTACTGTCCCACTGACAGTTCAGCACTCCTCAGTACTGACGCTCTGACAGTGCAGCACTCCCTCAGTACTGACCCTCTGACAGTGCAGCACTGCCTCAGTACTGACCCTCTGACAGTGCAGCACTGCCTCAGTACTGACCCTCTAACAGTGCAGCACTCACTCAGTACTGACCCTCTGACAGTGCAGCACTCCCTCAGTAGTGACCCTCTGACAGTGCAGCACTCCCTCAGTACTGACCCACTGTCAGTGCAGCATTCCCTCAGTAGTAATATCTGACAGTGCAGCGCTCCCTCAGTACTGACCCTCTGACAGTGCAGCAATCCCTCAGTACTGAATATCTGACAGTGCATCGATCCCTCAGGACTGACATTCTGACAGTGCAGCACTCCCACAGTACTGACCCTCTGACAGTGCAGCATTCCCTCAGTACTGAATATCTGACAGTGCATCGATCCCTCAGTACTGACCCTCTGACAGTGCAGCGCTCCCTCAGTACTGACCCTCTGACAGTGCAGCATTCCCTCAGTACTGAATATCTGACAGTGCATCGATCCCTCAGTACTGACACTCTGACAGTGAAGCAATCCCTCAGTACTGATCCTCTGACAGTTTGAGCTCTCCCTCAGTACTGACCCTCTGACAGTGCAGCACTCCCTCAGTACTGACCCTCTGACAGTGCAGTATTCCCTCAGTACTGAATATCTGACAGTGCAGCGCTCCCTCAGTACTGACCCTCTGACAGTGCAGCACTCCCTCAGTACTGACCCTCTGATTGTGCAGCACTCCCTCAGTCCTGATCCTCCGACAATTCAGCTCTCCCTCAGAACTGATCCTATGACAGTGCAGCACACCCTCAGCACTGACACTCTGAGAGTGCAGCACTCCCTCAGTACTGACCCTCTGACTGTGCAGTATTCCCTCAGTACTGAATATCTGACAGTGCAGCGCTCCCTCAGTACTGACACTCTGACAGTGCATCCCTCCCTCAGTACTGACACTCTGACAGTGCAGCACTCCCTCAGTACTGATCCTCTGACAGTGCATCCCTCCCTCAGTACTGACCCTCTGACAGTGCAGTATTCCCTCAGTACTGAATATCTGACAGTGCAGCGCTCCCTCAGTACTGAACCTCTGACAGTGCAGCACTCCCTCAGTACTGACCCTCTGATTGTGCAGCACTCCCTCAGTACTGACCCTCTGAAAGTGCAGCACTCCCTCAATACTGATCCTCCGACAATTCAGCTCTCCCTCAGTACTGACCCTCTGACAGTGCAGCACTCCCTCTGTACTGACCATCTGGCAGTGCAGCACTCCCTCAGTACTGATGCTCTGAAAATGCAGCACTCCCTCAGGACTGACCTTCTGACACTGCAGCACTTCCTCAGAACTGACCCTCAGACAGTGCAGCACTCCCTCAGTACTTACGCTCTGACATTGCAGCACTCCCTCAGTACTGACCTTCCGACAGTGCAGCACTCCCTCAGTACTGACACTCTGAGAGTGCAGCACTCCCTCAGTACTGACCTTCAGAGATTGCAGCACTCCCTCAGTACTGTCCCTCTGACATTGCAGCTCTCCCTCAGGACAGACCCTCTGACAGTGCAGCACTCACTCAGTACTGAACCTCTGACAGTGCAGCACTCCCTCAGTACTGATCCTCCAACAGTGCAGCACTCCCTCAGCACCGACCCTCTGACAGTGCAGCACTCCCTCAGTACTGACCCTCTGACAGTGCAGCCGTCCTGCGGTACTGTCCCTCTGATAGTGCAGCATTCCCTCAGTACTGACTCTCAGACAGTGCAGCACGCCGTCAGTACCCACCGTCTGAAGTGCAGCACTCCCTCAGTACTGACCCTCTGACAATGCACCACATCATCAGTACTGACCATCTGACAGTGCAGCACTCCCTCAGTAGCGCCCCACTGACAGTGCAGCACTCTCTCACTACTGACCACCTGACAGTGCAGCACTCCCTCAGTACTGACCCTCTGACATTGCAGCACTCATTCAGTACTGAAACTCTGACAGTGCAACATTCCCTCAGTACTGTCCCTCTGACAGTGCAGCATTCCCTCAGTACTGACCACCTGACAGTGCAGCACTCCCTCAGTACTGACCCTCTGACAGCGCAACACTCCCTCAGTACTGACGCTCTGGCAACGCAACACTCACTCAGTGCTGTCCCTCTGACAGTTCAGCACTCCTCAGTATTGACGCTCTGACAGGGCAGCACTCCCTCAATACTGACCCTCTGACAGTGCAGCACTGCCTCAGTACTGACCCTCTGACATTGCAGCACTGCCTCAGTTCTGACCCTCTGACAGTGGAGCACTCCCTCAGTACTGACCCTCTGACAGTGCAGCACTCCCTCAGTACTGACCCTCTGACAGTGCAGCACTCCCTCAGTACTGACCCTCTGACAGTGCAGCACTCCCTCAGCACTGACCCTCTGACAGTGCAGCACTCTCTCAGTACTGATCCTCTGACAGTGCAGCACTCCCTCAGTAGTGACACTCTGAAAATGCAGCACTCCCTCAGGACTGACCTTCTGACAGTGCAGCACTCCCTCAGTACTGACCCTCTGACAGTGCAGCATTCCCTCAGTTCAGACCCTCTGACAGTGCAGCACTCCGTCAGTACTGACCCTCTGACAGTGCAGCACACCCTCAATACTGACCCTCTGACAGTGCAGCACTCCCTAAGTACTGACCCTATGACAGTGCAGCACTCCTTCAGCACTGACCCTCTGACAGTGCAGCACTCCCTCAGCACTGACCCTCTGACAGTGCGGCACTGTCTCAGTACTGACGCTCTGAAAATCCAGCACTGCCTCAGGACTGACCTTCTGACAGTGCAGTAGTCCCTCAGTACTGACCCTCTGACAGTGCAACATTCCCTCAGTACTGAATATCTGACAGTGCAGCGATCCCTCAGTACTGACCCTCTGACAGTGCAGCACTCCCTCAGTACTGACCCTCTGACCGTGCAGCACTCCCTCAGTACTGACCCTCTGATTGTGCAGCACTGCCTCATTATTGACCCTCTGACAGTGCAGCACTCACTCAGTACTGACCAACTAACAGTGCAGCACTCCCTCAGTACTGATCCCCCGACAGTTCAGCTCTCCCTCAGTAATGATCCTCTGACACTGCAGCACTCCCTCAGTACTGACCCTCTGGCAGTGCAGCACTCCCTCAGTATTGACCTCTGACAGTTTGAGCTCACCCTCTTAACTGACCCTCTGACAGTACAGCACTCCCTCAGTACTGATGCTCTGAATATGCAGCACTCCCTCAGGACTGAACTTCTGACAGTGCATCGATCCCTCAGGACTGACATTCTGACAGTGCAGCACTCCCTCAGTACTGACCCTCTGACATTGCAGCACTCCCTCAGTACTGACCCTCTGATTGTGCAGCACTTCCTCAGTATTGACCCTCTGACAGTGCAGCACTCCCTCAGTACTGACCAACTAACAGTGCAGCACTCCCTCAGTACTGATCCTCCGAAAGTTCAGCTCTCCCTCTGTACTGAACCTCTGACAGGGCAACACTCCCTCAGTACTGTCCCTCTGACAGTGCAGCATTCCCTCAGTACTGACCACCTGACCGTACAGCACCCCCTCAGTACCGACACTCTGACAGGCCACCATTCACTCAGTACTGACCCTCTGGCAGTGCAACACTCCCTCAGTACTGACCCTCTGGCAGTGCAACACTCACTCAGTACTGTCCCACTGACAGTTCAGCACTCCTCAGTACTGACGCTCTGACAGTGCAGCACTCCCTCAGTACTGACCCTCTGACAGTGCAGCACTGCCTCAGTACTGACCCTCTGACAGTGCAGCACTGCCTCAGTACTGACCCTCTAACAGTGCAGCACTCACTCAGTACTGACCCTCTGACAGTGCAGCACTCCCTCAGTAGTGACCCTCTGACAGTGCAGCACTCCCTCAGTACTGACCCACTGTCAGTGCAGCATTCCCTCAGTAGTAATATCTGACAGTGCAGCGCTCCCTCAGTACTGACCCTCTGACAGTGCAGCAATCCCTCAGTACTGAATATCTGACAGTGCATCGATCCCTCAGTACTGACCCTCTGACCGTGCAGCACTCCCTCAGTACTGACCCTCTGATTGTGCAGCACTGCCTCATTATTGACCCTCTGACAGTGCAGCACTCACTCAGTACTGACCAACTAACAGTGCAGCACTCCCTCAGTACTGACCCTCTGGCAGTGCAGCACTCCCTCAGTATTGAGCCTCAGACAGGGCAGCACTCCCTCAGTACTGACCCTCTGACAGTGCAGCACTCCCTCTGTACTTACCATCTGACACTGCGGCACTACCTCAGTACTGATCCTCTGACAATGCAGCACTCCCTCAGGACTGACCCTCTGACAGTGCAGCACTCCCTCAGTACTGACCCTCAGACAGTGCAGTACTCCTTCAGTACTGACCCTCTGACAGTGCAGCACTCCCTCAGTACTGACCTTCTGACAGTGCGGCACTCCCTCAGTCATGACCCTCTAACAGTGCAGCATTCACTCAGTAGTGAATATCTGACAGTGCAGCGCTCCCTCAGTACTGACCCTCTAACAAGTGCAGCACTCACTCAGCACTGACCCTCTGACAGTTTGAGCTCTCCCTCAGTACTGACCCTCTGACAGTGCAGCACACCCTCAGTACTGACCCTCTGACAGTGCAGCACTCCCTCAGTACTGACCCTCTAACAGTGCAGCACTCCCTCAATACTGACTCTCTGACAATGCAGAAGTTCCTCAGCACTGTCCCTCCGACAGTGCAGCACTCCCTCAGTACTGATCCTCTGACAGTGCAGCATTCGCTCAGCACCGACACTCTGACAGTGCAGCACTCCCTCAGTACTGACCCTCTGAATGTACAGCACTCCCTCAGTACTGTCCCTCTGACAGTGCAGCACTCCCTCATAACTGACCTTCCGACAGTGCAGCACTCCCTCAGTAATGACCCTCTGACAGTGCAGCACTCCCTCAGTACTGACCCTCAAACAGTGCAGCAGTCCCTCAGTACTGACCCTCTGACAGTGCAGCACTCCCTCAGTACTGACCCTCTGACAGTGCTGCACTCCCTCAGTACTGACCCTCAGACAGTGCAGCAGTCCCTCAGTACTGACCCTCTGACAGTGCAGCACTCCCTCAGTACTGACCCCCTAACAGTGCAACACACCCTCAGTACTGTTCCTCCGACAATTCAGCTCTCCCTCAGTACTGATCCTCTGACAGTGTGAGCTCTATCTCAGTACTGAACATCTGACAGTGCTGCAATCCCTCAGTACTGGCTCTGACAATGCAGCACTCCCTCAGGACTGACCCTCGGACAGTGCAGCGCACCCTCAGTACTGACCCTCTGACAGTGCAGCACTCCCTCAGTACTGACCCTCTGACAGTGCCGCACTCCCTCATAACTGACCTTCTGACAGTGCAGCACTCCCTCAGTAATGACCCTCTGACAGTGCAGCACTCCCTCAGTACTGACCCTCAAACAGTGCAGCAGTCCCTCAGTACTGACCCTCTGACAGTGCAGCACTCCCGCAGCACTGACCCTCTGACAGTGCAGCACTCTCTCAGTACTGAACCTCTGACAGTGCAGCACTCCCTCAGTAGTGACGCTCTGAAAATGCAGCACTCCCTCAGGACTGACCTTCTGACAGTGCAGCAATCCCTCAGTACTGACCCTCTGACAGTGCAGCATTCCCTCAGTTCAGACCCTCTGACAGTGCAGCACTCCCTCAGCACTGACCCTCTGACAGTGCAGCACTCCCTCAGTACTGACCCTCTGACAGTTTGAGCTCTCCCTCAGTACTGACCCTCTGACAGTGCAGCACTCCCTTAGTACTGACCCTCTGACATTGCAGCACTCCCTCAATACTGACTCTCTGACAATGCAGAAGTTCCTCAGCACTGTCGCTCCGACAGTGCAGCACTCCCTCAGTACTGATCCTCTGACAGTGCAGCATTCCCTCAGCACCGACACTCTGACAGTGCAGCACTCCCTCAGCACTGACCCGCTGACAGTGCAGCACTCTCTCAGTACTGATCCTCTGACAGTGCAGCACTCCCTCAGTAGTGACGCTCTGAAAATGCAGCACTCCCTCAGGACTGACCTTCTGACAGTGCAGCAATCCCTCAGTACTGACCCTCTGACAGTGCAGCACTCCCTCAGTACTGACCCTCTGGCAGTGCAAGCACTCCCTCAGTACTGACCCCCTAACAGTGCAACACACCCTCAGTACTGATCCTCTGACAGTGTGAGCTCTATCTCAGTACTGAACATCTGACAGTGCAGCGATCCCTCAGTACTGACCCTCTGACAGTGCAGCACTCCCTCTGCACTGAGCCTCAGACCGTGCAGCACTCCCTCAGTACTGACCCTCTGATTGTGCAGCACTGCCTCAGTATTGACCCTCTGACATTGCAGCACTCCCTCAGTACTGACCAACTAACAGTGCAGCACTCCCTCAGTACTGATCCTCTGACAGTTCAGCTCTCCCTCAGTAATGATCCTCTGACAGTGCAGCACTCCCTCAGTACTGACCCTCTGGCAGTGCAGCACTCCCTCAGTATTGACCTCTGACAGTTTGAGCTCTCCCTCATTACTGATCCTCTGACAATGCAGCACTCCCTCAGGACTGACCCTCTGACAGTGCAGCATTCCCTCAGTACTGACCCTCAGACAGGGCAGTACACCCTCAGTACTGACCCTCTGACAGTGCAGCACTCCCTCAGTACTGACCCTCTGACAGTGCAGCATTCCCTTAGTACTGACCCTCTGAGAGTGCAGCACTCCCTCAGTACTGACCTCTGACAGTTTGAGCACTCCCTCAGTACTGACACTCTGACAGTGCAGCACTCCCTCAGTACTGACCCTCTGACAGTGCAGCAATCCCTCAATACTGACCTTCTGACAGTGCAGCATTCCCTCAGCAAAGACACTCCGACAGTGCAGCACTCCATCAGTACTGACCCTCTGACAGTGCAGCATTCCCTCAGTTCAGACACTCTGACAGTGCAGCACTCCCTCAGTACTGATCCTCTGACAGTGCAGCACTCCCTCAGTACTGTACCTTTGACAGGGCAGTACTCCCTCAGTACTGACCATCTGACAGTGCAGCATTCCCTCAGTAGTGACCCTCTGGCAGTGCAGCACTCCCTCAGTACTGACCCCCTAACAGCGCAACACACCCTGAGTACTGATCCTCCGTCAATTCAGCTCTCCCTCAGTACTGATCCTCTGACAGTGTGAGCTCTATCTCAGTACTGAACATCTGACAGTGCTGAAATCCCTCAGTACTGGCTCTGACAATGCAGCACTCCCTCAGGACTGACCCTCTGACAGTGCAGTGCACCCTGAGGACTGACCCTCTGACAGTGCAGCACTCCCTCAGTACTGACCCTCTGACAGTGCAGCACTCCCACATAACTGACCTTCTGGCAGTGCAGCACTCCCTCAGTAATGACCCTCTGACAATGCAGTACTCCCTCAGTACTGACCCTCTAACAGTGCAGCAGTCCCTCAGTACTGACCCTCTGACAGTGCAGCACTCCCTCAGTACTGACCCTCTGACAGTGCAGCACTCCCTCAGCACTGACCCTCTGACAGTGCAGCACACTCTCAGTACTGATCCTCTGACAGTGCAGCACTCCCTCAGTAGTGACGCTCTGAAAATGCATAACTCCCTCAGTACTGACCCTCTGACAGTGCAGCATTCACTCAGTAGTGAATATCTGACAGTGCAGCGCTCCCTCAGTACTGACCCTCTAACAAGTGCAGCACTCCCTCAGCACTGACCCTCTGACAGTTTGAGCTCTCCCTCAGTACTGACCCTCTGACAGTGCAGCACTCCTTCAGTACTGACCCTCTGACAGTGCTGCACTCCCGCAGTACTGACCCTCTAACAGTGCAGCACTCCCTCAATACTGACACTCTGACAATGCAGAAGTTCCTCAGCACTGTCCCTCCGACAGTGCAGCACTCCCTCAGTACTGATCCTCTGACAGTGCAGCACTCCCTCAGTACTGATCCTCTGACAGTGCAGCATTCCCTCAGCACCGACACTCTGACAGTGCAGCACTCACTCAGTACTGACCCTCTGAATGTACAGCACTCCCTCAGTACTGACCCTCTGACAGTGCAGCACTCCCTCAGTACTGTCCCTCTGACAGTGCAGAACTGCCTCAGTACTGACCATCCGACAGTGCAGCACTCCCTCAGTACTGAACCTCTGACATTGCAGCAAACCCTCAGTACTGAATATCTGACAATGCAGCACTCCCTCAGTACTGACCCCCTAACAGTGCAACACACCCTCAGTACTGATCCTCCGACAATTCAGCTCTCCCTCAGTACTGATCCTCTGACAGTGTGAGCTCTATCTCAGTACTGAACATCTGACAGTGCTGCAATCCCTCAGTACTGGCTCTGACAATGCAGCACTCCCTCAGGACTGATCCTCTGACAGTGCAGCGCACCCTCAGTACTGACCCTCTGACAGTGCAGCACTCCCTCAGTACTGACCCTCTGACAGTGCAGCATTCCCTCAATACTGACTTTCTGACAGTGCAGCACTCACTCAGTACTGACCCTCTGACAGTGCAGCACTCCCTCAGTACTGACCC
The DNA here is from genome assembly GCA_026770705.1 of Isurus oxyrinchus. Lineage (NCBI taxonomy): Eukaryota > Metazoa > Chordata > Chondrichthyes > Lamniformes > Lamnidae > Isurus > Isurus oxyrinchus. The sequence continues at coordinate 54,110 of JANJGN010000459.1, read as the reverse complement.
TCTAACAGTGCAGCACTCCCTCAGTACTGACCCTCTGACAGTGCAGCACTCCCTCAGCACTGACCCGCTGACAGTGCAGCACTCTCTCAGTACTGATCCTCTGACAGTGCAGCACTCCCTCAGTAGTGACGCTCTGAAAATCCAGCACTGCCTCAGGACTGACCTTCTGACATTGCAGTAGTCCCTCCGTACTGACCCTCTGAAAGTGCAGCATTCCCTCGGTACTGAATATCTGACAGTGCAGCGATCCCTCAGTACTGACCCTCTGACAGTGCAGCACTCCCTCAGTACTGACCCTCTGACAGTGCAGCACTCCTTCAGCACTGACCCTCTGTCAGTGCAGCACTCCCTTAGTACTGACCCTCTGACAGTGCAGCACTCCCTCAGTACTGACCCTCTGACAGTGCAGCATTCACTCAGTACTGACCCTCTGACAGTGCAGCACTCCCTCAGTACTGACCCTCTGACAGTGCAGCATTCACTCAGTACTGACCCTCTGACAGTGCAGCGCTCCCTCAGTACTGACCTCTGACAGTTTGAGCACTCCCTCAGTACTGACCCTCTGACAGTGCAGCATTCCCTCAGTACTGACCCTCTGACAGTGCAGCAATCCCTCAATACTGACCTTCTGACAGTGCAGCATTCCCTCAGCAAAGACACTCTGACAGTGCCGCACTCCCTCAGTACTGTCCCTCTGAATGTACAGCACTCCCTCAATACTGACTCTCTGACAATGCAGAAGTTCCTCAGCACTGTCCCTCCGACAGTGCAGCACTCCCTCAGTACTGATCCTCAGACAGTGCAGCATTCCCTCAGCACCGACACTCTGACAGTGCAGCACTCCCTCAGTACTGACCCTCTGACAGTGCAGCACTCCCTCAGTACTGTCCCTCTGACAGTGCAGCACTGCCTCAGTACTGACCCTCTGACAGTGCAGCACTCCCTCAGTACTGACCCCCTAACAGTGCAGCACACCCTCAGTACTGATCCTCCGACAATTCAGCTCTCCCTCAGTACTGACCCTCTGACAGTGCAGCACTCCCTCAGCACTGACCCTCTGACAGTGCAACAATCCCTCAGTACTGTTCCTCTGACAGTGCAGCACTTCCTCAGTACTGTTCCTCCGACAGTGCAGCATTCCCTCAGTACTGACCCTCAGACAGGGCAGTACTCCCTCAGTACTGACCCTCTGACAGTGCAGCACTCCCTCAGTACTGACCCTCTGACAGTGCAGCACTCCTTCAGCACTGACCCACTGTCAGTGCAGCACTCCCTTAGTACTGACCCTCTGACAGTGCAACAATCCCTCAGTACTGATCCTCCGACAATTCAGCTCTCCCTCAGTACTGATCCTCTGACAGTGTGAGCTCTATCTCAGTACTGAACATCTGACAGTGCTGCACTCCCTCAGTACTGGCTCTGACAATGCAGCACTCCCTCAGGACAGACCTTCTGACAGTGTAGCAATTCCTCAGAAATGACCCTCAGACAGTGCAGCACTCCCTCAGGACTGACCCACTGACAATGCAGCACTCCTTCAGGACAGACCCTCTGACAGTGCAGCACTCCCTCAGTACTGACCTTCAGACAGTGCAGCCCTCCTTCAGTACTGACCCTCTGACATTGCAGCTCTCCCTCAACTATTACCCGCAGACAGTGCAGCACTCCCTCAGGACTGACCCACTGACAATGCAGCACTCCTTCAGGACAGACCCTCTGACAGTGCAGCACTCCCTCAGCACTGACCTTCAGACAGTGCAGCACTCCCTCAGTACTGACCCTCTGACAGTGCAACAATCCCTCAGTACTGTTCCTCTGACAGTGCAGCACTTCCTCAGTACTGTTCCTCCGACAGTGCAGCACCCCCTCAGTACTGACCCTCTGACTGTGCAGCACTCCGTCAGCACCGAACCTCTGACAGTGCAGCACTCCCTCAGTACCGACCCTCTGAGAGTGCAGCACTCCCTCAGTACTGACCCTCTGACAGTGCAGCATACCCTCAGTACTGACCTTCAGACAGTGCAGCACTCCCTCAGTACTGACCCTCTGACAGTGCAACAATCCCTCAGTACTGTTCCTCTGACAGTGCAGCACTTCCTCAGTACTGAACATCTGACAGTGCTGCAATCCCTCAGTACTGGCTCTGACAATGCAGCACTCCCTCAGGACTGATCCTCTGACAGTGCAGCGCACCCTCAGTACTGACCCTCTGACAGTGCAGCACTCCGTCAGTACTGACCCTCTGACAGTGCAGCATACCCTCAATACTGACTTTCTGACAGTGCAGCAATCACTCAGTACTGACCCTCTGACAGTGCAGCACTCCCTCAGTACTGACCCTCTAACAGTGCAGCACTCCCTCAGTACTGACCCTCTGACAGTGCAGCACTCCCTCACGACTGACCCTCTGACAGTGCAGCACTCCCTCAGGACTGACCTTCTGACAGTGCAGCACTCCTTCAGTACTGATCCTCTGACAGTGCAGCATTCCCTCAGTTCAGACCCTCTGACAGTGCCGCACTCCCTCAGTACTGACCCTCTGACAGTGCAGCACTCCCTCAGTACTGACCCTCTGACAGTGCAGCACTCCCTCAGCACTGACCCTCTGACAGTGCAGCACTCCCTCAGCACTGACCCTCTGACAGTGCGGCACTGTCTCAGTACTGACACTCTGAAAATCCAGCACTGCCTCAGGACTGACCTTCTGACATTGCAGTAGTCCCTCCATACTGACCCTCTGACAGTGCAACATTCCCTCAGTACTGAATATCTGACAGTGCAGCACTCCCTCAGTACTGACCCTCTGACAGTGCAGCACTCCCTCTGCACTGAGCCTCTGACCGTGCAGCACTCCCTCAGTACTGACCCTCTGATTGTGCAGCACTGCCTCAGTATTGACCCTCTGACAGTGCAGCACTCCCTCAGTACTGACCAACTAACAGTGTAGCACTCCCTCAGTACTGATCCTCTGACAGTTCAGCTCTCCCTCAGTAATGACCCTCTGGCAGTGCAGCACTCCCTCAGTATTGACCTCTGACAGTTTGAGCTCTCCCTCATTACTGATCCTCTGACAATGCAGCACTCCCTCAGGACTGACCCTCTGACAGTGCAGCATTCCCTCAGTACTGACCCTCAGACAGGGCAGTACTCCCTCAGTACTGACCCTCTGACAGTGCAGCACTCCCTCAGTACTGACCCTCTGACAGTGCAGCACTCCTTCAGCACTGACCCACTGTCAGTGCAGCACTCCCTTAGTACTGACCCTCTGACAGTGCAGCACTCCCTCAGTACTGACCCTCTGACAGCGCAGCACTCCCTCAGTACTGACCATCTGGCAGTGCAGCATTCCCTCAGTACTGACCCTCTGACAGTTTGAGCACTCCCTCAGTACTGACGCTCTGACAGTGCAGCACTCCCTCAGTACTGACCCTCTGACAGTGCAGCAATCCCTCAATATTGACCTTCTGACAGTGCAGCATTCCCTCAGCAAAGACAGTCCGACAGTGCAGCACTCCCTCAGTACTGTCCCTCTGAATGTACAGCACTCCATCAGTACTGACCCTCTGACAGTGCAGCACTCCCTCAGTACTGTCTCTCTGACAGTGCAGCACTCCCTCAGTACTGACCCTCTGGCAGTGCAGCACTCCCACAGTACTGACCCTCTGACAGTGCAGCATTCCCTCAGTACTGAATATCTGACAGTGCAGCACTCCCTCAGAACTGACCCCCTAACAGTGCATCTCTTCCTCAGTACTGATCCTCAGACAATTCAGCTCTCCCTCAGTACTGATCCTCTGACAGTGTGAGCTCTATCTGAGTACTGAACATCTGACAGTGCTGCACTCCCTCAGTACTGGCTCTGACAATGCAGCACTCCCTCAGGACAGACCTTCTGACAGTGTAGCAATTCCTCAGAAATGACCCTCAGACAGTGCAGCACTCCCTCAGGACTGACCCACTGACAATGCAGCACTCCTTCAGGACAGACCCTCTGACAGTGCAGCACTCCCTCAGTACTGACCTTCAGACAGTGCAGCCCTCCTTCAGTACTGACCCTCTGACATTGCAGCTCTCCCTCAACTATTACCCGCAGACAGTGCAGCACTCCCTCAGGACTGACCCACTGACAATGCAGCACTCCTTCAGGACAGACCCTCTGACAGTGCAGCACTCCCTCAGTACTGACCTTCAGACAGTGCAGCACTCCCTCAGTACTGACCCTCTGACAGTGCAACAATCCCTCAGTACTGTTCCTCTGACAGTGCAGCACTTCCTCAGTACTGTTCCTCCGACAGTGCAGCACCCCCTCAGTACTGACCCTCTGACTGTGCAGCACTCCGTCAGCACCGAACCTCTGACAGTGCAGCACTCCCTCAGTACCGACCCTCTGAGAGTGCAGCACTCCCTCAGTACTGACCCTCTGACAGTGCAGCCCTCCCTCAGTCCTGATCCTCTGACAGTGCAGCACTCCCTCAATACTGTCCCACTGTTAGTGCAGCACTCCCTCAGTACTGATCCTCTGACTGTGCAGCACTCCGTCAGCACCGACCCTCTGACAGTGCAGCACTCCCTCAGTACTGACCCTCTGACAGTGCAGCAATCCCTCAATACTGACCTTCTGACAGTGCAGCACTCCCTCAGTACTGACCCTCAGACAGTGGTGCACTCCCTCAGTACTGACCTTCTGACAGTGCAACAATCCCTCAGTACTGTTCCTCTGACAGTGCAGCACTTCCTCAGTACTGTTCCTCCGACAGTGCAGAACTCCCTCAGTACTGATCCTCTGACTGTGCAGCACTCCGTCAGCACCGACCCTCTGACAGTGCAGTACTCCCTCAGTACCGACCCTCTGACAGTGCAGCACTCCCTCAGTACTGACCCTCTGACAGTGCAGCCCTCCCTCAGTCCTGATCCTCTGACAGTGCAGCACTCCCTCAATACTGTCCCACTGTTAGTGCAGCACACCCTCAGGACAGACCCTCTGACAGTGCAGCACTCACTCAGTACTGAACCTCTGACAGTGCAGCACACCCTCTGTACTGACCTTCTGACAGTGCAGCACTCCCTCAGTACTGACACTCTGAGAGTGCAGCACTCCCTCAGTACTGACCCTCTGGCAGTGCAGCACTCCCTCAGTACTGACCCTCTGACAGTGCAGCACTCCCGCAGTACTGACCCCCTAACAGTGCAGCACTTCCTCAGTACTGATCCTCCGACAATTCAGCTCTCCCTCAGTACTGATCCTCTGACAGTGTGAGGTCTATATCAGTACTGAACATCTGACAGTGCTGCACTCCCTCAGTACTGGCTCTGACAATGCAGCACTCCCTCAGGACTGACCTTCTGACAATGTAGCACTTCCTCAGAACTGACCCTCAGACGTGCAGCACTCCCTCAGTACTGACCCACTGACAATGCAGCACTCTTCAGGACTGTCCATCTGACATTGCAGCTCTCCCTCAACTATTACCCTCTGACAGTGCAGCACACCCTCAGCACTGACCCTCTGAAAGTGCAGCACTCCCTCAGTACTGAATCTCTGACAGTGCAACAATCCCTCAGTACTGTTCCTCTGACAGTGCAGCACTTCCTCAGTACTGTTCCTCCGACAGTGCAGCACTCCCTCAGTACTGATCCTCTGACAGTGCAGCACTCCCTCAGCACCGACCCTCTGACAGTGCAGCACTCCCTCAGTACTGACCCTATGACAGTGCAGCCCTCCCTCAGTCCTGATCCTCTGACAGTGCAGCAATCCCTCAATACTGACCTTCTGACAGTGCAGCACTCCATCAGTACTGACCCTCTGACAATGCAGCACACCCTCAGGACAGACCCTCTGACAGTGCAGCACTCACTCAGTACTGAACCTCTGACAGTCCAGCACTCCCTCTGCACTGACCTTCTGACAGTGCAGCACTCCCTCAGTACTGACACTCTGAGAGTGCAGCACTTCCTCAGTACTGACCCTCTGGCAGTGCAGCACTCCCTCAGTATTGACCTCTGACAGTTTGAGCTCTCCCTCTCTACTGACCCTCTGACAGTACGGCACTCCCTCAGTACTGACGTTCTGACAATGCAGCACTACCTCAGGACTGACCTTCTCACAGTGCAGCACTCCCACAGCACTGAGCCTCAGACAGTGCAGCATTCCCTCAGTAGTGACCCTCTGACAGTGCAGCTCTCCCTCATTACTTACCCTCTGACAGTGCGGCACTACCTCAGTACTGATCCTCTGACAATGCAGCACTCCCTCAGGACTGACCCTCTGACAGTGCAGCACTCCCTCAGTACTGACCCTCAGACAGTGCAGTACTCCCTCAGTACTGACCCTCTGACAGTGCAGCACTCCCTCAGTACTGACCCTCTGACAGTGCAGCACTCCTTCAGAACTCACCCTCTGTCAGTGCAGCACTCCCTCAGTACTGACCCTCTGACAGCGCAGCATTCACTCAGTACTGAATATCTGACAGTGCAGCGCTCCCTCAGTACTGACCCTCTAACAAGTGCAGCAGTCCCTCAGCACTGACCCTCTGACAGTGCAGCACTGCCTCAGTACTGACCATCTAGCAGTGCAACACGCCCTCAGTACTGACCTCTGACAGTTTGAGCTCGCACTCAGTACTGACCCTCTAACAGTGCAGCACTCCCTCAGTACTGACCCTCTAACAGTGCAGCACTCGCTCAATACTGACTCTCTGACAATGCAGAAGTTCCTCAGCACTGTCCCTCCGACAGTGCAGCACTCCCTCAGTACTGATCCTCTGACAGTGCAGCATTCCCTCAGCACCGACACTCTGACAGTGCAGCACTCCCTCAGTACTGACCCTCTGACAGTGCAGCACTCCCTCAGTACTGTCCCTCTGACAGTGCAGCACTCCCTCAGTACTGACCATCAGACAGTGCAGCAGTCCCTCAGTACTGTCCCTCTGACAGTGCAGCACTCCCTCAGTACTGAATATCTGACAGTGCAGCGCTCCCTCACTAATGACCACCTGACAGTGCACCATTCACTCAGTACTGACCCTCTGGCAGTGCAGCACTCCCTCAGTACTGACACTCTGACAGTGCAGCACTCCCTCAATACTGACCTTCTGAAAGTGCAGCACTCCCTCAGTACTGACCCTCCGACAGTGCAGCACTCTCTCAGTACTGATCCTCTGACAGTGCAGCATTCCCTCAGCACCGACACTCTGACAGTGCAGCACTCTCTCAGTACTGACCCTCTGAATGTACAGCACTCCCTCAGTACTGACCCTCTGACAGTGCAGCACTCCCTCAGTACTGTCCCTCTGACAGTGCAGCACTCCCTCAGTACTGACCATCTGACAGTGCAGCATTCCCTCAGTACTGAATATCTGACAGTGCAGCGCTCCCTCACTACTGACCACCTGACAGTGCAGCACTCCCTCCGTACTGACCCTCTGACAGTGCAGCACTCAGTCAGTACTGAACCTCTGACAGTGCAGCATTCCCTCAGTACTGACCACCTGACAGTACAGCACTCCCTCAGTCCTGACCCTCTCACAGTGCACCATTCACTCAGTACTGACCCTCTGGCAGTGCAGAACTCCCTCAGTACTGAATATCTGACAGTGCAGCACTCTCTCAGTACTGACACTCTGACAGTGCAGCACTCCCTCAATACTGACCTTCTGACAGTGCAGCACTCCCTCAGTACTGACCCTCTGACAGTGCAGCACTCCCTCAGTACTGACCCCCTAACAGTGCAGCACTCCCTCACTACTGACCCAATAACAGTGCAGCACTCCCTCAGTACTGACCCTGTGACAGTGTGAGCTCTATCTCAGTACTGACCCTCCGACAGTGCAGCACACCCTCAGTACTGACCCTCTGACAGTGCAACAATCCCTCAGTACTGTTCCTCTGACAGTGCAGCACTTCCTCAGTACTGTTCCTCCGACAGTGCAGCACTCCCTCAGTACTGATCCTCTGACAGTGCAGCACTCCCTCAGCACTGACCCTCTGACAGTGCAGCCCTCCCTCAGTACTGACCCTCTGACAGTGCAGCCCTCCTTCAGTCCTGATCCTCTGACAGTGCAGCACTCCCTCAATACTGTCCCTCTGTTAGTGCAAATCTCCCTCTGTACTGACCCGCTGACAGTGCAGCACTCCGTCACTACTGACCCTCTGACAGTGCAGCACTCCCTCAGGACTGACCCTCTGACAGTGCAGCACTCCCTCAGTACTGACCCTCTGACAGTGCAGCACTCCCTCAGTACTGACCCTCTGACAGTGCAGCAATCCCTCAATACTGACCTTCTGACAGTGCAGCACTCCCTCAGTACTGACCCTCAGACAGTGGAGCACTCCCTCAGTACTTACGCTGTGACATTGCAGCACTTCCTCTGTACTGACCCTCTGACAATGCAGCACACCCTCAGGACAGACCCTCTGACAGTGCAGCACTCACTCAATACTGAACCTCTGACAGTGCAGCACTCCCTCTGTACTGACCTTCTGACAGTGCAGCACTCCCTCAGTACTGACACTCTGAGAGTGCAGCACTCCCTCAGTACTGACCCTCTGGCAGTGCAGCACTCCCTCAGTATTGACCTCTGACTGTTTGAGCTCTCCCTCTCTACTGACCCTCTGACAGTACGGCACTCCCTCAGTACTGACGTTCTGACAATGCAGCACTACCTCAGGACTGACCTTCTGACAGTGCAGCACTCCCTCAGCACTGAGCCTCAGACAGTGCAGCACTCCCTCAGTAGTGACCCTCTGACAGTGCAGCTCTCCCTCACTACTTACCCTGTGACAGTGCGGCACTACCTAAGTACTGATCCTCTGACAATGCAGCACTCCCTCAGGACTGACCCTCTGACAGTGCAGCACTCCCTCAGTACTGACCCTCAGACAGTGCAGTACTCCCTCAGTTCTGACCCTCTGACAGTGCAGCACTCCCTCAGTACTGACCCTCTGACAGTGCAGCACTCCTTCAGCACTCACCCTCTGTCAGTGCAGCACTCCCTCAGTATTCACCCTCTGACAGTGCAGCACTCCCTCAGTACTGACCCTCTGACAGTGCAGCATTCACTCAGTACTGAATATCTGACAGTGCAGCACTCCCTCAGCACTGACCCTCTGACAGTGCAGCACTGCCTCAGTACTGACCATCTGGCAGTGCAGCACTCCCTCAGTTCTGACCTCTGACAGTTTGAGCTCTCCCTCAGTAATGACCCTCTGACAGTGCAGCACTCCCTCAGTACTGACCCTCTAACAGTGCAGCACTCGCTCAATACTGACTCTCTGACAATGCAGAAGTTCCTCAGCACTGTCCCTCCGACAGTGCAGCAATCCCTCAGTACTGATCCTCTGACAGTGCAGAATTCCCTCAGTAACTGCACTCCGACAGTGCAGCACTCCCTCAGTACTGACCCTCTGAATGTACAGCACTCCATCAGTACTGACCCTCTGACAGTGCAGCACTCCCTCAGGACTGTCCCTCTGACAGTGCAGCACTCCCTCAAGACTGACCCTCTGACAGTGCAGCACTCCCACATTACTGACCCTCTGACAGTGCAGCATTCCCTCAGTACTGAATATCTGACAGTGCAGCACGCCCTCAGTACTGACCCCCTAACAGTGCAGCACTCCCTCAGTACTGACCCCCTAACAGTGCAGCACTCCCTCAGTACTGACCCCCTAACAGTGCAACACACCCTCAGTACTGATCCTCCGACAATTCAGCTCTCCCTCAGTACTGATCCTCTGACAGTGTGAGCTCTATCTCAGTACTGAACATCTGACAGTGCTGCACTCCCTCAGTACTGGCTCTGACAATGCAGCACTCCCTCAGGACTGACCTTCTGACAGTGTAGCAAATCCTCAGAAATGACCCTCAGACAGTGCAGCACTCCCTCAGTACTGACCCATTGACAATGCAGCACTCCTTCAGGACAGACCCTCTGACAGTGCAGCACTCCCTCAGTACTGACCCTCTGGCAGTGCAGCACTCCCTCAGTATTGACTTCTGACACTTTGAGCTCTCCCTCTCTACTGACCCTCTGACAGTACGGCACTCCCTCAGTACTGACGTTCTGACAATGCAGCACTACCTCAGGACTGACCTTCTGACAGTGCAGCACTCCCTCAGCACTGAGCCTCAGACAGTGCAGCACTCCCTCAGTAGTGACCCTCTGACAGTGCAGCTCTCCCTCACTACTTACCCTGTGACAGTGCGGCACTACCTCAGTACTGATCCTCTGACAATGCAGCACTCCCTCAGGACTGACCCTCTGACAGGGCAGCACTCCCTCAGTACTTACCCTCAGACAGTGCAGTACTCCCTCAGTACTGACCCTCTGACAGTGCAGCACTCCCTCAGTACTGACCCTCTGACAGTGCAGCACTCCTTCAGCACTCACCCTCTGTCAGTGCAGCACTCCCTCAGTACTGACCCTCTGACAGTGCAGCACTCCCTCAGTACTGACCCACTGACAGTGCAGCATTCACTCAGTACTGAATATCTGACAGTGCAGCACTCCCTCAGTACTGACCCTCTAACAAGTGCAGCACTCCCTCAGCACTGACCCTCTGACAGTGCAGCACTGCCTCAGTACTGACCATCTGGCAGTGCAACACTCCCTCAGTACTGACCTCTGACAGTTTGAGCTCTCCCTCAGTAATGACCCTCTGACAGTGCAGCACTCCCTCAGTACTGACCCTCTAACAGTGCAGCACTCCCTCAATACTGACTCTCTGACAATGCAGAAGTTCCTCAGCACTGTCCCTCCGACAGTGCAGCACTCCCTCAGTACTGATCCTCTGACAGTGCAGCATTCACTCAGTAACTGCACACCGACAGTGCAGCACTCCCTCAGTACTGAGCCTCTGAATGTACAGCACTCTATCAGTACTGACCCTCTGACAGTGCAGCACTCCCTCAGTACTGACCCTCTGACAGTGCAGCACTCCCTCAGGACTGTCCCTCTGACAGTGCAGCACTCCCTCAGGACTGACCCTCTGACAGTGCAGCACTCCCACAGTACTGACCCTCTGACAGTGCAGCATTCCCTCAGTACTGAATATCTGACAGTGCAGCACTTGCTCAGTACTGATCCTCCGACAATTCAGCTCTCCCTCAGTACGGATCCTCTGACAGTGTGAGCTCTATCTCAGTACTGAACATCTGACAGTGCTGCACTCCCTCAGTACTGGCTCTGACAATGCAGCACTCCCTCAGGACTGACCTTCTGACAGTGTAGCAAATCCTCAGAACTGACCCTCAGATGGTGCAGCACTCCCTCAGTACTTACGCTCTGACATTGCAGCACTCCCTCAGTACTGACCCATTGACAATGCAGCACTCCTTCAGGACAGACCCTCTGACAGTGCAGCACTCCCTCAGTACTGACCCTCAGACAGTGCAGCCCTCCTTCAGTACTGACTATCTGACATTGCAGCTCTCCCTCAACTATTACCCTCTGACAGTGCAGCACACCCTCACACTGACCCTCTGAAAGTGCAGCACTCCCTCAGTACTGACCCTCTGACAGTGCAACAATCGCTCAGTACTGTTCCTCTGACAGTGCAGCACTTCCTCAGTACTGTTCCTCCGACAGTGCAGCACTCCCTCAGTACTGATCCTCTGACAGTGCAGCACTCCCTCAGCACCGACCCTCTGACAGTGCAGCACTCCCTCAGTACTGACCCTCTGACAGTGCAGCACTCCCTCAGTACTGACCCTATGACAGTGCAGCCCTCCCTCAGTCCTGATCCTCTGACAGTGCAGCAATCCCTCAATACTGACCTTCTGAAAGTGCAGCACGCCCTCAGTACTTACCCTCAGACAGTGGAGCACTCCCTCAGTACTTACGCTCTGACATTGCAGCACACCTCAGGACAGACCCTCTGACAGTGCAGCACTCACTCAATACTGATCCTCTGACAGTGCAGCACTCCCTCTGTACTGACCCTCTGACAGTGCAGCACTCCCTCAGTATTGACCTCTGACAGTTTGAGCTCTCCCTCTCTACTGACCCTCTGACAGTACGGCACTCCCTCAGTACTGACGTTCTGACAATGCAGCACTACCTCAGGACTGACCTTCTGACAGTGCAGCACTCCCTCAGCACTGAGCCTCAGACAGTGCAGCACTCCCTCAGTAGTGACCCTCTGACAGTGCAGCTCTCCCTCATTACTTACCCTCTGACAGTGCGGCACTACCTCAGTACTGATCCTCTGACAATGCAGCACTCCCTCAGGACTGACCCTCTGACAGTGCAGCACTCCCTCAGTACTGACCCTCTGACAGTGCATCACTCCTTCAGTACTGACCCTCTGACAGTGCAGCACTCCTTCAGCACTCATCCTCTGTCAGTGCAGCATTCCCTCCGTACTGACCCTCTGACAGTGCAGCACTCCCTCAGTACTGACCCTCTGACAGCGCAGCATTCACTCAGTACTGAATATCTGACAGTGCAGCGCTCCCTCAGTACTGACCCTCTAACAAGTGCAGCACTCCCTCAGCACTGACCCTCTGACAGTGCAGCACTCCCTCAGTACTGACCATCTGGCAGTGCAACACTCCCTCAGTACTGACCTCTGACAGTTTGAGCTCTCCCTCAGTACTGTCCCTCCGACAGTGCAGCACTCCCTCAGTACTGATCGTCTGACAGTGCAGCATTCCCTCAGCACCGACACTCTGACAGTGCAGCACTCCCTCAGTACTGACCCTCTGAATGTACAGCACTCCCTCAGTACTGACCCTCTGACAGTGCAGCACTCCCTCAGTATTGTCCCTCTGACAGCGCAGCACTCCCTCAGTACTGACCCTCTGACAGTGCAGCATTCCCTCAGTACTGAATATCTGACAGTGCAGCGCTCCCTCACTACTGACCACCTGACAGTGCAGCACTCCCTCAGCACCGACACTCTGACAGTGCAGCACTCACTCAGTACTGACCCTCCGAATGTACAGCACTCCCTCAGTACTGACCCTCTGACAGTTCAGCACTCCCTCAGTACTGTCCCTCTGACAGTGCAGCACTCCCTCAGTCCTGACTCTCTCACAGTGCACCATTCACTCAGTACTGACCCTCTGGCAGTGCAACACTCCCTCAGTACTGTCCCTCTGACAGTGCAGCACTCCCTCAATACTGACCCTCTGACAGTGCCGCACTCCCTCAGTATTGAACGTCTGACAGTGCACCACACCCTCAGTACTTACCATCTGACAGTGCAGCATTCCCTCAGTAGTGACCCTCTGGCAGTGCAGTGCTCCCTCAGTACTGACCCTCTGACAGTGCAGCACTCCCTCAGTACTGACCCTCTGACAGTGCAGCACTCCCTCAGTACTGACACTCTGACAGTGCAGCACTCCCTCAATACTGACCTTCTGACAGTGCAGCACTCCCTCAGTACTGACCCTCTGACAGTGCAGCCCTCCCTCAGTCCTGATCCTCTGACAGTGCAGCACTCCCTCAATACTGTCCCTCTGTTAGTGCAGCACTCCCTCAGTACTGACCACCTGACAGTACAGCGCTCCCTCAGTCCTGACCCTCTCACAGTGCACCATTCACTCAGTACTGACCCTCTGGCAGTGCAACACTCCCTCAGTACTGTCCCTCTGACAGTGCAGCACTCCCTCAGTACTGACCCTCTGACAGTGCAGCACTCCCTCAGTACTGAACCTCTGACAGTGCACCACATCCTCAGTACTGACCATCTGACAGTGCAGTATTCCCTCAGTAGTGACCCTCTGGCAGTGCAGCAGTCCCTCAGTACTGACCCACTGTCAGTGCAGCATTCCCTCAGTACTAAATATCTGACAGTGCAGTGCTCCCTCAGTACTGACCCTCTGACAGTGCAGCACTCCCTCAGTAGTGACACTCTGACAGTGCAGCACTCCCTCAATACTGACCTTCTAACAGTGCAGCACTCCCTCAGGACTGACCCTCTGACAGTGCAGCACTCCCTCAGTACTGACCCCCTAACAGTGCAGAACTCCCTCAGTACAGACCCTCTGACAGTGTGAGCTCTATCTCAGTACTGACCATCTGACAGTGCAGCACTCCCTCAGTACTGACCCTCTGACAGTGCAGCACTCCCTCAGTACTGACCCTCCGACAGTGCAGCACTCCCTCAGTACTGACCCTCTGACAGTGCAGCACTCCCTCAGTACTGACCCTATGATTGTGCAGCACTTCCTCAATATTGACCCTCTGACAGTGCAGCACTCCCTCAGTACTGAGCAACAAACAGTGCAGCACTCCCTGAGTACTGATCCTCCGACAGCTCAGCTCTCCCTCAGTAATGATCCTCTGACAGTGCAGCACTCCCTCAGTACCGATCACCTGACAGTGTGAGTTCTATCTCAGTACTGACCATCTGACATTGCAGCACCAACTCAGTACTGCCACTCTGACAATCCAGCACTCTCTCAGTACTGACCCACTGACAATGCAGCACTCCCTCAGAACTGACCCTCTGACAGTGCAGCATTCCCTCAGTACTGAATATCTGACAGTGCAGCGCTCCTTCAGTACTGACCTCAGACAGTGCAGCACTCCCTCATTACTGACCCTCCGATTGTGCAGCACTCCCTCAGTACTGAACCTCTGACAGTGCTGCACTCCCTCAGTACTGACCCCCTAACAGTGCAGCACTCCCTCAGTACTGATCCTCCGACAATTCAGCTCTCCCTCAGTACTGATCCTCTGACAGTGTGAGCTCTTTCTCAGTATTGAACATCTGACAGTGCTGCACTCCCTCAGTACTGGCTCTGACAATGCAGCACTCCCTCAGGACTGACCATCTGACAGTGCAGCACTTCCTCAGAACTGACCCTCAGACAGTGCAACACTCCCTCAGTACTTACGCTCTGACAGTGCAGCACTCCCTCAGTACTGACCCTCTGACAATGCAGCACTCCTTCAGGACAGACCCTCTGACAGTGCAGCACTCACTCAGTACTGAACCTCTGACAGTGCAGCATTCCCTCTTAACTGACCTTCTGACAGTGCAGCACTCACTCAGTACTGACACTCTGAGAGTGCAGCACTCCCTCAGTACTGACCCTCAGACAGTGCAGCACTCCCTCAGTACTGATCCTCTGACAGTGCAGCACTCCCACAGTACTGACCCTCTGAAAGTGCAGCATTCACTCAGTACTGAATATCTGACAGTGCAGCGCTCCCTCAGCACTGACCCTCTGAATGTGCAGCACTCCCTCAGTACTGACCCTCTGAAAGTGCAGCACTCCCTCAGTACTGTCCCTCTGACAGTGCAGCACTCCCTCAGCACTGAATATCTGACAGTGCAGCACTCCCTCAGTACTGACCCTCTGACAGTGCAGCGCTCCCTCATTACTGACTCTCTGATTGTGCAGCACACCCTCAGTACTGACCCTCTGACAGTGCAGCACTCCCTCAGTACTGACCCCCTAACAGTGCAGCAATCACTCAGTACTGATCCTCCGACAATTCAGCTCTCCCTCAGTACTGATCCTCTGACAGTGTGAGCTCTTTCTCAGTACGGAAGATCTGACAGTGCTGCACTCCCTCAGTACTGGCTCTGACAATGCAGCACTCCCTCAGGACTGACCTTCTGACAGTGCAGCACTTCCTCAGAACTGACCCTCATACAGTGCAGCACTCCATCAGTACTTATGCTCTGACATTGCAGCACTCCCTCAGTACTGACCCTCTGACAATGCAGCACACCTTCAGGACAGACCCGCTGACAGTGCAGCACTCACTCAGTACTGAACCTCAGACAGTGCAGTACTCCCTCAGTACTGACCATCTGGCAGTGCAGCACTCCCTCTGTACTGACCTCTGACAGTTTGAGCTCTCCCTCAGTACTGACCCTCTGACAGTGCAGCACTCCCTCAGTACTGACCCTCTGACAGTGCAGCACTCCCTCAGTACTGACCCTCTGACAGTGCAGCATTCCCTCAGAACTGAATATCTGACAGTGCAGCGCTCCCTCAGTACTGACCTCTGACAGTGCAGCACTCCCTCATTACTGACCCTCTGACAGTGCAGCACTCCCTCAGTACCGACCCTCTGACAGTGCAGCACTCCCTCAGTACTGACCCTCTGACAGTGCAGCACTCCCTCAGTACTGTCCCTCTGACAGTGCAGCACTCCCTCAGGACTGACCCTCTGACAGTGCAGCACTCCCACAGTGCTGACCTTCTGACAGTGCAGCATTCCCTCACAACTGAATATCTGACAGTGCAGCACGCCCTCAGTACTGACCCTCAGACAGTGCAGCACTCCCTCAGTACAGACCCTCCGACATTGCAGCTCTCCCTCTACTATTACCCTCTGACAGTGCAGCACACCCTCAGCACTGACCCTCTGAAAGTGCAGCACTCCCTCAGTACTGACCCTCTGACAGTGCAACAATCGCTCAGTACTGTTCCTCTGACAGTGCAGCACTTCCTCAGTACTGTTCCTCCGACAGTGCAGCACTCCCTCAGTACTGATCCTCTGAAAGTGCAGCACTCCCTCAGCACTGACCCTCTGACAGTGCAGCACTCCCTCAGTACTGACCCTCTGACAGTGCAGCAATCCCTCAATTCTGCCGTTCTGACAGTGCAGCACTCCCTCAGTACTGACCCTCAGACAGTGGAGCACTCCCTCAGTACTGACGTTCTGACAATGCAGCACTACCTCAGGACTGACCTTCTGACAGTGCAGCACTCCCTAAGCACTGAGCCTCAGACAGTGCAGCTCTCCCTCAGTAGTGACCCACTGACAGTGCAGCTCTCCCTCATTACTTACCCTCTGACAGTGCGGCACTACCTCAGTACTGATCCTCTGACAATGCAGCACTCCCTCAGGACTGACCCTCTGACAGTGCAGCACTCCCTCAGTACTGACCCTCAGACAGTGCAGTACTCCCTCAGTACTGACCCTCTGACAGTGCAGCACTCCCTCAGTACTGACCTCTGACAGTGCAGCACTCCTTCAGAACTGACCCTCTGTCAGAGCAGCACTCCCTCAGTACTGACCCTCTAACAAGTGCAGCACTCCCTCAGCACTGACCATCTGGCAGTGCAGCACTCCCTCAGTACTGACCCTCTAACAAGTGCAGCACTCCCTCAGCACTGACCCTCTGACAGTGCAGCACTCCTTCAGCACTCACGCTCTGTCAGTGCAGCACTCCCTCAGTACTGACCCTCTGACAGTGCAGCAATCCCTCAGTACTGACCCTCTGACAGCGCAGCATTCACTCAGTACTGAATATCTGACAGTGCAGCGCTCCCTCAGTACTGACCCTCTGACAGTACAGCACTCCCTCAGTACTGACCCTCTGACAGTGCAGCACTCCCTCAGTACTGAATATCTGACAGTGCAGCGCTCCCTCACTACTGACCACCTGACAGTGCAGCACTCCCTCCGTACTGACCCTCTGACAGTGCAGCACTCAGTCAGAACTGAACCTCTGACAGTGCAGCATTCCCTCAGTACTGACCACCTGACAGTACAGCACTCCCTCAGTCCTGACCCTCTCACAGTGCACCATTCACTCAGTACTGACCCTCTGGCAGTGCAACACTCCCTCAGTACTGTCCCTCTGACAGTGCAACACTCCCTCAGTACTGACCTCGGACAGTTTGAGCTCTCCCCCAGTACTGACCCTCTGACAGTGCAGCACTCCCTCAGTACTGACCCTCTGACAGTGCAGCATTCCCTCAGTACTGACCCTCTGACAGTGCAGCATTCCCTCAGTACTGAATATCTGACAGTGCAGCGCTCCCTCACTACTGACCACCTGACAGTGCAGCACTCCCTCCGTACTGACCCTCTGACAGTGCAGCACTCAGTCAGAACTGAACCTCTGACAGTGCAGCATTCCCTCAGTACTGACCACCTGACAGTACTGCACTCCCTCAGTCCTGACCCTCTCACAGTGCACCATTCACTCAGTACTGACCCTCTGTCAGTGCAACACTCCCTCAGTACTGTCCCTCTGACAGTGCAGCACTCCCTCAGTACTGACCCTCTGACAGTGCAGCACTCCGTCAGTACTGAACCTCTGACAGTGCACCACATCCTCAGTACTGACCATCTGACAGTGCAGCATTCCCTCAGTAGTGACTCTCTGGCAGTGCAGCACTCCCACAGTACTGACCCACTGTCAGTGCTGCATTCCCTCAGTACTAAATATCCGACAGTGCAGTGCTCCCTCAGTACTGACCCACTGTCAGTGCTGCATTCCCTCAGTACTAAATATCCGACAGTGCAGCACTCCCTCAGTACTGACACTCTGACAGTGCAGCACTCCCTCAGTACTGACACTCTGACAGTGCAGCACTCCCTCAATACTGACCTTCTGACAGTGCAGCACTCCCTCAATACTGACCAACTGACAGTGCAGCACTCCCTCAGTACAGACCATCTGACAGTGCAGCATTCCCTCAGTAGTGACTCTCTGGCAGTGCAGCACTCCCTCAGTACTGACCCACTGTCAGTGCAGCATTCCCTCAGTACTAAATATCTGACAGTGCAGTGCTCCCTCAGTACTGACCCTCTGACAGTGCAGCACTCCCTCAGTACTGACACTCTGACAGTGCAGCACTCCCTCAATACTGACCTTCTGACAGTGCAGCACTCCCTCAATACTGACCTTCTGACAGTGCAGCACTCCCTCAATACTGACCTTCTGAAAGTGCAGCACGCCCTCAGTACTTACCCTCAGACAGTGGAGCACTCCCTCAGTACTTACGCTCTGACATTGCAGCACACCTCAGGACAGACCCTCTGACAGTGCAGCACTCACTCAATACTGATCCTCTGACAGTGCAGCACTCCCTCTGTACTGACCCTCTGACAGTGCAGCACTCCCTCAGTATTGACCTCTGACAGTTTGAGCTCTCCCTCTCTACTGACCCTCTGACAGTACGGCACTCCCTCAGTACTGACGTTCTGACAATGCAGCACTACCTCAGGACTGACCTTCTGACAGTGCAGCACTCCCTCAGCACTGAGCCTCAGACAGTGCAGCACTCCCTCAGTAGTGACCCTCTGACAGTGCAGCTCTCCCTCATTACTTACCCTCTGACAGTGCGGCACTACCTCAGTACTGATCCTCTGACAATGCAGCACTCCCTCAGGACTGACCCTCTGACAGTGCAGCACTCCCTCAGTACTGACCCTCTGACAGTGCATCACTCCTTCAGTACTGACCCTCTGACAGTGCAGCACTCCTTCAGCACTCATCCTCTGTCAGTGCAGCATTCCCTCCGTACTGACCCTCTGACAGTGCAGCACTCCCTCAGTACTGACCCTCTGACAGCGCAGCATTCACTCAGTACTGAATATCTGACAGTGCAGCGCTCCCTCAGTACTGACCCTCTAACAAGTGCAGCACTCCCTCAGCACTGACCCTCTGACAGTGCAGCACTCCCTCAGTACTGACCATCTGGCAGTGCAACACTCCCTCAGTACTGACCTCTGACAGTTTGAGCTCTCCCTCAGTACTGTCCCTCCGACAGTGCAGCACTCCCTCAGTACTGATCGTCTGACAGTGCAGCATTCCCTCAGCACCGACACTCTGACAGTGCAGCACTCCCTCAGTACTGACCCTCTGAATGTACAGCACTCCCTCAGTACTGACCCTCTGACAGTGCAGCACTCCCTCAGTATTGTCCCTCTGACAGCGCAGCACTCCCTCAGTACTGACCCTCTGACAGTGCAGCATTCCCTCAGTACTGAATATCTGACAGTGCAGCGCTCCCTCACTACTGACCACCTGACAGTGCAGCACTCCCTCAGCACCGACACTCTGACAGTGCAGCACTCACTCAGTACTGACCCTCCGAATGTACAGCACTCCCTCAGTACTGACCCTCTGACAGTTCAGCACTCCCTCAGTACTGTCCCTCTGACAGTGCAGCACTCCCTCAGTCCTGACTCTCTCACAGTGCACCATTCACTCAGTACTGACCCTCTGGCAGTGCAACACTCCCTCAGTACTGTCCCTCTGACAGTGCAGCACTCCCTCAATACTGACCCTCTGACAGTGCCGCACTCCCTCAGTATTGAACGTCTGACAGTGCACCACACCCTCAGTACTTACCATCTGACAGTGCAGCATTCCCTCAGTAGTGACCCTCTGGCAGTGCAGTGCTCCCTCAGTACTGACCCTCTGACAGTGCAGCACTCCCTCAGTACTGACCCTCTGACAGTGCAGCACTCCCTCAGTACTGACACTCTGACAGTGCAGCACTCCCTCAATACTGACCTTCTGACAGTGCAGCACTCCCTCAGTACTGACCCTCTGACAGTGCAGCCCTCCCTCAGTCCTGATCCTCTGACAGTGCAGCACTCCCTCAATACTGTCCCTCTGTTAGTGCAGCACTCCCTCAGTACTGACCACCTGACAGTACAGCGCTCCCTCAGTCCTGACCCTCTCACAGTGCACCATTCACTCAGTACTGACCCTCTGGCAGTGCAACACTCCCTCAGTACTGTCCCTCTGACAGTGCAGCACTCCCTCAGTACTGACCCTCTGACAGTGCAGCACTCCCTCAGTACTGAACCTCTGACAGTGCACCACATCCTCAGTACTGACCATCTGACAGTGCAGTATTCCCTCAGTAGTGACCCTCTGGCAGTGCAGCAGTCCCTCAGTACTGACCCACTGTCAGTGCAGCATTCCCTCAGTACTAAATATCTGACAGTGCAGTGCTCCCTCAGTACTGACCCTCTGACAGTGCAGCACTCCCTCAGTAGTGACACTCTGACAGTGCAGCACTCCCTCAATACTGACCTTCTAACAGTGCAGCACTCCCTCAGGACTGACCCTCTGACAGTGCAGCACTCCCTCAGTACTGACCCCCTAACAGTGCAGAACTCCCTCAGTACAGACCCTCTGACAGTGTGAGCTCTATCTCAGTACTGACCATCTGACAGTGCAGCACTCCCTCAGTACTGACCCTCTGACAGTGCAGCACTCCCTCAGTACTGACCCTCCGACAGTGCAGCACTCCCTCAGTACTGACCCTCTGACAGTGCAGCCCTCCCTCAGTCCTGATCCTCTGACAGTGCAGCACTCCCTCAATACTGTCCCTCTGTTAGTGCAGCACTCCCTCAGTACTGACCACCTGACAGTACAGCGCTCCCTCAGTCCTGACCCTCTCACAGTGCACCATTCACTCAGTACTGACCCTCTGGCAGTGCAACACTCCCTCAGTACTGTCCCTCTGACAGTGCAGCACTCCCTCAGTACTGACCCTCTGACAGTGCAGCACTCCCTCAGTACTGAACCTCTGACAGTGCACCACATCCTCAGTACTGACCATCTGACAGTGCAGTATTCCCTCAGTAGTGACCCTCTGGCAGTGCAGCAGTCCCTCAGTACTGACCCACTGTCAGTGCAGCATTCCCTCAGTACTAAATATCTGACAGTGCAGTGCTCCCTCAGTACTGACCCTCTGACAGTGCAGCACTCCCTCAGTAGTGACACTCTGACAGTGCAGCACTCCCTCAATACTGACCTTCTAACAGTGCAGCACTCCCTCAGGACTGACCCTCTGACAGTGCAGCACTCCCTCAGTACTGACCCCCTAACAGTGCAGAACTCCCTCAGTACAGACCCTCTGACAGTGTGAGCTCTATCTCAGTACTGACCATCTGACAGTGCAGCACTCCCTCAGTACTGACCCTCTGACAGTGCAGCACTCCCTCAGTACTGACCCTCCGACAGTGCAGCACTCCCTCAGTACTGACCCTCTGACAGTGCAGCACTCCCTCAGTACTGACCCTATGATTGTGCAGCACTTCCTCAATATTGACCCTCTGACAGTGCAGCACTCCCTCAGTACTGAGCAACAAACAGTGCAGCACTCCCTGAGTACTGATCCTCCGACAGCTCAGCTCTCCCTCAGTAATGATCCTCTGACAGTGCAGCACTCCCTCAGTACCGATCACCTGACAGTGTGAGTTCTATCTCAGTACTGACCATCTGACATTGCAGCACCAACTCAGTACTGCCACTCTGACAATCCAGCACTCTCTCAGTACTGACCCACTGACAATGCAGCACTCCCTCAGAACTGACCCTCTGACAGTGCAGCATTCCCTCAGTACTGAATATCTGACAGTGCAGCGCTCCTTCAGTACTGACCTCAGACAGTGCAGCACTCCCTCATTACTGACCCTCCGATTGTGCAGCACTCCCTCAGTACTGAACCTCTGACAGTGCTGCACTCCCTCAGTACTGACCCCCTAACAGTGCAGCACTCCCTCAGTACTGATCCTCCGACAATTCAGCTCTCCCTCAGTACTGATCCTCTGACAGTGTGAGCTCTTTCTCAGTATTGAACATCTGACAGTGCTGCACTCCCTCAGTACTGGCTCTGACAATGCAGCACTCCCTCAGGACTGACCATCTGACAGTGCAGCACTTCCTCAGAACTGACCCTCAGACAGTGCAACACTCCCTCAGTACTTACGCTCTGACAGTGCAGCACTCCCTCAGTACTGACCCTCTGACAATGCAGCACTCCTTCAGGACAGACCCTCTGACAGTGCAGCACTCACTCAGTACTGAACCTCTGACAGTGCAGCATTCCCTCTTAACTGACCTTCTGACAGTGCAGCACTCACTCAGTACTGACACTCTGAGAGTGCAGCACTCCCTCAGTACTGACCCTCAGACAGTGCAGCACTCCCTCAGTACTGATCCTCTGACAGTGCAGCACTCCCACAGTACTGACCCTCTGAAAGTGCAGCATTCACTCAGTACTGAATATCTGACAGTGCAGCGCTCCCTCAGCACTGACCCTCTGAATGTGCAGCACTCCCTCAGTACTGACCCTCTGAAAGTGCAGCACTCCCTCAGTACTGTCCCTCTGACAGTGCAGCACTCCCTCAGCACTGAATATCTGACAGTGCAGCACTCCCTCAGTACTGACCCTCTGACAGTGCAGCGCTCCCTCATTACTGACTCTCTGATTGTGCAGCACACCCTCAGTACTGACCCTCTGACAGTGCAGCACTCCCTCAGTACTGACCCCCTAACAGTGCAGCAATCACTCAGTACTGATCCTCCGACAATTCAGCTCTCCCTCAGTACTGATCCTCTGACAGTGTGAGCTCTTTCTCAGTACGGAAGATCTGACAGTGCTGCACTCCCTCAGTACTGGCTCTGACAATGCAGCACTCCCTCAGGACTGACCTTCTGACAGTGCAGCACTTCCTCAGAACTGACCCTCATACAGTGCAGCACTCCATCAGTACTTATGCTCTGACATTGCAGCACTCCCTCAGTACTGACCCTCTGACAATGCAGCACACCTTCAGGACAGACCCGCTGACAGTGCAGCACTCACTCAGTACTGAACCTCAGACAGTGCAGTACTCCCTCAGTACTGACCATCTGGCAGTGCAGCACTCCCTCTGTACTGACCTCTGACAGTTTGAGCTCTCCCTCAGTACTGACCCTCTGACAGTGCAGCACTCCCTCAGTACTGACCCTCTGACAGTGCAGCACTCCCTCAGTACTGACCCTCTGACAGTGCAGCATTCCCTCAGAACTGAATATCTGACAGTGCAGCGCTCCCTCAGTACTGACCTCTGACAGTGCAGCACTCCCTCATTACTGACCCTCTGACAGTGCAGCACTCCCTCAGTACCGACCCTCTGACAGTGCAGCACTCCCTCAGTACTGACCCTCTGACAGTGCAGCACTCCCTCAGTACTGTCCCTCTGACAGTGCAGCACTCCCTCAGGACTGACCCTCTGACAGTGCAGCACTCCCACAGTGCTGACCTTCTGACAGTGCAGCATTCCCTCACAACTGAATATCTGACAGTGCAGCACGCCCTCAGTACTGACCCTCAGACAGTGCAGCACTCCCTCAGTACAGACCCTCCGACATTGCAGCTCTCCCTCTACTATTACCCTCTGACAGTGCAGCACACCCTCAGCACTGACCCTCTGAAAGTGCAGCACTCCCTCAGTACTGACCCTCTGACAGTGCAACAATCGCTCAGTACTGTTCCTCTGACAGTGCAGCACTTCCTCAGTACTGTTCCTCCGACAGTGCAGCACTCCCTCAGTACTGATCCTCTGAAAGTGCAGCACTCCCTCAGCACTGACCCTCTGACAGTGCAGCACTCCCTCAGTACTGACCCTCTGACAGTGCAGCAATCCCTCAATTCTGCCGTTCTGACAGTGCAGCACTCCCTCAGTACTGACCCTCAGACAGTGGAGCACTCCCTCAGTACTGACGTTCTGACAATGCAGCACTACCTCAGGACTGACCTTCTGACAGTGCAGCACTCCCTAAGCACTGAGCCTCAGACAGTGCAGCTCTCCCTCAGTAGTGACCCACTGACAGTGCAGCTCTCCCTCATTACTTACCCTCTGACAGTGCGGCACTACCTCAGTACTGATCCTCTGACAATGCAGCACTCCCTCAGGACTGACCCTCTGACAGTGCAGCACTCCCTCAGTACTGACCCTCAGACAGTGCAGTACTCCCTCAGTACTGACCCTCTGACAGTGCAGCACTCCCTCAGTACTGACCTCTGACAGTGCAGCACTCCTTCAGAACTGACCCTCTGTCAGAGCAGCACTCCCTCAGTACTGACCCTCTAACAAGTGCAGCACTCCCTCAGCACTGACCATCTGGCAGTGCAGCACTCCCTCAGTACTGACCCTCTAACAAGTGCAGCACTCCCTCAGCACTGACCCTCTGACAGTGCAGCACTCCTTCAGCACTCACGCTCTGTCAGTGCAGCACTCCCTCAGTACTGACCCTCTGACAGTGCAGCAATCCCTCAGTACTGACCCTCTGACAGCGCAGCATTCACTCAGTACTGAATATCTGACAGTGCAGCGCTCCCTCAGTACTGACCCTCTGACAGTACAGCACTCCCTCAGTACTGACCCTCTGACAGTGCAGCACTCCCTCAGTACTGAATATCTGACAGTGCAGCGCTCCCTCACTACTGACCACCTGACAGTGCAGCACTCCCTCCGTACTGACCCTCTGACAGTGCAGCACTCAGTCAGAACTGAACCTCTGACAGTGCAGCATTCCCTCAGTACTGACCACCTGACAGTACAGCACTCCCTCAGTCCTGACCCTCTCACAGTGCACCATTCACTCAGTACTGACCCTCTGGCAGTGCAACACTCCCTCAGTACTGTCCCTCTGACAGTGCAACACTCCCTCAGTACTGACCTCGGACAGTTTGAGCTCTCCCCCAGTACTGACCCTCTGACAGTGCAGCACTCCCTCAGTACTGACCCTCTGACAGTGCAGCATTCCCTCAGTACTGACCCTCTGACAGTGCAGCATTCCCTCAGTACTGAATATCTGACAGTGCAGCGCTCCCTCACTACTGACCACCTGACAGTGCAGCACTCCCTCCGTACTGACCCTCTGACAGTGCAGCACTCAGTCAGAACTGAACCTCTGACAGTGCAGCATTCCCTCAGTACTGACCACCTGACAGTACTGCACTCCCTCAGTCCTGACCCTCTCACAGTGCACCATTCACTCAGTACTGACCCTCTGTCAGTGCAACACTCCCTCAGTACTGTCCCTCTGACAGTGCAGCACTCCCTCAGTACTGACCCTCTGACAGTGCAGCACTCCGTCAGTACTGAACCTCTGACAGTGCACCACATCCTCAGTACTGACCATCTGACAGTGCAGCATTCCCTCAGTAGTGACTCTCTGGCAGTGCAGCACTCCCACAGTACTGACCCACTGTCAGTGCTGCATTCCCTCAGTACTAAATATCCGACAGTGCAGTGCTCCCTCAGTACTGACCCACTGTCAGTGCTGCATTCCCTCAGTACTAAATATCCGACAGTGCAGCACTCCCTCAGTACTGACACTCTGACAGTGCAGCACTCCCTCAGTACTGACACTCTGACAGTGCAGCACTCCCTCAATACTGACCTTCTGACAGTGCAGCACTCCCTCAATACTGACCAACTGACAGTGCAGCACTCCCTCAGTACAGACCATCTGACAGTGCAGCATTCCCTCAGTAGTGACTCTCTGGCAGTGCAGCACTCCCTCAGTACTGACCCACTGTCAGTGCAGCATTCCCTCAGTACTAAATATCTGACAGTGCAGTGCTCCCTCAGTACTGACCCTCTGACAGTGCAGCACTCCCTCAGTACTGACACTCTGACAGTGCAGCACTCCCTCAATACTGACCTTCTGACAGTGCAGCACTCCCTCAATACTGACCTTCTGACAGTGCAGCACTCCCTCAATACTGACCTTCTGACAGTGCAGCACTCCCTCAGTACTGACTCCCTAACAGTGCAGCACTCCCTCAGTACTGATCCTCCGACAATTCAGCTCTCCCTCAGTACTAATCCTCTGACAGTGTGAGCTCTTTCTCAGTACTGAACATCTAACAGTGCTGCACTCCCTCAGTACTGGCTCTGACAATGCAGCACTCCCTCAGGACTGACCTTCTGAAAGTGCAGCACTTCCTCAGAACTGACCATCAGACAGTGCAACACACCCTCAGTACTTACGCTCTGACAGTGCAGCACTCCCTCAGTACTGACCCTCTGACAATGCAGCTCTCCTTCAGGACATACCCTCTGACAGTGCAGCACTCAGTCAGAACTGAACCTCTGACAGTGCAGCATTCCCTCAGTACTGACCACCTGACAGTACAGCACTCCCTCAGTCCTGACCCTCTCACAGTGCACCATTCACTCAGTACTGACCCTCTGTCAGTGCAACACTCCCTCAGTACTGTCCCTCTGACAGTGCAGCACTCCCTCAGTACTGACCCTCTGACAGTGCAGCACTCCGTCAGTACTGAACCTCTGACAGTGCACCACATCCTCAGTACTGACCATCTGACAGTGCAGCATTCCCTCAGTAGTGACTCTCTGGCAGTGCAGCACTCCCACAGTACTGACCCACTGTCAGTGCTGCATTCCCTCAGTACTAAATATCCGACAGTGCAGTGCTCCCTCAGTACTGACCCTCTGACAGTGCAGCACTCCCTCAGCACTGAGACTCTGACAGTGCAGCACTCCCTCAGTACTGACACTCTGACAGTGCAGCACTCCCTCAATACTGACCTTCTGACAGTGCAGCACTCCCTCAATACTGACCAACTGACAGTGCAGCACTCCCTCAGTACAGACCATCTGACAGTGCAGCATTCCCTCAGTAGTGACTCTCTGGCAGTGCAGCACTCCCTCAGTACTGACCCACTGTCAGTGCAGCATTCCCTCAGTACTAAATATCTGACAGTGCAGTGCTCCCTCAGTACTGACTCTCTGACAGTGCAGCACTCCCTCAGTACTGACACTCTGACAGTGCAGCACTCCCTCAATACTGACCTTCTGACAGTGCAGCACTCCCTCAGTACTGACCCTCTGACAGTGCAGCACTCCCTCAGTACTGACACTCTGACAGTGCAGCACTCCCTCAATACTGACCTTCTGACAGTGCAGCACTCCCTCAATACTGACCTTCTGACAGTGCAGCACTCCCTCAGTACTGACTCCCTAACAGTGCAGCACTCCCTCAGTACTGATCCTCCGACAATTCAGCTCTCCCTCAGTACTAATCCTCTGACAGTGTGAGCTCTTTCTCAGTACTGAACATCTAACAGTGCTGCACTCCCTCAGTACTGGCTCTGACAATGCAGCACTCCCTCAGGACTGACCTTCTGAAAGTGCAGCTCTTCCTCAGAACTGACCATCAGACAGTGCAACACACCCTCAGTACTTACGCTCTGACAGTGCAGCACTCCCTCAGTACTGACCCTCTGACAATGCAGCTCTCCTTCAGGACATACCCTCTGACACTGCAGCACTCAGTCAGTACTGAACCTCTGACAGTGCAGCATTCCCTCTGTACTGACCATCTGACAGTGCAGCACTCACTCAGTAATGACACTCTGAGAGTGCAGGACTCCCTCAGTACTGACCCTCAGACAGTGCAGCACTCCCTCAGTACTGACCCTCTGACAGTGCACCACATCCTCAGTACTGACCGACTGACAGTGCAGCATTCCCTCAGTAGTGACTCTCTGGCAGTGCAGCACTCCCTCAGTACTGACCCACTGTCAGTGCAGCATTCCCTCAGTACTAAATATCTGACAGTGCAGTGCTCCCTCAGTACTGACCCTCTGACAGTGCAGCACTCCCTCAGTACTGACACTCTGACAGTGCAGCAGTCCCTCAATACTGACCTTCTGACAGTGCAGCACTCCCTCAGTACTGACACTCTGACAGTGCAGCACTCCCTCAATACTGACCTTCTGACAGTGCAGCACTCCCTCAATACTGACCTTCTGACAGTGCAGCACTCCCTCAGTAAAGACCATCTGACAGTGCAGCATTCCCTCAGTAGTGACTCTCTGGCAGTGCAGCACTCCCTCAGTACTGACCCACTGTCAGTGCAGCATTCCCTCAGTACTAAATATCTGACAGTGCAGTGCTCCCTCAGTACTGACCCTCTGACAGTGCAGCACTCCCTCAGTACTGACCCTCTGACAGTGCAGCACTCCCTCAATACTGACCTTCTGACAGTGCAGCACTCCCTCAGTACTGACCCTCTGACAGTGCAGCACTCCCTCAGTACTGACACTCTGACAGTGCAGCACTCCCTCAATACTGACCTTCTGACAGTGCAGCACTCCCTCAATACTGACCTTCTGACAGTGCAGCACTCCCTCAGTACTGACTCCCTAACAGTGCAGCACTCCCTCAGTACTGATCCTCCGACAATTCAGCTCTCCCTCAATACTAATCCTCTGACAGTGTGAGCTCTTTCTCAGTACTGAACATCTGACAGTGCTGCACTCCCTCAGTACTGGCTCTGACAATGCAGCACTCCCTCAGGACTGACCTTCTGAAAGTGCAGCACTTCCTCAGAACTGACCATCAGACAGTGCAACACTCCCTCAGTACTTAAGCTCTGACAATGCAGCTCTCCTTCAGGACAGACCCTCTGACACTGCAGCACTCAGTCAGTACTGAACCTCTGACAGTGCAGCATTCCCTCTGTACTGACCATCTGACAGTGCAGCACTCACTCAGTAATGACACTCTGACAGTGCAGGACTCCCTCAGTACTGACCCTCTGACAGTGCAGCACTCCCACAGGACTGACACTCTGAAAGTGCAGCATTCACTCAGTACTGAATATCTGACAGTGCAGCGCTCCCTCAGTACTGACCCTCTAACAAGTGCAGCACATCTTCAGGACAGACCCTCTGATAGTGCAGCACTCACTCAGTACTTAACCTCTGACAGTTTGAGCTCTCCCTCAATACTGACCTTCTGACAGTGCAGCACTCCCTCAGTACTGACCCTTAGACAGTGCAGCACTCCCTCAGTACTTAGGCTCTGACATTGCAGCACTCCCTCAGTACTGACCCTCTGACAATGCAGCACACCCTCAGGACAGACCCTCTGACAGTGCAGCACTCACTCAGTACTGAACTTCTGACAGTGCAGCACTCCCTCTGTACTGACCTGACAGTGCAGCACTCCCTCAGTACTGACCCTCAGAGAGTGCAGCACTCACTCAGTACTGACCCTCTGACAGTGCAGCACACCCTCAGCACTGACCCTCTGAAAGTGCAGTATTCCCTCAGTACTGACACTCTGACAGTGCAGCAATCCCTGAGTACTGATCCTCTGACAGTGCAGCACTTCCTCAGTACTGACACTCTGACAGTGCAGCAATCCCTGAGTACTGATCCTCTGACAGTGCAGCACTTCCTCAGTACTGTCCCTCCGACAGTGCAGCACTCCCTCCGTACTGATCCTCTGACAGTGCAGCACTCCCTCAGTACTGACCCTCTGATAGTGCAGCATTCCCTGAGTACTGATCCTCTGACAGTGCAGCACTTCCTCAGTACTGTCCCTCCGACAGTGCAGCACTCCCTCCGTACTGATCCTCTGACAGTGCAGCACTCCCTCAGCACCGACCCACTGACTTTGCAGCACTCCCTCAGTACTGACCCTCTGACAGTGCAGCCGTCCCTCAGTACTGTCCCTCTGAAAGTGCAGCATTCCCTCAGTACTGACCCGCTGACAGTGCAGCACTCCGTCAGAACTGACCGTCTGAAGTGCAGCACGTCCTCAGTACTGAACCTATGACAGTGCAGCACGCCCTCAGTACTGAACCTATGACAGTGCAGAACTCCCTCAGTACTGACCCTCTGACAGTGCAGCACTCCCTCAGTACTGACGCTCTGACAGTGCAGCACTCCCTCAGTACTGACCCTCTGACAGTGCACCACATCCTCAGTACTGAACATCTGACAGTGCAGCACCCCTCAGTAGCGCCCCACTGACAGTGCAGCACTCTCTCACTACTGACCACCTGACAGTGCAACACTCCCTCAGTACTGACCCTCTGATAATGCAGCACCATCTCAGTACTGACCCTCTGACAGTGCAGCACTCCCTCTGTACTGACCTTCTGACAGTGCAGCACTCCCTCAGTAATGACACTCTGAGAGTGCAGCACTCCCTCAGTACTGACCCTCAGACAGTGCAGCACTCCCTCAACTATTACCCTCTGACAGTGCAGAACACCCTCAGCACTGACCATCTGACAGTGCAGCACTTCCTCAGTACTGTCCCTCCGACACTGCAGCACTCCCTCAGTACTGATCCTCTGACAGTGCAGCACTCCCTCAGCACCGACCCTCTGACAGTGCAGCACTCCCTCAGTACTGACCCTCTGACAGTGCAGCCCTACCTCAGTACTGATCCTCTGACAGTGCAGCACTCCCTCAGTACTGATCCTCTGACAGTGCAGCAATCCCTCAGTACAGTCCCTCTGATAGTGCAGCACTCCCTCAGTACTGACTCTCTGACAATGCAGAAGTTCCTCAGCACTGTCCCTCTGACAGTGCAGCACTCCCTCAGTACGGATCCTCTGACAGTGCAGCATTCCCTCAGCACCGACACACTCACAGTGCAGCACTCCCTCAGTACTGACCCTCTGACAGTGCAGCACTCCCTCAGTACTGACCTCTGACAGTGCAGCACTCCCTCATTACTGACTCTCTGATTGTGCAGCACTCCCTCAGTACTGACCCTCTGACAGTGCAGCACTCCCTCAGTACTGACCCCCTAACAGTGCAGCATTCCCTCAGTACTGATCCTCCGACAATTCAGCTCTCCCTCAGTACTGATCCTCTGACAGTGTGAGCTCTTTCTCAGTACTGAACATCTGACAGTGTTGCACTCCCTCAGTACTGGCCCTCAGACAGTGCAGCACTCCCTCAGTACTTACGCTCTGACAGTGCAGCACACCCTCAGTACTGACCCTCTGACAATGCAGCACTCCTTCAGGACAGACCCTCTGACAGTGCAGCACTCACTCAGTACTGACCCTCTGACAGTGCAGCACTCCCTCTGTACTGACCTTCTGACAGTGAAGCACTCCCTCAGTAATGACACTCTGAGAGTGCAGCACTCCCTCAGTGCTGACCCTCTGACAGTGCAGCACACCCACAGCACTGACCCTCTGAAAGTGCAGCACTCCTTCAGTACTGACCCTCTGACAGTGCAACAATCCCTCAGTACTGACCCTCTGACAGTGCAGCACTTCCTCAGTACTGTCCCTCCGACAGTGCAGCACTCCCTCAGTACTGATCCTCTGACAGTGCAGCCCTCCCTCAGTACTGATCCTCTGACAGTGCAGCACTCCCTCAGTACAGTCCCTCTGATAGTGCAGCACTCCCTCAGTACTGACCCGCTGACAGTGCAGCACTCTGTCATTACTGACCGTCAGAAGTGCAGCACTCCCTCAGTACTGACCCTCTGACAGTGCAGCACTCCCTCAGTACTGACCCTCTGACAGTGCAGCACTCCCTCAGTACTGACCCTCTGACAGTGCAGCACTCCCTCAATACTGACCTTCTGACAGTGCAGCACTCCCTCAGTACTGACCCTTAGACAGTGCAGCACTCCCTCAGTACTTAGGCTCTGACATTGCAGCACTCCCTCAGTACTGACCCTCTGACAATGCAGCACTCCCTCAGGACAGACCCTCTGACAGTGCAGCACTCACTCAGTACTGAACTTCTGACAGTGCAGCACTCCCTCTGTACTGACCTGATAGTGCAGCACTGCCTCAGTACTGGCACTCTGAGAGTGCAGCACTCCCTCAGTACTGACCCTCAGAGAGTGCAGCACTCCCTCAGTACTGACCCTCTGACAGTGCAGCACACCCTCAGCACTGACCCTCTGAAAGTGCAGCACTCCCTCAGTACTGACACTCTGACAGTGCAGCAATCCCTGAGTACTGATCCTCTGACAGTGCAGCACTTCCTCAGTACTGTCCCTCCGACAGTGCAGCACTCCCTCCGTACTGATCCTCTGACAGTGCAGCACTCCCTCAGTACGGACCCTCTGACAGTGCAGCCGTCCCTCAGTACTGTCCCTCTGATAGTTCAGCATTCCCTCAGTACTGACCCGCTGACAGTGCAGCACTCCGTCAGAACTGACCGTCTGAAGTGCAGCACGCCCTCAGTACTGAACCTATGACAGTGCAGCACGCCCTCAGTACTGAACCTATGACAGTGCAGAACTCCCTCAGTACTGACGCTCTGACAGTGCAGCACACCCTCAGTACTGACCCTCTGACAGTGCACCACATCCTCAGTACTGACCATCTGACAGTGCAGCACCCCTCAGTAGCGCCCCACTGACAGTGCAGCACTCTCTCACTACTGACCAGCTGACAGTGCAACACTCCCTCAGTACTGACCCTCTGACAATGCAGCACTGACTCAGTACTGACCCTCTGACAGTGCAGCACTCCCTCTGCACTGACCTTCTGACAGTGCAGCACTCCCTCAGTAATGACACTCTGAGAGTGCAGCACTCCCTCAGTACTGACCCTCAGACAGTGCAGCACTCCCTCAACTATTACCGTCTGACAGTGCAGCACACCCTCAGCACTGACCCTCTGACAGTGCAGCACTTCCTCAGTACTGTCCCTCCGACACTGCAGCACTCCCTCAGTACTGATCCTCTGACAGTGCAGCACTCCCTCAGCACCGACCCTCTGACAGTGCAGCACTCCCTCAGTACTGACCCTCTGACAGTGCAGCCCTCCCTCAGTACTGATCCTCTGACAGTGCAGCACTCCCTCAGTACTGAACCTCTGACAGTGCAGCTCTCCCTCAGTACAGTCCCTCTGATAGTGCAGCACTCCCTCAGTACTGACCCGCTGACAGTGCAGCACTCTGTCATAACTGACCGTCTGAAGTGCAGCACTCCCTCAGTATTGACCCTCTGACAGTGCAGCGCTCCCTCAGTACTGACCCTCTGACAGTGCAGCACTCCCTCAGTACTGACCCTCTGACAGTGCAGCACTCCCTCAATACTGACCTTCTGACAGTGCAGCACTCCCTCAGTACTGACCCTCAGACAGTGCAGCACTCCCTCAGTACTGACCCTCTGACAGTGCAGCACTCCCTCAGTACTGACCCTCTGACAGTGCAGCACTCCCTCAGTACTGACCCTCTGACAATGCAGCACACCCTCAGGACAGACCCTCTGAAAGTGCAGCACTCACTCAGTACTGAACCTCTGACAGTGCAGCACTCCCTCAGTACTGGCACTCTGAGAGTGCAGCACTCCCTCAGTACTGACCCTCAGAGAGTGCAGCACTCCCTTAGTACTGACCCTCTGACATTGCAGCTCTCCCTCAACTATTACCCTCTGACAGTGCAGCACTCCCTCAGTACTGATCCTCTGACAGTGCAGCACTCCCTCAGCACCGACCCACTGACTTTGCAGCACTCCCTCAGTACTGACCCTCTGACAGTGCAGCCGTCCCTCAGTACTGTCCCTCTAATAGTGCAGCATTCCCTCAGTACTGACCCGCTGACAGTGCAGCACTCCGTCAGAACTGACCGTCTGAAGTGCAGCACGTCCTCAGTACTGAACCTATGACAGTGCAGCACGCCCTGAGTACTGAACCTATGACAGTGCAGAACTCCCTCAGTACTGACCCTCTGACAGTGCAGCACTCCCTCAGTACTGACGCTCTGACAGTGCAGCACTCCCTCAGTACTGACCCTCTGACAGTGCACCACATCCTCAGTACTGACCATCTGACAGTGCAGCACCCCTCAGTAGCGCCCCACTGACAGTGCAGCACTCTCTCACTACTGACCACCTGACAGTGCAACACTCCCTCAGTACTGACCCTCTGATAATGCAGCACCATCTCAGTACTGACCCTCTGACAGTGCAGCACTCCCTCTGTACTGACCTTCTGACAGTGCAGCACTCCCTCAGTAATGACACTCTGAGAGTGCAGCACTCCCTCAGTACTGACCCTCAGACAGTGCAGCACTCCCTCAACAATTACCCTCTGACAGTGCAGAACACCCTCAGCACTGACCATCTGACAGTGCAGCACTTCCTCAGTACTGTCCCTCCGACACTGCAGCACTCCCTCAGTACTGATCCTCTGACAGTGCAGCACTCCCTCAGCACCGAACCTCTGACAGTGCAGCACTCCCTCAGTACTGACCCTCTGACAGTGCAGCCCTACCTCAGTACTGATCCTCTGACAGTGCAGCACTCCCTCAGTACTGATCCTCTGACAGTGCAGCAATCCCTCAGTACAGTCCCTCTGATAGTGCAGCACTCCCTCAGTACTGACCCGCTGACAGTGCAGCACTCTGTCATTACTGACCGTCTGAAGTGCAGCTCTCCCTCAGTACTGACCCTCTGACAGTGCAGCACTCCCTCAGTACTGACCCTCTGACAGTGCAGCACTCCCTCAGTACGGATCCTCTGACAGTGCAGCATTCCCTCAGCACCGACACTCTCACAGTGCAGCACTCCCTCAGTACTGACCCTCTGACAGTGCAGCACTCCCTCAGTACTGACCCTCTGACAGTGCAGCACTCCCTCATTACTGACTCTCTGATTGTGCAGCACTCCCTCAGTACTGACCCTCTGACAGTGCAGCACTCCCTCAGTACTGACCCTCTGACAGTGCAGCACTCCCTCAGTACTGACCCTCTGACAGTGCAGCACTCCCTCAGTACGGATCCTCTGACAGTGCAGCATTCCCTCAGCACCGACACTCTCACAGTGCAGCACTCCCTCAGTACTGACCCTCTGACAGTGCAGCACTCCCTCAGTACTGACCCTCTGACAGTGCAGCACTCCCTCATTACTGACTCTCTGATTGTGCAGCACTCCCTCAGTACTGACCCTCTGACAATGCAGCACTCCTTCAGGACAGACCCTCTGACAGTGCAGCACTCACTCAGTACTGACCCTCTGACAGTGTAGCACTCCCTCTGTACTGACCTTCTGACAGTGCAGCACTCCCTCAGTACTGACCCTCTGACAGTGCAGCACACCCACAGCACTGACCCTCTGAAAGTGCAGCACTCCCTCAGTACTGACCCTCTGACAGTGCAGCACTTCCTCAGTACTGTCCCTCCGACAGTGCAGCACTCCCTCAGTACTGATCCTCTGACAGTGCAGCACTTCCTCAGTACTGTCCCTCCGACACTGCAGCACTCCCTCAGTACTGATCCT
Organism: Isurus oxyrinchus; assembly: GCA_026770705.1. Taxonomy (NCBI): domain Eukaryota; kingdom Metazoa; phylum Chordata; class Chondrichthyes; order Lamniformes; family Lamnidae; genus Isurus; species Isurus oxyrinchus. The sequence continues at coordinate 18,591 of JANJGN010000459.1, read as the reverse complement.
CTGACAGTGCAGCACTCCCTCAGCACCGACCCTCTGACAGTGCAGCACTCCCTCAGTACTGACCCTCTGACAGTGCAGCCCTCCCTCAGTACTGATCCTCTGACAGTGCAGCACTCCCTCAGTACTGAACCTCTGACAGTGCAGCTCTCCCTCAGTACAGTCCCTCTGATAGTGCAGCACTCCCTCAGTACTGACCCGCTGACAGTGCAGCACTCTGTCATAACTGACCGTCTGAAGTGCAGCACTCCCTCAGTATTGACCCTCTGACAGTGCAGCGCTCCCTCAGTACTGACCCTCTGACAGTGCAGCACTCCCTCAGTACTGACCCTCTGACAGTGCAGCACTCCCTCAATACTGACCTTCTGACAGTGCAGCACTCCCTCAGCACTGACCCTCAGACAGTGCAGCACTCCCTCAGTACTTAGGCTCTGACATTGCAGCACTCCCTCAGTACTGACCCTCTGACAGTGCAGCACTCCCTCAGTACTGACCCTCTGACAGTGCAGCACTCCCTCAGTACTGACCCTCTGACAATGCAGCACACCCTCAGGACAGACCCTCTGAAAGTGCAGCACTCACTCAGTACTGAACCTCTGACAGTGCAGCACTCCCTCAGTACTGGCACTCTGAGAGTGCAGCACTCCCTCAGTACTGACCCTCAGAGAGTGCAGCACTCCCTTAGTACTGACCCTCTGACATTGCAGCTCTCCCTCAACTATTACCCTCTGACAGTGCAGCACACCCTCAGCACTGACCCTCTGAAAGTGCAGCACTCCCTCAGTACTGACACTCTGACAGTGCAGCAATCCCTGAGTACTGATCCTCTGACAGTGCAGCACTTCCTCAGTACTGTCCCTCCGACAGTGCAGCACTCCCTCAGTACTGATCCTCTGACAGTGCAGCACTCCCTCAGCACCGACCCACTGACTTTGCAGCACTCCCTCAGTACTGACCCTCTGACAGTGCAGCCGTCCCTCAGTACTGTCCCTCTAATAGTGCAGCATTCCCTCAGTACTGACCCGCTGACAGTGCAGCACTCCGTCAGAACTGACCGTCTGAAGTGCAGCACGCCCTCAGTACTGAACCTATGACAGTGCAGCACGCCCTCAGTACTGAACCTATGACAGTGCAGAACTCCCTCAGTACTGACCCTCTGACAGTGCAGCACTCCCTCAATACTGACCTTCTGACAGTGCAGCACTCCCTCAGCACTGACCCTCAGACAGTGCAGCACTCCCTCAGTACTTAGGCTCTGACATTGCAGCACTCCCTCAGTACTGACCCTCTGACAGTGCAGCACTCCCTCAGTACTGACCCTCTGACAGTGCAGCACTCCCTCAGTACTGACCCTCTGACAATGCAGCACACCCTCAGGACAGACCCTCTGAAAGTGCAGCACTCACTCAGTACTGAACCTCTGACAGTGCAGCACTCCCTCAGTACTGGCACTCTGAGAGTGCAGCACTCCCTCAGTACTGACCCTCAGAGAGTGCAGCACTCCCTTAGTACTGACCCTCTGACATTGCAGCTCTCCCTCAACTATTACCCTCTGACAGTGCAGCACACCCTCAGCACTGACCCTCTGAAAGTGCAGCACTCCCTCAGTACTGACACTCTGACAGTGCAGCAATCCCTGAGTACTGATCCTCTGACAGTGCAGCACTTCCTCAGTACTGTCCCTCCGACAGTGCAGCACTCCCTCAGTACTGATCCTCTGACAGTGCAGCACTCCCTCAGCACCGACCCACTGACTTTGCAGCACTCCCTCAGTACTGACCCTCTGACAGTGCAGCCGTCCCTCAGTACTGTCCCTCTAATAGTGCAGCATTCCCTCAGTACTGACCCGCTGACAGTGCAGCACTCCGTCAGAACTGACCGTCTGAAGTGCAGCACGCCCTCAGTACTGAACCTATGACAGTGCAGCACGCCCTCAGTACTGAACCTATGACAGTGCAGAACTCCCTCAGTACTGACCCTCTGACAGTGCAGCACTCCCTCAGTACTGACGCTCTGACAGTGCAGCACTCCCTCAGTACTGACCCTCTGACAGTGCACCACATCCTCAGTACTGACCATCTGACAGTGCAGCACCCCTCAGTAGCGCCCCACTGACAGTGCAGCACTCTCTCACTACTGACCACCTGACAGTGCAACACTCCCTCAGTACTGACCCTCTGATAATGCAGCACCATCTCAGTACTGACCCTCTGACAGTGCAGCACTCCCTCTGTACTGACCTTCTGACAGTGCAGCACTCCCTCAGTAATGACACTCTGAGAGTGCAGCACTCCCTCAGTACTGACCCTCAGACAGTGCAGCACTCCCTCAACTATTACCCTCTGACAGTGCAGAACACCCTCAGCACTGACCATCTGACAGTGCAGCACTTCCTCAGTACTGTCCCTCCGACACTGCAGCACTCCCTCAGTACTGATCCTCTGACAGTGCAGCACTCCCTCAGCACCGACCCTCTGACAGTGCAGCACTCCCTCAGTACTGACCCTCTGACAGTGCAGCCCTACCTCAGTACTGATCCTCTGACAGTGCAGCACTCCCTCAGTACTGATCCTCTGACAGTGCAGCAATCCCTCAGTACAGTCCCTCTGATAGTGCAGCACTCCCTCAGTACTGACCCGCTGACAGTGCAGCACTCTGTCATTACTGACCGTCTGAAGTGCAGCTCTCCCTCAGTACTGACCCTCTGACAGTGCAGCACTCCCTCAGTACTGACCCTCTGACAGTGCAGCACTCCCTCAGTACTGACCCTCTAACAGTGCAGCACTCCCTCAATACTGACTCTCTGACAATGCAGAAGTTCCTCAGCACTGTCCCTCTGACAGTGCAGCACTCCCACAGTACGGATCCTCTGACAGTGCAGCATTCCCTCAGCACCGACACTCTCACAGTGCAGCACTCCCTCAGTACTCACCCTCTGACAGTGCAGCACTCCCTCAGTACTGACCTCTGACAGTGCAGCACTCCCTCAGTACTGACCCTCTGACAGTGCAGCACTCCCTCAGTACTGATCCTCTGACAGTGTGAGCGCTTTCTCAGTACTGAACTTCTGACAGTGTTGCACTCCCTCAGTACTGGCCCTCAGACAGTGCAGCACTCCCTCAGTACTTACGCTCTGACAGTGCAGCACACCCTCAGTACTGACCCTCTGACAATGCAGCACTCCTTCAGGACAGACCCTCTGACAGTGCAGCACTCACTCAGTACTGACCCTCTGACAGTGCAGCACTCCCTCAGTAATGACACTCTGAGAGTGCAGCACTCCCTCAGTACTGACCCTCTGACAGTGCAGCACACCCACAGCACTGACCCTCTGAAAGTGCAGCACTCCCTCAGTACTGACCCTCTGACAGTGCAACAATCCCTCAGTACTGACCCTCTGACAGTGCAGCACTTCCTCAGTACTGTCCCTCCGACAGTGCAGCACTCCCTCAGTACTGATCCTCTGACAGTGCAGCCCTCTCTCAGTACTGAACCTCTGACAGTGCAGCACTCCCTCAGTACAGTCCCTCTGATAGTGCAGCACTCCCTCAGTACTGACCCGCTGACAGTGCAGCACTCTGTCATTACTGACCGTCAGAAGTGCAGCACTCCCTCAGTACTGACCCTCTGACAGTGCAGCACTCCCTCAGTACTGACGCTCTGACAGTGCAGCACTCCCTCAATACTGACCTTCTGACAGTGCAGCACTCCCTCAGTACTGACCCTTAGACAGTGCAGCACTCCCTCAGTACTTAGGCTCTGACATTGCAGCACTCCCTCAGTACTGACCCTCTGACAATGCAGCACTCCCTCAGGACAGACCCTCTGACAGTGCAGCACTCACTCAGTACTGAACTTCTGACAGTGCAGCACTCCCTCTGTACTGACCTGATAGTGCAGCACTCCCTCAGTACTGGCACTCTGAGAGTGCAGCACTCCCTCAGTACTGACCCTCAGAGAGTGCAGCACTCCCTCAGTACTGAAGCTCTGACAGTGCAGCACACCCTCAGCACTGACCCTCTGAAAGTGCAGCACTCCCTCAGTACTGACACTCTGACAGTGCAGCAATCCCTGAGTACTGATCCTCTGACAGTGCAGCACTTCCTCAGTACTGTCCCTCCGACAGTGCAGCACTCCCTCCGTACTGATCCTCTGACAGTGCAGCACTCCCGCAGTACAGACCCTCTGACAGTGCAGCCGTCCCTCAGTACTGTCCCCTTGATAGTTCAGCATTCCCTCAGTACTGACCCGCTGACAGTGCAGCACTCCGTCAGAACTGACCGTCTGAAGTGCAGCACGCCCTCAGTACTGAACCTATGACAGTGCAGCACGCCCTCAGTACTGACCCTCTGACAGTGCAGCACTCCCTCAGTACTGACGCTCTGACAGTGCAGCACACCCTCAGTACTGACCCTCTGACAGTGCACCACATCCTCAGTACTGACCATCTGACAGTGCAGCACCCCTCAGTAGCGCCCCACTGACAGTGCAGCAGTCTCTCACTACTGACCAGCTGACAGTGCAACACTCCCTCAGTACTGACCCTCTGACAATGCAGCACTCACTCAGTACTGACTCTCTGACAGTGCAGCACTCCCTCTGCACTGACCTTCTGACAGTGCAGCACTCCCTCAGTAATGACACTCTGAGAGTGCAGCACTCCCTCAGTACTGACCCTCAGACAGTGCAGCACTCCCTCAACTATTACCCTCTGACAGTGCAGCACACCCTCAGCACTGACCCTCTGACAGTGCAGCACTTCCTCAGTACTGTCCCTCCGACACTGCAGCACTCCCTCAGTACTGATCCTCTGACAGTGCAGCACTCCCTCAGCACCGACCCTCTGACAGTGCAGCACTCCCTCAGTACTGACCCGCTGACAGTGCAGCACTCTGTCATAACTGACCGTCTGAAGTGCAGCACTCCCTCAGTACTGACCCTCTGACAGTGCAGCGCTCCCTCAGTACTGACCCTCTGACAGTGCAGCACTCCCTCAGTACTGACCCTCTGACAGTGCAGCACTCCCTCAATACTGACCTTCTGACAGTGCAGCACTCCCTCAGTACTGACCCTCAGACAGTGCAGCACTCCCTCAGTACTTAGGCTCTGACATTGCAGCACTCCCTCAGTACTGACCCTCTGACAGTGCAGCACTCTCTCAGTACTGACCCTCTGACAGTGCAGCACTCCCTCAGTACTGACCCTCTGACAATGCAGCACACCCTCAGGACAGACCCTCTGAAAGTGCAGCACTCACTCAGTACTGAACCTCTGACAGTGCAGCACTCCCTCAGTACTGACCCTCAGAGAGTGCAGCACTCCCTTAGTACTGACCCTCTGACATTGCAGCTCTCCCTCAACTATTACCGTCTGACAGTGCAGCACACCCTCAGCACTGACCCTCTGAAAGTGCAGCACTCCCTCAGTACTGACACTCTGACAGTGCAGCAATCCCTGAGTACTGATCCTCTGACAGTGCAGCACTTCCTCAGTACTGTCCCTCCGACAGTGCAGCACTCCCTCAGTACTGATCCTCTGACAGTGCAGAACTCCCTCAGCACCGACCCACTGACTTTGCAGCACTCCCTCAGTACTGACCCTCTGACAGTGCAGCACTCCCTCAGTACTGTCCCTCTGATAGTGCAGCATTCCCTCAGTACTGACCATCTGACAGTGCAGCACTCCGTCAGAACTGACCGTCTGAAGGGCAGCACGCCCTCAGTACTGAACCTATGACAGTGCAGCACTCCCTCAGTACTGACCCTCTGACAGTGCAGCACTCCCTCAGTACTGACGCTCTGACATTGCAGCACTCCCTCAGTACTGACCCTCTGACAGTGCACCACATCCTCAGTACTGACCATCTGACAGTGCAGCAATCCCTCAGTAGCGCCCCACTGACAGTGCAGCACTCTCTCACTACAGACCACCTGGCAGAGCAACACTCCCTCAGTAGTGACCCTCTGACAGTGCAGCACTCATTCAGTACTGACCACCTGACAGTGCAGCACTCCCTCAGTACTGACCCTCTGACAGCGCACCATTCACTCAGTACTGACCCTATGGCAGTGCAACACTCCCTCAGTACTGACCCTCTGGCAGTGCAACACTCACTCAGTACTGTCCCTCTGACAGTTCAGCACTCCTCAGTACTGACGCTCTGACATTGCAGCACTCCCTCAGTACTGACCCTCTGACAGTGCAGCAGTGCCTCAGTACTGACCCTCTGACAGTGCAGCACTGCCTCAGTACTGACCCTCTGACAGTGCAGCACTCACTCAGTACTGACCCTCTGAAAGTGCAGCATTCACTCAGTACTGAATATCTGACAGTGCAGCGCTCCCTCAGTACTGACCCTCTAACAAGTGCAGCACTCCCTCAGCACTGACCCTCTGACAGTTCAGCACTCCCTCAGTACTGACCATCTGACAGTGCAGCACTCCCTCAGTACTGACCTCTGACAGTTTGAGCTCTCCTTCAGTACTGACCCTCTGACAGTGCAGCACTCCCTCAGCACTGAGCCTCGGACAGTGCAGCACTCCCTCAGTACTGATCCTCTGACAGTGCAGCACTCCCTCAGTACTTACCCTCTGACAGAGCGGCACTACCTCAGTACTGATCCTCTGACAATGCAGCACTCCCTCAGGACTGACCCTCTGACAGTGCAGCACTCCCTCAGTACTGACCCTCAGACAGTGCAGTACTCCCTCAGTACTGACCCTCTGACAGTGCAGCACTCCTTCAGAACTGACCCTCTGTCAGTGCAGCACTCCCTCAGTACTGACCCTCTAACAAGTGCAGCACTCCCTCAGCACTGACCATCTGGCAGTGCAGCACTCCCTCAGTACTGACCCTCTAACAAGTGCAGCACTCCCTCAGCACTGACCATCTGGCAATGCAGCACTCCCCCAGTACTGACCTCTGACAGTTTGAGCTCTCCCTCAGTACTGACCCTCTGACAGTGCAGCACTCCCTCAGTACTGATCCTCTGACAGTGCAGCATTCCCTCAGCAGCGACACTCTGACAGTGCAGCACTCCCTCAGCACTGAGCCTCGGACAGTGCAGCACTCCCTCAGTACTGATCCTCTGACAGTGCAGCACTCCCTCAGTACTTACCCTCTGACAGAGCGGCACTACCTCAGTACTGATCCTCTGACAATGCAGCACTCCCTCAGGACTGACCCTCTGACAGTGCAGCACTCCCTCAGTACTGACCCTCAGACAGTGCAGTACTCGCTCAGTACTGACCCTCTGACAGTGCAGCACTCCTTCAGAACTGACCCTCTGTCAGTGCAGCACTCCCTCAGTACTGACCCTCTAACAAGTGCAGCACTCCCTCAGCACTGACCATCTGGCAGTGCAGCACTCCCTCAGTACTGACCCTCTAACAAGTGCAGCACTCCCTCAGCACTGACCATCTGGCAATGCAGCACTCCCCCAGTACTGACCTCTGACAGTTTGAGCTCTCCCTCAGTACTGACCCTCTGACAGTGCAGCACTCCCTCAGTACTGACCTCTAACAGTGCAGCACTCCCTCAGTACTGACCTCTAACAGTGCAGCACTCCCTCAGTACTGACTCTCTGATTGTGCAGCACTCCCTCAGTCCTGACCCCCTAACAGTGCAGCACTCCCTCAGTACTGATCCTCCGACAGTGTGAGCTCTTTCTCAGTACTGAACATCTGACAGTGCTGCACTCCCTCAGTACTGGCTCTGACAATGCAGCACTCCCTCAGGACTGACCTTCTGACAGTGCAGCACTTCCTAAGAACTGACCCTCAGACAGTGCAGCACTCCCTCAGTACTTACGCTCTGACATTGCAGCACTCACTCAGTACTGAACCTCTGACAGTGCAGCACTCCCTCTGTACTGACCTTCTGACAGTGCAGCACTCCCTCAGTACTGACCTTCTGACAGTGCAGCACTCCCTCAGTACTGACCCTCTGACAGTGCAGCACTCCCTCAGTACTGACACTCTGAGAGTCCAGCACTCTCTCAGTACTGACTCTCAGACAGTGCAGGACTCCCTCAGTACTGACCCTCTGACAGTGCAGCACTCCCTCAGTACTGACCCTCTGACAGTGCAGCATTCCCTCAGTACTGAATATCTGACAGTGCAGCGCTCCCTCAGTACTGACCCCCTAACAGTGCAGCACTCACTCAGTACTGATCCTCCGACAATTCAGCTCTCCCTCAGTACTGATCCTCTGACAGTGCAGCACTCACTCAGCATGACCCTCTGACAGTGCAGCACTCACTCAGCATCACCCTCTGACAGTGTGAGCTCTTTCTCAGTACTGAACATCTGACAGTGCTGCACTCCCTCAGTACTGGCTCTGACAATGCAGCACTCCCTCAGTACTGACCTTCTGACAGTGCAGCAGTTCCTCAGAACTGACCCTCAGACAGTGCAGCACTCCCTCAGTACTTATGCTCTGACATTGCAGCACTCACTCAGTACTGAACCTCTGACAGTGCAGCACTCTGTCAGTACTGACCCTCTGACAATGCAGCACTCCTTCATGACAGACCCTCTGATAGTGCAGCACTCACTCAGTACTGAACCTCTGACAGTGCAGCACTCCCTCTGTACTGACCTCTGACAGTTTAAGCTTTCCCTCAGTCCTGACCCTCTGACAGGGCAGCACTCCCTCAGTACTGACTCTCTGACAATGCAGAAGTTCCTCAGTACTGTCCCTCTGACAGTGCAGCATTCCCTCAGCACCGACACTCTGACAGTGCAGCACTCCCTCAGTACTGACCCTCTGACAGTGCAGCATTCCCTCAGTACTGAATATCTGACAGTGCAGCGCTCCCTCAGTACTGACCTCTGACAGTGCAGCACTCCCACAGTACTGACCCCCTAACAGTGCAGCACTCCCTCTGTACTGACCCTCTGACAGTGCAGCGCTCCCTCAGTAATGACACTCTGAGAGTGCAGCACTCCCTCAGTACTGACCCTCAGACAGTGCAGCACTCCCTCAGCACCGACCCTCTGACAGTGCAGCACTCCCTCAGCACTGACCCTCTGAAAGTGCAGCACTCCCTCAGTACTGACCCTCTGACAGTGCAACAATCCCTCAGTTCTGATCCTCTGACAGTGCAGCACTTCCTAAGAACTGACCCTCAGACAGTGCAGCACTCCCTCAGTACTTACGCTCTGACATTGCAGCACTCACTCAGTACTGAACCTCTGACAGTGCAGCACTCCCTCTGTACTGACCTTCTGACAGTGCAGCACTCCCTCAGTACTGACCTTCTGACAGTGCAGCACTCCCTCAGTACTGACCCTCTGACAGTGCAGCACTCCCTCAGTACTGACACTCTGAGAGTCCAGCACTCTCTCAGTACTGACTCTCAGACAGTGCAGGACTCCCTCAGTACTGACCCTCTGACAGTGCAGCACTCCCTCAGTACTGACCCTCTGACAGTGCAGCATTCCCTCAGTACTGAATATCTGACAGTGCAGCGCTCCCTCAGTACTGACCCCCTAACAGTGCAGCACTCACTCAGTACTGATCCTCCGACAATTCAGCTCTCCCTCAGTACTGATCCTCTGACAGTGCAGCACTCACTCAGCATGACCCTCTGACAGTGCAGCACTCACTCAGCATGACCCTCTGACAGTGTGAGCTCTTTCTCAGTACTGAACATCTGACAGTGCTGCACTCCCTCAGTACTGGCTCTGACAATGCAGCACTCCCTCAGTACTGACCTTCTGACAGTGCAGCAGTTCCTCAGAACTGACCCTCAGACAGTGCAGCACTCCCTCAGTACTTATGCTCTGACATTGCAGCACTCACTCAGTACTGAACCTCTGACAGTGCAGCACTCTGTCAGTACTGACCCTCTGACAATGCAGCACTCCTTCATGACAGACCCTCTGATAGTGCAGCACTCACTCAGTACTGAACCTCTGACAGTGCAGCACTCCCTCTGTACTGACCTCTGACAGTTTAAGCTTTCCCTCAGTCCTGACCCTCTGACAGGGCAGCACTCCCTCAGTACTGACTCTCTGACAATGCAGAAGTTCCTCAGTACTGTCCCTCTGACAGTGCAGCATTCCCTCAGCACCGACACTCTGACAGTGCAGCACTCCCTCAGTACTGACCCTCTGACAGTGCAGCATTCCCTCAGTACTGAATATCTGACAGTGCAGCGCTCCCTCAGTACTGACCTCTGACAGTGCAGCACTCCCACAGTACTGACCCCCTAACAGTGCAGCACTCCCTCTGTACTGACCCTCTGACAGTGCAGCGCTCCCTCAGTAATGACACTCTGAGAGTGCAGCACTCCCTCAGTACTGACCCTCAGACAGTGCAGCACTCCCTCAGCACCGACCCTCTGACAGTGCAGCACTCCCTCAGCACTGACCCTCTGAAAGTGCAGCACTCCCTCAGTACTGACCCTCTGACAGTGCAACAATCCCTCAGTTCTGATCCTCTGACAGTGCAGCACTTCCTCAGTACTGTCCCTCCGACAGTGCAGCACTCCCTCAGTACTGATCCTCTGACAGTGCAGCACTCCCTCAGCACCGACCCTCTGACAGTGCAGCACTCCCTCAGTACTGACCCTCTGACAGTGCTGCCCTCCCTCAGTACTGATCCTCTGACAGTGCAGCACTCCCTCAGTACAGTCCCTCTGATAGTGCAGCACTCCCTCAGTACTGACCCTCTGACAGTACAGCACTCCCTCAGCATGACCCTCTGACAGTGCAGCGCTCCCTCAGTACTGACCCTCTGACAGTGCAGCACTCCCTCAGTACTGACCCTCTGACAGTTCAGCACTCCCTCAATACTGACCTTCTGACAGTGCAGCACTCCCTCAGTACTGACCCTCAGACAGTGCAGCAGTCCCTCAGTACTTAGGCTCTGACATTGCAGCACTCCCTCAGTACTGACCCTCTGACAATGCAGCACATGCTCAGGACAGACCCTCTGAAAGTGCAGCACTCACTCAGTACTGAACCTCTGACAGTGCAGCACTCCCTCAGTACTGGCACTCTGAGAGTGCAGCACTTCCTCAGTACTGACCCTCAGAGAGTGCAGCACTCCCTAAGTACTGACCCTCTGAAGGGCAGCACGCCCTCATTACTGGACCTATGACAGTGCAGCACTCCCTCAGTACTGACCCTCTGACAGTGCAGCACTCCCTCAATACTGACGCTCTGACAGTGCAGCACTCCCTCAGTACTGACCCTCTGACAGTGCACCACATCCTCAGTACTGACCATCTGACAGTGCAGCAATCCCTCAGTAGCGCCCCACTGACAGTGCAGCACTCTCTCACTACTGACCACCTGGCAGTGCAACACTCCCTCAGTACTGACCCTCTGACAGTGCAGCACTCATTCAGTACTGAACCTCTGACAGTGCAACACTCCCTCAGTACTGTCCCTCTGACAGTGCAGCATTCCCTCAGTACTGACCACCTGACAGTGCAGCACTCCCTCTGTACTGACCCTCTGACAGCGCACCATTCACTCAGTACTGACCCTCTGGCAGTGCAACACTCCCTCAGTACTGACCCTCTGGCAGTGCAACACTCACTCAGTACTGTCCCTCTGACAGTTCAGCACTCCTCAGAACTGACGCTCTGACAGTGCAGCACTCCCTCAGTACTGACCCTCTGACAGTGCAGCAGTGCCTCAGTACTGACCCTCTGACAGTGCAGCACTGCCTCAGTACTGACCCTCTGACAGTGCAGCACTCACTCAGTACTGACCCTCTGAAAGTGCAGCATTCACTCAGTACTGAATATCTGACAGTGCAGCGCTCCCTCAGTACTGACCCTCTGACAGTGCAGCACTCCCTCAGTACTGACCATCTGGCAGTGCAGCACTCCCTCAGCACTGAGCCTCGGACAGTGCAGCACTCCCTCAGTACTGATCCTCTGACAGTGCAGCACTCCCTCAGTACTTACCCTCTGACAGAGCGGCACTACCTCAGTACTGATCCTCTGACAATGCAGCACTCCCTCAGGACTGACCCTCAGACAGTGCAGTACTCCCTCAGTACTGACCCTCTGACAGTGCAGCACTCCCTCAGTACTGACCTCTGACAGTGCAGCACTCCTTCAGAACTGACCCTCTGTCAGTGCAGCACTCCCTCAGTACTGACCCTCTAACAAGTGCAGCACTCCCTCAGCACTGACCATCTGGCAGTGCAGCACTCCCTCAGCACTGACCCTCTAACAAGTGCAGCACTCCCTCAGCACTGACCATCTGGCAATGCAGCACTCCCTCAGTACTGACCTCTGACAGTTTGAGCTCTCCCTCAGTACTGACCCTCTGACAGTGCAGCACTCCCTCAGTACTGACCCTCTGACAGTGCAGCACTCCCTCAATACTGACTCTCTGACAATGCAGAAGTTCCTCAGCACTGTCCCTCCGACAGTGCAGCACTCCCTCAGTACTGATCCTCTGACAGTGCAGCATTCCCTCAGCAGCGACACTCTGACAGTGCAGCAGTCCCTCAGTACTGACCCTTTGAATGTGCAGCACTCCCTCAGTACTGACCCACTGACAGTGCAGCACTCCCTCAGTACTGACCCTCTGACATTGCAGCACTCACTCAGTACTGAACCTCTGAAAGTGCAGCACTCCCTCAGTACTGACACTCTGAGAGTCCAGCACTCTCTCAGTACTGAATATCTGACAGTGCAGCACTCCCTCAGTACTGACCTCTAACAGTGCAGCACTCCCTCATTACTGACCCTCTGATTGTGCAGCACTCCTTCAGTACTGACCCTCTGATTGTGCAGCGCTCCCTCAGTACTGACCCTCTGACAGTGCAGCACTCCCTCAGTACTGACCCCCTAACAGTGCAGCACTCCCTCAGTACTGGCTCTGACAATGCAGCACTCCCTCAGGACTGACCCTCTGACAATGCAGCACACCTTCAGGAAAGACCCTCTGATAGTGCAGCACTCACTCAGTACTGAACCTCTGACAGTGCAGCACTCCCTCAGTACTGACCCTCTGACAGTGCAGCACTCCCTCAGTACTGACCCCCTAACAGTGCAGCACTCCCTCAGTACTGATCCTCCGACAATTCAGCTCTCCCTCAGTACTGATCCTCTGACAGTGTGAGCTCTTTCTCAGTACTGTCCCTCTGACAGTGCAGCACTCCCTCAGGACTGACCCTCTGAATGTGCACCACTCCCTCAGTTCTGACCCTCTGACAGTGCAGCACTCCCTCAGTACTGTCCCTCTGACTGTGCAGCACTCCCTCAGTACTGACCGTCTGACATTGCAGCATTCCCTCAGTACTGAATATCTGACAGTGCAGCGCTCCCTCAGTACTGACCCACTGACAGTGCAGCACTCCCTCAGTACTGACACTCTGACAGTGCAGCACTCTCTCAGTACTGACCCTCTGACAGTGCAGCATTCCCTCAGTACTGATGCTCTGACAGTGCAGCATTCCCTCAGCACCGACACTCTGACAGTGCAGCACTCCCTCAGTACTGATCCTCAGAATGTGCAGCACTCCCTCAGTACTGACGCTCTCACAGTGCAGCACTCCCTCAGTACTGACCCTCTGACAGTGCAGCACTCCCTCAGTACTGACCCTCTGACAGTGCAGCACACCC